>JANAVB010017598.1:10658703-10741203 GCA_029216955.1 Iris pallida
TCGATAATACTTCTGTGTGGTTGAATTGAACAATGTTCAAATCTTTTGCTCTACAAATTAAGATTGCCTCAGTAGCATACATCAACCTACTTTCTTTTGACACGTAAACATCATTATGATATACATGGCTCGTAGGACCCACCTATCAGTGGCATAGAAATATATACTTTGTGCCGGCCGGTTTCATACAACCTATATCCTTCATTTCATTAATTTGCCGGCCGGTTTCATATCATACAACCTATATCCTTCATTTCATTAATTTGCCGCTCGGTCAACTACCTAAGGCTGTGTTTGATTGGACTTTTTCTCCATGAAAAATATTTCAATCACAAATTTTTCACCAATTGTAGTGTTTGATAACTTATATTTTTCAAAAAATTATTTTCCAAAAAAACTATCAATTTTTATATTTTTTTTCAAAAATGGTAGAAAATAGAACTTGTCCAACACATAGAAAAATATTATTTTTCATAAAAAATACTATTTTTCGTAGAAAAAACACCCAAATTAAGTTTTTCGTAGAATTTTTTTTAAAATTCCATAAACAATTTTATTAGGAAAATAATTCTATGAAATTAATTTATTTTTCACATATTTTACACCTGCAATCAAACACCCCATTAGGCCACGTTTGGTTCGCGAGATTGAAGCATTGGGAAATGAAAGTGATTTATTTTATTTGCTTTGATGCCAAAGAAAATAAGGAGGAAAGGAATTTGATTCCCAATAGAAGAAAAAATAGGGAAAAAAAGTGGTTCCTCCCACCAACGAAAGAATTTATTTTTCTCCTCTAATTTTTTTTAATTTTTCCAAACAATAAAAAAATGATTGGAATTATAATTTTCCAATAGAAAGAAAATACCATATAATCAATTTTTTTTTTCTTTTTTCTTCCGCGAACCAAACTAGGCCTTACTTAGTATTTTTCATTCCAATTTCCATGTAGACAGCAATCAGCTGGTTATTAATCATATTACTAGAAGAAGGGAAACACAGGATATGGGAGATGGTAGTAAATATTAATAGACATGCATGTGCTCCTCTGACTAGTGCTAGTCAACCATATCCATCCCTCCTATAAACCATTAATTATTCTCATCTTCCAGTCCTCTTCTAAGCCCCCCTATAGACACATAGCCAAGAAGAAGAAGAAGAAGAAGAAGAGATGAAAACACTTGTCATTGTTTTCTTGGTGTTCTTGAGCCTGAGCTGCTTCGAAGGAGACATCAAATTAAATGCCCAGAAACTCGTACAGAAAGAAGGTTAGTTAACCAAATACTGAATTATTCATTTTCTTCGGATTAATTCATCTTAATTTCTTGGCTCAAATTATTGCCAAGATTTTTCTGTCCCCTCCAGTACTACTAATCTACAATTATGTTACACGGACACGAATACAGCACGACACGATAATTTCTAGCTTGTTTTAGTATATTTTAAAGTGTCTACACGGACACGTCTTGGAGTTGGAGTGTCCGGTCTTCCACTATACTTGCTCTTTCCCTAGGAAACTGAGAGAGCTTGTAAACTGAGGCTTCTGTCTGTCCATGGATATTTGAAAATTTGATACTAATAATACACTTTGTTGACAACTTGGCACCAGCTTGTGGCACGGGGAAACTCGACGCAAGTAACTGTCTAATATTTCAATATGGTTATGACACGTGATTTTTTTTTTTTTTTTTTGCATTTAGGTCATTAATTTTTTATGTTTACGTTCTTGAAAAAAATCACGAGCTGCGATGTATGTAATCCAACTGCTATTAATGGTCGAGTGTTTAAAACTAAGAACTCGTGATCCCTCTAGGATTTTTGCTGTGCTATTGTGAGTTGATTATTTTCCTCATTTAACAACCAAATTGAAATTGATGCATGCATGGCAGAATGAAATTTTGAGATATCAGAATGATTTTTTTTGTTTTGCCGTGTTATTGGCAGACTGAAATTCAACATTTCCACACCCATATTTGGTTAGGTTAGGCTGACAATATGAAGAAAAAAAATTTATTTAGTTTTTTATAAATATTCTTTCATTAATTTCATAATGCTTCTATTACATGTTTGGGATAGAAATTAAAATTTTAAAAGTAAAATGAGGGTTTTATTGTCCAAACAAAACAATATTCCTAGGAAAGCAAAATTATTTCCAAGTGGACCTTCGGTTTTACATTTTCACAACAATGAAAATATGAAGCCTCTCCTATTCTCTCTCAATTATCAATCCTAGACGTATCAAACAATGGTAAGAAATCTAAAATCCATTTTCAAGCCTCCAAATCATGAACAAAACGTCCCCCTTAATGGTTGTCCGTTGGAACAACACCGATGCAACATGGTGGCGTGTCTGTATGCATGACCGGTCTAGACCGTTTGCGTTGTCCTATCCGAAACTAATTGTAGTTGTTCCTCGATCTTTATTGTCGGCCGGTTTTGGAGAGTCGTCCGTAACCCCAATCTCTTGTGGGGTCACGTTGAGTAGGTTATCCTAAAAAGATAGGGTTGTCCAAATTCGAAGTCTTGTTGAACTTATCCGTGGTTGTATGCATGGCCGGCCCTAAGCTGATGTGGGCCCGAGGCGAAACTTCCAAAACGGACCCTTCATACATAATCTAAAAAAATGTAAAGATAACAAAAATTTGTTGCCATCAAGATTTGAACCAAGATCTCCAAAATAAAAACATAACATTATAACCACTATACCACAAATTTTTTTGGTAAAAATGGTACATGATACTAATTTTATTGTAGATAAATTCATATTTGTGTCCCCTTTCGTCTGAAGGTCCTAGGCCGTCGTCTGGCCTGCCCTGGACCAGGGCCGCCCCTGGCTGTATGTGGGGTTGGACACCTTCCACTGCCACACTAGCATTACTCTTAGGGCTCGTTTGGATCAAGTTTATTCCTAGGAATATGTTTTCAATTCCTTTCTCATGGGAAATGAATTCAACATTTCCATACCCATGTTTGGTTAGGTTGGAAATAGGTACTTCAAAAAATTTAAAAATTACATCTACATGTTTGGTTTACAAAGGGATAGAAATATTAATTTATTTAGTTTTCCTTTAATACCCTTTCATTAATTTCATGATGATTTACATATTTGGGATAGAAGTTAAAAATTTGAAAATAAAAAGATGGTATAACCGTCCAAACAAAATAGCCAAACATCATTCTTAGGAAAGCAAATCTATTCCCAAGGGGGGCTTGGGAATAGCTTTCCCAAGTCAATGTGAATAGCTTTTCCCCCCTAAGCCCCTCATATTTCCTCCTCATTTCCAATCCTAAACATACCAAACATGGAAAATCCATTCCCAAGCCACAAAAATTTGAACCAAACGCCCCCTTAGAGCACAACCCTATTGTGAGTTTAGAAAAAATGGTTGCCACATAGGAATGACAAGCTTTTATTTCAAAAATCCTTCTCCAGTGCAAATGTAGGATAAGAGCATCTCCAACCCTATTGTGAGTTTGAAAAAAATGGTTGCCACATAGGAAGGACAACCATTTTTTCCAAAAGTACTTCTCCAATGCAAATGTGAAAAAAATGTGGAGTTGACATGGCAATGACATGGCAAAGACAATGTGAAGTTGGTTGTCTAGATCTAGACAATGCACTTCACAATGTCTTTGTGTCCACATCATCATTTGTGAATAAAAATATTTATAAAAAGAAGTAGAAGAGTAAAAGTTGTCTTGGAAGTTGTAAAAAATTAATTTGTATTGTCTTCTCAATACTTTTGCATTGGAGATGACCTTTTAAACTCATTGTCATTTGTGAATATATTTTTGCCACCTATACAAGACATTGTCTTGTGTCCCATGCCACATAGGATTCACAACACAAAACAAGACAATAGGGTTGGAGATGCTCTAAATCATGAAGTTGACATAGCAAGGACAATGTGAAGTTGGTTGTCTAGATCTAAACAATGCACTTTACAATGACTTTGTCTCCACATCATCAATTATGAATATAAATATTTATAAAAAAATGAAGAAGTGGAGGAGTTGTCTTGGAAGTTGTAAAAAATATTTTTTATTGTATTCTCAATACTTTTACATTGGAGAACACTTTTTTATCTCATTGTCTTGTGTGAATATCATCTTGGCACATAAAAAAGATATTGTCTTTTGGTTCATGCCACATAGGAATCAAAACACAAAACAAGACAATAGGGTTGGAGATGCTCTTAGCTCAGAGAGAGAGAGAGAGAAAAGGAGAGGTGGTGAAAATATAAATTTAATCAACTATTCATTAGTACTCTCTACTAGTATAAGAAAATTTCGTGCTGTTACGTAAGAAAGAAATATATATGTATATATTTTTTTGGAAATGATAATTAGTTTTTGGAAACAGTTATATATATATATATATATATATATATATATATATATATATATATATATATATATATATATATATATATATATATATATATATATATATATATATATATTTGGAAATAATAATTAGTTTCTGGAATCGGTTATATATATATATTTGGAAATGATAATTAGTTTTTGGAATCGTTCCCACTGAGATTCGAATACCCATGGCAGACTAGTCTTGGTCCCTCTCAACTTCAAAAGTTTTTATTTATAATAATAGTATATATGTAAATGCGTTACACGTGTTTTATATATATATTACTTAATAATAGCAAATAACAATTTTTTATTTTGACGCTCTTATTTTGTCTGTGATCTGTAACCGCATGTCACGTGTTTCTAAACTTTAATGGATGCTTTTACAATTTAAAATTGAACCTAATTAGAGGAAAGCAATTATAATATTTCCGACTTAATCAGGATCGGTAAAAAAAGTTCTTTTTTTTATGATATTTCCGGCGTGAAGATGGCATGTCTGATTAATTTGTACTTGATGCCTGCCTCATTAGTCATTAGTCAACTAATTTCAATTTCGAAAGATGTTTAATATGGGATTTGCATGCGTACGTAATTATTTCTGGGCAATTTATATGGGCACATCATATTTTGTTCATGGCTAGTTCGGATTGTGACTAGTCCAAAATTTTGTAGTTTTCACTAGACTAGTCCAAATTTTTGATCCATGACTATCCCAAATTGTTCTATCCATGGCTATCCCAAATTCTTCTTACTCTTCTCCTCCACATCTCCTCAATCCCCAACATCTTCCTCTTCTCATCCACAACTCCTAAATCCCCAACATCTTCCACTTCTCCTCCACCATCCTCCTCTTTTGAAGAAATTAATTCAAGCACCTAAATTCTTTCTCAATTTATTTCCAAAACCCTAGAAATTAATTTAAAAAATTCAAGCATCAATTATATTGTTTATTTCAATTCTTTGTAGTCCATTTGAATGAATTAAACTACATTCAGAGTGAAAAATAACTCACTTAAATTAAACCCAAGTATGAACGACGAGAAAACTCCGCGTCGACAAGGACTGCCCAATTTTCTGGCAGTCCTACAAACTGAATGGACTGCCAGAAAACTGGGCAGTCCTAAGTCACAACATATGAAACTTAGGACTGCCCATTTTTGTAAGCCCCCAGAATTTCTGGAATTTTTTTCGAATTTCCTAAATGATTTATTCTCGATAATTAATTTTGATTTAATTAGTTATTATCATTTAATGCTCTTTACCGTGACTTGGAATTCTAGAGCATCAGGGATGCCAGTCTCTGGAAACTTCCTTCTTGAAGTTTGTAGTAGACGAGATTACCTTCATGTTGATATATGGTGTCCCATCCAAACTCGTTCCCTTGTGCTCCTTTTGTATCGCGCAACTTCGGGTCAAATTAGACAAATTAATCATTGATTAATTATTCCCACTTTTATTTTTGATCCTCATAAGCGCGTTACCGTGACTTTGAATTTAGGAGCACCAGACCAGTCGTTTTCTCAAAACCAACTTGTCATGTTTGATCTACTCGAGACGCTCTTCACCCATGACCTTCGTGTCCTACTCAGACACACCATCTTGTGCTTCATTTTCTTCGCACAACTTTCGGGTCAATTTAGGCCAATTAATTATCTACCGTAAAACCTGATTTAATTTCCAACTTAATTTCCGGGCCCGACATCGGTCCAATCCAGTCGACCCAAAATATGGCCCTGGCCTGTTTTGAGCCAACTATGCAGGTGCCACTTGCGTGCCACAATTTCGATCTCCCATGTGCTCCTATTTCATCCATAATTTTAATTGATTTAAATTATTATTTTGATTAAATCTTGGCTTCGACCTTGTCCAAACTTGGCCCAACGTCCGACCCAGTTTGGCATGGACCCTACCATGACTGCCCATACACCCCACTGGTATTTTCCCATTTTTTGCCTACTCGAAAATATAATTATTTTATTTATAAAATATCTCTACCTCTCTTATATATATGTATATATATATATATATATATATATAATGTAATTCTCTCTCTCTCCTTATATTTTTTTTTAACACCAACACACACACAACCCCCTCACCCCCCTGTACCCGAACACAAACCCCCACCCTCTCTCTCTCTAAATATCTTTCTCTCTCTCTCTCTATTCTCACCATCTCTCTTTATATATATATGTTATATATATACACACACACATCTCTCTCTTACTCTCACCCCCCCTCCTTACACTCACCACCCCCATCACCTCTCTCCTGTACACGCACACCCCCTCCCCTCTTTCAACCGACAGCACTCCCTCCTCTCTCTTTCTAATATTTAAAAGTCTCTCTCTCTCTCTCCTTCTTCTTAGTCTTCTTCTTCTTCTTCTTCAAAGAGCAACACCACCATGATCACCAGCCACCACCCCCCATGAACATCATCACCACCCACGACCACCTTCTCCTCCTCCCTCTCCTCCTCATCTCCATCATCCTCATCATTCACCACCACCTCCATCATCCATTTAGCCGCGCGCCGCCCTCGCCGGGACTGCGCCGTGCTCCGGCCAAGCCCACCGCCGTCGCCGCCACGTCGCGCACAACCGCGCGTGGCAGCAGCAGCAGCGAGCAGCGCCGCACCAGCAGCAGCAGTTAGCTGCAGCAGCGGCAGCAGCTGCGGAGGGCGCGAGCAGCAGCCGCGCGCCGCTCCGACCGTCGCCGGCGCCGACGAGCCCCCCCACGGCCGCGTGCGGGCCGGGCGCAGCTCCGGGCGACCCCCTGGGTGCGTCGTCGTCCTCCCCGACGCGGGAAACAGTCGATCCGTGCGTTTTGCACGAGATTCCGCCGTGACGCGCGCGCGCGAAGTCCAGAATTCGCGTCTCGGGGTAGCAACTTCGTGCCGGTTTTTTGGACAATCCGACCGTTGGATCGGCGATCTCTTTGCTCCGTCTCAATCTCGGTATATCCCTCTTCACCTCTGTCAAATTTTACCCGTTAATTTCGTCGTTTGATACATCAAAACCGGCCACCAAGTTGACGTTTTAATTTGTACTGTTTTTGGACAGTTTTGCGACGCCAACTTCGCGGGTTCGTATCTTCTCCATCGCAGCTTCGTTTTGCGCGCCACCAGTTCCGGTGCACAGCTGGTATAACCCTCTTCCTGCCCCCTTTAGATTTCATTTCAGTTTGAGCTTGTTAGGTCGGTCGAATTCGACGCCAAAGTTGGTCGTTCGAATTCTTAGTGTTGCACTTGTAAAATTCCATTTTTGAACCCGGGACTCCGGATTCAATTTCTGACACCACCAGTAGACTCGTGGCGTCGTTCTGGCATGTTTTCATATAAAGTTTGCTTGATTTGGAGAACGTGGGCCCTGGCACGCATTTCGGTGCAAAACGGGTCCCACTTTCTGAGTCAACGGGACTTTTTGACGCCGGCTCATCGGAATCCAATTCCGGATATACCGTTGAGTTCGTATCGTCATTCTGGACTCGTTGACATATAATTTGCTGAGTTTTGAAGACATTTGCTCCGGCACGCATTTTCGTGCAAACCGGATTCCAAATGTCCGCGTCAACGGACCAATTTGAGATCGGGTCAACGGAATCCAATTCTGGATATACCGTTGGGTTCGTATCGTCATTCTGGATTCGTGGACATATAATTTGTTAGGTTTTGTGCACTTTTATTTCGGCACATTTTTCGGTGCAAAGTGTGTCCAACGACGGACATCATTTTGGCCCAAAATTACCGTTTTGCCCCTGTGTCCAAATTGGACTTTTGGACAGGCTATCTTAGCTGATTTGACCATTCTGGACACGTTGGTGATGTTAGTTTCATCATCCGACAACATCTGTAGATTTCTTCCCTTTTTGTGTCATCCTATTATTATAATATTTTCTCCTTTTGGTTGTTTTAGAGACCCGTCGATTTCAGTGATTTCTAAATCATTGAAATTCATAAGTTGACCTTGTAGATGTTTATAGAGACTAGCTTGACCATGGTTGACTACTTTGACTAGAGTCGAAGTAGAGTCAACAGTTGACCTAGGTTTGATCAGACTTGACCAACGTTGATTTTTTTGACCAAAGTCAACTGTACGTCAACTTTGACCCAGTTTGTCTTAGTTTGACTTAGTTTGACCTAGATGTTAATACGCCTTTTGACCCTGATCAGCTCTTGTATTATTTCATCTTTAGGTCTGTGGCTTTACTCTGAACCCTGATTCATATTGACAGCAGGACCCCAGGCGAGTACATTCTCTGATAACTTATTCACAATTTATGATAACTGTTATGATTCATGTACTTAGTGTTGATATGCTTATTCCCGACACATGGTTCTCACGGATTGGTATTCTTGGATCCCGACGAGAGATGTCTCTCCTTCTTAGGTTGGGATGTATTGTGCAAGCACCCTTGTAGCTCTTGCTCGATATATGGTCACTGATTCTAGAGCAGGTTCGCAACCTTCTCAGTAGAATCCCGTGCAGTGACGTGTCCTTTTTGGATCCATTCTACCAGTTGGGGTAGGGGGAGTAGTAGTGTATGCCTGTGATCATATCCCCTTGCTATCTTGAACAGTGTGAGTCATATACCGCACTTATGACTTGCCAGGCCGATTCTTGACAGTTTCCCAAGCCGATCACAAGTTGAAACTGCTACTCACACACATTGGATATATAGCTTACCTTGATTTGTGTACATACCATGATTCAGTCTACTTTCTTGTTCTAGCTCTAGCTCTACAGCTTACCATGCCATGATACATACATGTACAC
The DNA here is from genome assembly GCA_029216955.1 of Iris pallida. NCBI lineage: Eukaryota > Viridiplantae > Streptophyta > Magnoliopsida > Asparagales > Iridaceae > Iris > Iris pallida. Next base: position 10,667,850 of record JANAVB010017598.1, read on the forward strand.
TCCATGATTTTATTGTATATGCTCTATTTACAGTCTTATAGCTTTTATTCTATCTTGAGATCTGTTATGAGATATATGTACTCGTTCCGCTCCTGACTGGATACGTTATGAAATTTTAGGAGTAGTTGTGCCCTCATTATTGGACTTAATGATGTTGCTAGCTGAGGTGGATCTCACTATTCTTCTATGTGAGTTGCCTGGTAGTTATTCTTAGTTAGTCTTATTGTTCCTTCTTTATCTTTCATGTCTTATGATTAGTGTAGATTCTAGTTGTTCTAGTGATATAGTTATTATTTCTTGTCTTATCTTCCTTAGTTTCGTGATGTGACATGAGTACATTTCTAGTTATGGATTATTAGATGTTGTAGTTAGTATAGTATACTTGACAGCGTTCTACCGCCGATACCGTGGCGTAGGCTGGGCGTGGCCCACGTATTCGTACCCGTATATCCGGGTGCGGGTCGTGACACGTTTTTAGTGGTGGCCCATGCAGGTCAGTCTTTGCAGTTAATGCGAAGTCGTAGTAGTCCTTGAGCTTATCTGTACTACTACGAGCCTGCCCTAGGATTAAGGTTGAGTCATGTAATATTTTAGGATTTGGTACTCAGTCACGTATTAGGAACTCTTGGTAGATTCCAGGGATGACCCCTGGGAATCTTATTTCGAAGACTTTCAAATCTTTTTCCCACTTGTTTCCATTCGTCATGATTTCTGAAATATCTGTCCGTATCAAGCTTTATTCCTTCTTGGGATGAGTTTGTGGACCCCAGGGGAAGGTATGAGTTGGACTTATTTATCATCTAGGTTGGGGAGAGAATATGATTTACCAACCTCGTATCATAGTCGAGGTTTGTTTTAGATTATATTCCACAATTTTCTATCTTGACCTAGGTAGTACCCTCGGGACTTTCCCTGAAATTTTCTTCTGAATCCTATATCGGAAGTTATTTCCGTTGTTTCTATTAACTTACCCTTGACTTGTTGTTGAATTTAATCTTAATATTTGTTGTTGACCTTTAATTTTGTTTTGGATAATTCTTTTAAGAATTGAGTTAAGATATCCTGATAAACATATTTTGGACAAGGACGATGAGAACGGTAAGTGTCTACTTTATTTATGGAGTTTAGAATTCATTGCAGTCATATTAGCTAGCGAGACATGGACATGGAGCCTGATTTTGGATATACTATCCTAGTTATGTCATTTAGGTTCTCTTGCAGCCATACCGGGTGGCGTGGTAAGGAATCTAGATGACATAATTATAGGGTGTATACCATAGTTATGGACTTTATTGTTTATTACCGCTATGTTTACTAGCGTGGCGAGAATTCGGGCAACATGATTTGGGATAGACGTGTATGGTTATCAGATCGTATCTTAAATCAATTCACTTGTTTTAACCTATTGGGCAAGAGCAGTTCCTACTATTACTTCTGTTTTCCCATTCTTCTCTTCCTCATCGCATGATGATTTCCTCATCTTACCCTTACTTCCTCCGTCTTGATCAATTATGTCCTGATTCCACCAATTACCTATCTCGTATCTACTTCTGTCAGCCATACTTTGAAAACCTTGAAAATTTTAGAATTTTCGTATCTTTTATCTTGGGAGAGATCGAGGAAGTATCGTAATCATCCGTCTCGGAGTAGACATTGTTGGTAGTAGTCGAAGCAGAGCGAGATGATTACCCGGCTTCCTCCTATGATCCCATATTCTGGTTTCTATGATAACAGAAGCAATTCAATTCTACATCCTTGATTTGTTTATTATATTTTGATATCGTGAAATTGATCCTCTCTGATTGACCAATCGATTCTGGTTGTCTAGTTTATCGTGCCAAGGGGTCTTGATTGTTGATTAAACTTAAATGGTTTCGAATTCTATTGTGATATGATTTCCTTCTTAGATGTTCGTGTCCAGACTTCGTTGATTCTGTTCTCTATCTTGCCCAAATTCTGATTTACTCAAAACTTGAATAATTTCAATCGTGCTGAGACTAAATTGTTTATTTTCATCATGATTGGACAATGCTATCATCACTCGTGCTTTAAACTTTCGATTTAATTCTGGCAAATGACTAAATTCTATTCCAATCACGATTAGGCTTCAGACTATCCTTGATTATGCCGGAGTCTCATTTTCTGAATCGTGTCCCAATGACTTAACTTATCTATAATCGTGCCTATATGATTCTGTTCATATTTTGATTCTATCGTGCCAAATCCCTCTTTGTGCCTGAACAGTTGTGAATCGATTATCTTAATCGTGCAAACTTGTCATTCTATGATCGTGCCCAAGTTTTTGCCTAAAACTTTCTATCTTGTTTTACCCCTACTACAACCTTAATTTCGAGGACGAAATTTTTATAAGGTGGGTAGGATGTAAGCCCCCAGAATTTCTAGAATTTTTTTCGAATTTCCTAAATGATTTATTCTCGATAATTAATTTTGATTTAATTAGTTATTATCATTTAATGCTCTTTACCGTGACTTGGAATTCTAGAGCATCAGGGATGCCAGTCTCTGGAAACTTCCTTCTTGAAGTTTGTAGTAGACGAGATTACCTTCATGTTGATATATGGTGTCCCATCCAAACTCGTTCCCTTGTGCTCCTTTTGTATCGCGCAACTTCGGGTCAAATTAGACAAATTAATCATTGATTAATTATTCCCACTTTTATTTTTGATCCTCATAAGCGCGTTACCGTGACTTTGAATTTAGGAGCACCAGACCAGTCGTTTTCTCAAAACCAACTTGTCATGTTTGATCTACTCGAGACGCTCTTCACCCATGACCTTCGTGTCCCACTCAGACACACCATCTTGTGCTTCATTTTCTTCGCACAACTTTCGGGTCAATTTAGGCCAATTAATTATCTACCGTAAAACCTGATTTAATTTCCAACTTAATTTTCGGGCCCGACATCGGTCCAATCCAGTCGACCCAAAATATGGCCCTGGCCTGTTTTGAGCCAACTATGCAGGTGCCACTTGCGTGCCACAATTTCGATCTCCCATGTGCTCCTATTTCATCCATAATTTTAATTGATTTAAATTATTATTTTGATTAAATCTTGGCTTCGACCTTGTCCAAACTTGGCCCAACGTTCGACCCAGTTTGGCATGGACCCTACCATGACTGCCCATACACCCCACTGGTGTTTTCCCATTTTTTTCCTACTCAAAAATATAATTATTTTATTTATAAAATATCTCTACCTCTCTTATATATATATATATATATATATATATATATATATATATATATATATATATATATATATATATATATATATATATAATGTAATTCTCTCACTCTCCTTATATTTTTTTTAACACCAACACACACACAACCCCCTCACCCCCCTGTACCCGAACACAAACCCCCACCCTCTCTCTCTCTAAATATCTTTCTCTCTCTCTCTCTATTCTCACCATCTCTCTTTATATATATATGTTATATATATACACACACATCTCTCTCTTACTCTCACCCCCCCTCCTTACACTCACCACCCCCATCACCTCTCTCCTGTACACGCACACCCCCTCCCCTCTTTCAACCGACAGCACTCCCTCCTCTCTCTTTCTAATATTTAAAAGTCTCTCTCTCTCTCTCCTTCTTCTTAGTCTTCTTCTTCTTCTTCAAAGAGCAACACCACCATGATCACCAGCCACCACCCCCCATGAACATCATCACCACCCACGACCACCTTCTCCTCCTCCCTCTCCTCCTCATCTCCATCATCCTCATCATTCACCACCACCTCCATCATCCATTTAGCCGCGCGCCGCCCTCGCCGGGACTGCGCCGTGCTCCGGCCAAGCCCACCGCCGTCGCCGCCACGTCGCGCGCAACCGCGCGTGGCAGCAGCAGCAGCGAGCAGCGCCGCACCAGCAGCAGCAGCTAGCTGCAGCAGCGGCAGCAGCTGCGGAGGGCGCGAGCAGCAGCCGCGCGCCGCTCCGGCCGTCGCCGGCGCCGGCGAGCCCCCCCACGGCCGCGTGCGGGCCGGGCGCACCTCCGGGCGACCCCCTGGGTGCGTCGTCGTCCTCCCCGACGCGGGAAACAGTCGATCCGTGCGTTTTGCACGAGATTCCGCCGTGACGCGCGCGCGCGAAGTCCAGAATTCGCGTCTCGGGGCAGCAACTTCGTGCCGGTTTTCTGGACAATCCGACCGTTGGATCGGCGATCTCTTTGCTCCGTCTCAATCTCGGTATATCCCTCTTCACCTCTGTCAAATTTTACCCGTTAATTTCGTCGTTTGATACATCAAAACCGGCCACCAAGTTGACGTTTTAATTTGTACTGTTTTTGGACAGTTTTGCGACGCCAACTTCGCGGGTTCGTATCTTCTCCATCGCAGCTTCGTTTTGCGCGCCACCAGTTCCGGTGCACAGCTGGTATAACCCTCTTCCTGCCCCCTTTAGATTTCATTTCAGTTTGAGCTTGTTAGGTCGGTCGAATTCGACGCCAAAGTTGGCCGTTCGAATTCTTAGTGTTGCACTTGTAAAATTCCATTTTTGAACCCGGGACTCCGGATTCAATTTCTGACACCACCAGTAGACTCGTGGCGTCGTTCTGGCATGTTTTCATATAAAGTTTGCTTGATTTGGAGAACGTGGGCCCTGGCACGCATTTCGGTGCAAAACGGGTCCCACTTTCTGAGTCAACGGGACTTTTTGACGCCGGCTCATCGGAATCCAATTCCGGATATACCGTTGAGTTCGTATCGTCATTCTGGACTCGTTGACATATAATTTGCTGAGTTTTGAAGACATTTGCTCCGGCACGCATTTTCGTGCAAACCGGATTCCAAATGTCCGCGTCAACGGACCAATTTGAGATCGGGTCAACGGAATCCAATTCTGGATATACCGTTGGGTTCGTATCGTCATTCTGGATTCGTGGACATATAATTTGTTAGGTTTTGTGCACTTTTATTTCGGCACATTTTTCGGTGCAAAGTGTGTCCAACGACGGACATCATTTTGGCCCGAAATTACCGTTTTGCCCCTGTGTCCAAATTGGACTTTTGGACAGGCTATCCTAGCTGTTTTGACCATTCTGGACACGTTGGTGATGTTAGTTTCATCATCCGACAACATCTGTAGATTTCTTCCCTTTTTGTGTCATCCTATTATTATAATATTTTCTCCTTTTGGTTGTTTTAGAGACCCGTCGATTTCAGTGATTTCTAAATCATTGAAATTCATAAGTTGACCTTGTAGATGTTTATAGAGACTAGCTTGACCATGGTTGACTACTTTGACTAGAGTCGAAGTAGAGTCAACAGTTGACCTAGGTTTGATCAGACTTGACCAACGTTGATTTTTTTGACCAAAGTCAACTGTACGTCAACTTTGACCCAGTTTGTCTTAGTTTGACTTAGTTTGACCTAGATGTTAATACGCCTTTTGACCCTGATCAGCTCTTGTATTATTTCATCTTTAGGTCTGTGGCTTTACTCTGAACCCTGATTCATATTGACAGCAGGACCCCAGGCGAGTACATTCTCTGATAACTTATTCACAATTTATGATAACTGTTATGATTCATGTACTTAGTGTTGATATGCTTATTCCCGACACATGGTTCTCACGGATTGGTATTCTTGGATCCCGACGAGAGATGTCTCTCCTTCTTAGGTTGGGATGTATTGTGCAAGCACCCTTGTAGCTCTTGCTCGATATATGGTCACTGATTCTAGAGCAGGTTCGCGACCTTCTCAGTAGAATCCCGTGCAATGACGTGTCCTGTTTGGATCCATTCTACCAGTTGGGATAGGGGGAGTAGTAGTGTATGCCTGTGATCATATCCCCTTGCTATCTTGAACAGTGTGAGTCATATACCGCACTTATGACTTGCCAGGCCGATTCTTGACAGTTTCCCAAGCCGATCACAAGTTGAAACTGCTACTCACACACATTGGATATATAGCTTACCTTGATTTGTGTACATACCATGATTCAGTCTACTTTCTTGTTCTAGCTCTAGCTCTACAGCTTACCATGCCATGATACATACATGTACACTCCATGATTTTATTATATATGCTCTATTTACAGTCTTATAGCTTTTATTCTATCTTGAGATCTGTTATGAGATATATGTACTCGTTCCGCTCCTGACTGGATACGTTATGAAATTTTAGGAGTAGTTGTGCCCTCATTATTGGACTTAATGATGTTGCTAGCTGAGGTGGATCTCACTATTCTTCTATGTGAGTTGCCTGGTAGTTATTCTTAGTTAGTCTTATTGTTCCTTCTTTATCTTTCATGTCTTATGATTAGTGTAGATTCTAGTTGTTCTAGTGATATAGTTATTATTTCTTGTCTTATCTTCCTTAGTTTCGTGATGTGACATGAGTACATTTCTAGTTATGGATTATTAGATGTTGTAGTTAGTATAGTATACTTGACAGCGTTCTACCGCCGATACCGCGGCGTAGGCTGGGCGTGGCCCACGTATTCGTACCCGTATATCCGGGTGCGGGTCGTGACAATTTTTCTGGCAGTCCTACAAACTGAATGGACTGCCAGAAAACTGGACAGTCCTAAGTCACAGCATGTGAAACAAATGACTGTCCATTTACTAAGGGCCACCAAGAGGAACCAAAGAAAAGAAAAAACAAAAACAAAAACAAAAAAAGAAAACAAAGAAGAGGGCTGCAGGCCAGCAGCCCCCATCGCCACCCTCGCCGACCGCCTCATCGTCTCCTCTGGCGGCGACGTCCTCCACCCCAAGCTCGCCGGCCGCCTCCGCTTCATGGACTTCCTCGACGAGGAGCAGCGCCGCGCCATCACTATGAAGAGCTCCTCCATCTCCCTCCGCTATGTGAACAACGACGACGCCCACTCCGTCAATCTCATCGACTCCTCCGGCCACATGGACTTCTGCAGCGAGTTCTCCACCGCCGCCCGCCTCAGCGACGGCGCCCTCATCCTCGTCGATGCCGTCGAGGGGGTCCACATCCAGACCCACGCCGTCCTCCGTCAGGCCTGGGTCGAGAAGCTCAGAGGACTGCAGGCCAGCACTGCAGTCCTCTCTTCACTTTGGACTGCAGGCAAGTCCTGCAGTCACTGTAGGTAAAAAAAAAAAAAAAAAAAACTGTCAAATTAAGGACTGTAGGCTAGCACTGCAGTCATGTCTTCATTTTGGACTACAGGCAAATCCTGCAGTCCTCAATTGACAGAAGTGGTGTGGCCCTTAGTGTTTTCAAAATGACAAACTTGTAATTTTTTTTAAAGTTTTAAGTTGGTGGCCCTTAGTAAAAAGGGAGTGACCTTTAACATTTGCCAATAAAATTGAACCTAATTAGAGGAAAGCAATTATAATATTTCCGATTTAATCAGCATCGGTTAAAAAAAAAGTTTCTTTTTTATGATATTTCATTCTTACAATACTACAACGCGCCACGTAAACTATGGAATGACATGCAAACTAATTAAGACGGCATGAAGATGGCATGTCTGATTAATTTGTACTTGATGCCTGCCTCATTAGTCAACTAATTTCAATTCCGAAAGATGTTTAATATGGGATTTGCATGCGTACGTAATTATTTCTGGTCCACAACTTCAGCTTCTCGCATTAGAAGGTCATGCAAGTGGGAACCCAAATCATGCGACTTTCATAAACTTAAAATGATAGCCATGAAAGTCCTCATAAACATCAATTTTTCTGCTATGTTTTTATTGCCAAAGGATATTGGAGTGTCATCCATCGTCGTCCATGGGCCCACCGTCCCTGTAGATGGGACCATACTTCTTAACTTGAGCGAGAGCCGAGAGGTGATCAGTATATTTTGATAATATATTAAAAAAAAAATTGAATTACATCCCATTTATTTTAGGCTTTTTATAAAGTCACTTCACTTTTTGATCCGGACTAGCCCATTTTTAATTTTATATTATTTACAAGTTTGCCATTGAAGAAATTGATCAGGGCTATCCCACTCTTTGGTATAAGTCACTAGTGCAAACAAGGACTGCACAAATTTCTGGCAGCCCTACATATAGTAAGGACTGCCAGAAAAATGGGCAGTCCTTTGTTTCACATGCTGTGACTTAGGACTGCCCAATTTTCTAGCAGTCCATTCAGTTTGTAGGACTGCCAGAAAATTGGGCAGTCCTTGTTTGCACTAGTGACTTATACCAAATAGTGGGATAACCCTGATCAATTTTTCGATGGCAAACTTATAAATAATACAAAGTTTTAAAATGGACTAGCCCTAATCAAAAAATGAAGTGCCTTTATAAAAAGTCTTATTTTATCATAATGTAAGATATACGTTATTTGAAAAAAAAAATTTTGTGTTGTACCCTACCCGTTTTTCTATGATACAAGATGCACCACACTCGAAAGAAGAACTTTGTTTTACCATAATGCAAAGAATTTTGTTTTACCATAATGCAAAGTTCTTTAAGAACTTGTGCATCGACATTTCTCTTGATTCATAGCCGTACGTCGAGAATTGTATATTTATCTAAACAAGTCATACTTCTAAAAAAAACATACACAAGAAACTAATAAAAATTAAAAAAATAAAATAAAATAATAAATTAAAAAAAAACAAATACATATTGGTAAAAACGAAGAGGGAGTTGGGAGGCGACGACGGCGGGGGAGACTCCGCAACCGAACGTCGTGACTTGCGGGGGCTTGCGGCACAACGGATGGACGGAGGAGGAGGTCGAACGTTTTTCGTCGCTGAGATCTCCTAGACCTTTCCGACGTCTTAGTGATGAAAAACACTTGTCGCTAATGCTTTTTAGAATCCCTGACAATTGAGCGACGAAATTGGTACAACGGAATTGTGTTCATTCACTGCCGTAGATCTTTTGTCGGCAGTCAGTCGCTAGCTAGTTTGTCGCTAGCTCCAGTCACTAATTTACCATATTTTTGCACTTAAATGTCTGAATAATTACGTTGTTGCGTGCAGTCGACGCGCTGAAGGTGATCGGAACGAAGCTGAAGAAGCACTGGGACTTCTCGGTTGAACCTTGCAGTAATGCCGACGGATGGGTGGATTCATATTCCGACTCTTTCTACAAGAACAACCTCACTTGCAACTGCAACTCCACTTCCTGCAACGTGGTCCATATGTACAATCAGACTTTATAAACATTAATTAACCTCTTTTTTTTTTTCTTCTATCTTTATAATTATCAATAATTAATCCAATTGAATCAATCTTTTGCTATTGCAGAGAGCTCAAGGGTCAGAACCTCACCGGTGAACTTCCGGCCGAGATGACCAATCTCACGCAACTAAACTTTATGTGAGTTCATTAACAATTTTATATATTAATGTTAAGTCTTTCAATTTTTTGTTATTATTTTTCAAGAAAATCATCATTAACTTTTAGCTGTTTGTATGAGCAGAGACCTCACAAGGAATTACCTCAATGGAACCATTCCTATGGCCTGGGCTTCACTTCCTCTCACCAACTTGTAAGTGATAATTTCCTTTCTTCTCCTCTCTTTTCCGTAATAACATAAAACAATGGAGTTTCCGTTGGGGAAATTTTGGCATAGGTCCCTGCAAAATTTCCTAAATTGGTTAGGGCCTTTCGACTAGTCAACTAAAAAAGTACCTCTTCTCTTGACAAATGAAAGTACTGTGACAAATCTAAATAAGCAGTTTCTTTTTGTTGCAAATGATATTTATTGTTTAAAGTATAGTATGCTACTTTTCAGGGCAGCGTGCTAAGGTGAGACAAGCTGTTTTTAAGTGAGTTTCGATTTTTACAGCATATAGGGATCATATAAAAATATTAATTTTTTTTATGGAGTGTATTGATGGAGAACAAGTTGGAATTTTAGGTTATCTTTTAGATTTTACGATAGATCTAAATGAAGAGAAGGATTTGTTAGAGGTTTAACTTATCTTATGGATTATTATTATATCTTCTTTGGATTGTTTTGTAGTTTATAAATAATATGTATGTTCATAAGTTATAAATCTAATAAATGGAGAATTATAAATCTAATTTGAGTTTATATGGTATGAGTTTATATGGTGGGATGTCAAAATCTATGATCTCTCTATCTTATCTCCTTCTCCTCCGATGTTGATATGGATCTTTTTATCTTATCTCCTTCTCCTCCTCGACGTTATCAACACGACATTTCAAATCGAATATTTCTAATTATTATTTATGTACGTCATTTCAAATCAGATACACGTTTTATATATGGTTGGTATGTTTTAACTTACTTAGGCCTCGTTTGGTTTGCGAAATCATGGGATTGGAAAAGGAAAGTGATTACTTTCCGATGTTTGGATGCCAAAGAAATTGAGAAGGAAAGGAAAGTAATTCTCAATGGAAGAAAAATTAGAGGGGAATGATTACATCTATCCAAATAAGGAATCTATTTTCCACCTTGAAGTATTCACTTTCCTTTCCAAATTTCTTGGCATTTCCAAACTTCAAAAAGAAAAATCAATGGACACTGTAATTTTCCAAATGGAAGAAAATGTCAAAGAATTGATTTTCTTTCCACTCCTCTCTGCGAACCAAACTAGGCCTTATAGAAATCTAGACCAACGTACCAACTTTTACATGAACATTTACCTGAGATGACTTAGTCATGTGATATCGACCAAATTATGAGAAGTTGTAGGGTCCTAAACCAAATTCAACCTTGGCATTGTGGAATTATGGTAATTATTATCTCTGATTTTACAGGTCACTTCTGGGAAACCGGATTTCTGGGACAATCCCCGAAGAACTGGGAAACATGATTACTCTCAAGTCCCTGTCAGTCCACTTCCCCTCTTCAATTTATTAGTTTTCTCTTGAGAAAATGGTTATATTCATAATTTTGATCATATTTTGGAAATTTTGCAGGGTTCTACAGGACAACCAAATGGAAGGCCCAATTCCTGCTAGTCTCAATAATCTTATCAACTTGGAGAGACTGTTAGTAGGCTTAAAAACTATTTAATTGTGGAGTTCTAGTCAAAAATAGTTCTCAACATTTTGCAGTAATTGATTCATTTTGGTACTGCAGCTTTCTTTCTGGGAATAACTTCTCTGGGGAGTTACCGGACCTTGGCAGCCTCAAGAACATGACTGTCTTGTGAGTAAAAAATTCCCTCCACCTATTCCTAAGATTACATGGAACTTCGATAACATTAATTCAAAATATAGGTAAGCATATAATTTTTTAAGTTGCATAAAGGTGTCTGTGAAATTTATGCTGAGACGATAGATACCACATAAAATCATGTGTTGGATGTTTTAACATAAAGTTAGGTATTCAATTTGTGATTTTATGAAGTTTAATTTATAGTAACAAATGGCATGGATTTGTCTATATTCAAAACATATCCATTAAAGGGTGTCGTAGTGCACGAGGCTCCCACTAATGCAACTTCTCGGGAGGGTTAAGTTCTTGTGCAGCCTTATGCCATAATATATGGAGAGGTCGTTTCCGCAACTCAAACCCGAATACTCTAGGATGCAAGCTCGAAGTCTTACTGTCGCGCTATGGACATCCTCTATATTCAACTTTTCCTTTCTAATAGGTAAATTTATAAGCTAGTGGGGAACTATCAATGTTTTTTTATTTAGTATTAGTTCCCAGCAAATAAATAGGAAATAAAGTAAACAAGGTATGTTATTTAACATGCCAGACTTGATTATCAATTCCCTTGTTAGTAACCTGAGACTGTTTACTTCGTACACGATAGTGTCCTTGTTAGTAATTGGCAGGGCCGGCTCTGAGCTCATGGGAGTCCGAGGCGAACTTTCGAAATGGTCCCCATATATAATGTGAAAAAAATTAGGCAATAAAGCAAACAAGAATTGTTGCCACCAAAATTTGAACTAAAAACCTCTAGTGAATAAGTCTAATAAGATAACCTCTAGTGAATAAGTCTAATAACATAACCACTGCACCACAACTCTTTTTAGTTAAAAATAGCTCATAATACATCCTTGTTCTATTCTAGATATATCAATGTTGGTGCCCCTTTAGTTTTGGGGCCCTGGGCCATCACCCAGCCTACCCTGGGCCAGGGCTGCCCCTGGTAATTGGGAGTTAGTTTACTTGATATATCATAAGTGAAATGAGTGGAAAAGTTTTTCTCATAGTTTAAGCTTGAAAAATAAGTAAATAGGCCAAGCAGCTTCATCAGTATCTTCCTTGTGGGCCCTGCAACGTCTGGAATCAGAGATTTGTAGCACTCTATGAAGTAAAACGTACGGGTCTTTGCTAATCCATACCTTCAGATATATGCATCTCCGGATTAGTTGTATTATAGGAAACTTGGACACTCCAAAGTTGGTGCCATATCTTGTCTCGTCCCGTGTTAGACACGATAGAACAGAACTCTAATGTATATAGTGTTGGAAAGTATTTTCTGAAAAATAGAATAGAAAAATAATAAAAATGTTAGAAATACCGGTCTACGGGGAAGTCATGCACGAAGCATTGTCCTAAGAGATTATTCGAGGTCTATGTGCAGACTTCCTCTCGAATCCTCTTAGAGGTAAAATCCCCTTGCTACTGGCTTTCCATTGTTGCAAAAACTCCGGAAGAATGATCCGAACTTAGCTCTTGCCCAAAGTAGAAGAGATTGGAATGGAAATGAAAAATAAAGGAGGAGGATGAATAGGTAGAGAAGGGTTTTTTTATTATTCTTCTCTTTTTTCAACAGCACAAACTCAAGAAGATTATATAGGGAGCCCTCAACCATAGGTTTAATAGGAATCAATGGAATTAAAAAAGAATCAATGTGATTTAATAAGAATCAATAGGCTAATAATTCAGCCATATTCAACACAACAAATAATAGCCATTTAATATGAGTTGATATGAATATAATAACTAATTAAGTAGCTATCCAATGTTGGTGCTGAATACAAACACTCAGAAGGTGCCGAGCACACAAACAGGGGAATGAAAGAGTTGGTATGAACTGAGATGCTTGTATTCGTTATTTTCAACGTTACAAGTAATGCCTATTTATAGGTGAAAGAAACAAACTAACAGTAAAAAGGTGGAGCTAATGGCTCCTACTAACATGCTTATTCACATAAACCAAGTCATGCACACAAGGTGATGGATGAAGAATAGGGATGTGATGAGAACAGGATTAAGTCCAACAAATCACCCCCCTAATCCTGTTGTATTGACTTCACCTCCATTACGTCGGATCTGGAATCACGTTCACAATGCCTATCCCTTTCCTCATTTCCACGAACTTCACTCGTCCGAGTGCCTTCGTGAGTATGTCGGCGAGCTGCCCATCCGTGCCAACATGGTCGACACCGATACTTCCGTCCTTGATCCATTCACGAATGACATGAAACCGAGTGTCGATGTGCTTACTCCTTTCATGGTGCACTGGATCCTTGCTGAGTGCTATCGCTGACTTGTTGTCGACACGAAGGGTAACCTTCTGTGGATCCTTGCCGAGCATCTCTGCCAGAAGTCTGCTGAGCCAAACTGCTTGACAGGCTGCAGTTGCCGCTGCAATGTACTCTGCCTCACAAGAAGATAGCGCCACTATCTTCTGCTTCTGCGACGCCCATGTGATGATGTTGGAGCCGAGGAAGAAAACCGTCCCTGTGGTGCTTTTTCGATCGTCGATGTCGCCCGCTAGATCACTGTCGCTGTAGCCGACGAGCGTTGCATCAACAGCTCCGGATCGGTACACGCATCCGTACCCGACTGTCCCACGTATGTATCGTAGGATTTGCTTTACGGCGGCCCAATGTTGCTCACCTGGCGCCTCCATAAACCTACTTGTGATCCCGACTGAAAAAGCAATGTCGGGACGAGTGTTTACCAAGTATCGCAAGCTGCCGATCAAGCTTCGGTACTTGGTTGCGTCGACCGGTTTTCCGCCGGTCGTCTTTCCTAGCTTCAACCGGGCCTCCATCGGAGTGTGGCATGGGTTGCATGCCTCCATACCTGCAAGCTTCAATATCTTGGTGGCATACCTTGATTGGCACACCGTTATCATCTGCTCTTCCTGCTTTACCTCAATGCCCAAGTAGTAGCTCAGGAGTCCGAGATCACTCATTTGGAAGAGTTCTTGCATCTGCTTCTTGAACAGTTCGATAACGCCCGCACCCGTGCCAGTGATGATCAGATCGTCGACGTAGACACCGACCAATAGCCGAGTGTCGGAGCTGCCCCTTCGGTACAGAGCGTGATCCAGCTCGCATCGCTCGAACCCGAGTGACACCAATGAGGTGTCGAGCTTGGCGTTCCAAGCACGCGGTGCCTCCTCCTTCAAGTCGCCGTTGAGGAACGCCGACTTCACGTCCATATGGTGAACCTTCCACTGTCGGTCGGCAGCCACCCCGATTAACAGCCGCACCGTTTCAAGCCGAGCAACGGGCGCGAACACCTCATCGAAGTCGATGCCTTGCCGCTGCACGTACCCCTTCGCCACGAGCCGAGCTTTGTGTTTTACTACATTTCCTGCAGAATCATGTTTCACCTTGAAGACCCACTTGAGCCCGATCGCTCTATGGCCGGCAGGAAGTGTTGAAAGCTCCCAAGTGTTGTTGCTTTGGATGGACTCCATTTCAGCATCCATGGCGCTCTTCCATACACCTTCATTTAGCGCCTCCTCTACAGTTGCAGGCTCCTCTGCAGCAGAGAGGCAGAGCCCGCTGTACTCCAGCTCGCAGGCGGGCGTATTTTCATAGAGGCTCTCCAACGTCTTGTACCGTAGCGGCACCCCCTCAGTGTCGGATGTCCCACCTGTTGGAGGAGAGACGAAACCGTCATTGATACTTACTGCCGGTACGGGCGTTGGTGGAGACATTGGTGTTGATGGTGTCAACGGAGTTGGTGGAATGGTCAGTGTAGCCGGCGTTTGCTGCGCTGCACCTTGAGCCCCGGATGTTGACACTGTCGTTCCTGGCTCTGGAACAGGATCCGTGGAATACACCACCGAGAAATCCTCGTCCATTCTGTGCACTCCGTTACTCACCTCCCAGTTCCACCTGCGACCTTCCTCGAAGATGACGTCACGAGTGATGTAGAGACGCTCGGCCACCGGGTCATACACTCGGTATGCCTTAGTGCCGTCCTCGTACCCTAAGAACACACCCGGGCGTGCTCTGTCGGAGAGCTTGGTAACGCCCGGACCGACGACCTTGACGTGAGCCACACAGCCGAAGGTTCGAAAGTGCTCCACGCTTGGCTTCTTCTTTCTCCACGCTTCATATGGAGTGCAGCCCTGAAGATTTCTTGTCGGCGACCGATTCAGTATATAAACAGCCGTCTTCACTGCTTCTCCCCAGAACATGACCGGCACGCCCATGCTTTTCATCAGGCTGCGAGCCATTTCGACGACCGTTTGATTTCGACGCTCGACGACTCCATTTTGTTGCGGGGAGTATGGTGCCGTAGTGTTCCTCCTGATGCCATACTCGTTGCAGAAGGTGTTGAACTCGACCGAGTTGAATTCGCCACCACGATCGGTACGGAGCGCCTTGACTTTGACATCATGCTCGTTTTCGGCAAGAGCTTTGACCTTTTTGAAAGCCTTGAATGCATCCTCCTTGCTCCTGAGAACCTCCAGCCACATGTATCTGCTGTAGTCGTCAACAATCAACATAAAGTACCTGTTGTTGCCGATCGTGGCTGGAGTGATGGGACCGCACAAGTCTGAATGGAGGAGGTCGAGAACGCGTTTCGAGCGATACGTCGTTGCACGAGGGAATGGAGTGCGGTGCATCTTACCAAGAATACACCCTTCACAGAATTGCTCCATCCGATCAATGGTCGGCATGCCACGCACCATGCCCTTTGCACCGAGTTCATGAAGGGCACGGAAATGAAGGTGACCATACCGAGAGTGCCACCGCCATGCCACGTCAGTGTTGCTAGCGAGGAGGCACACAGGTACTCCCAAGTTGAGATCCACGGTATAGAGCCGGTTGTTCCTTCGCAGCACTCGAGCCAACAAGAGTCGCTGCCGGTCGTACAAACATAGCTCGCCGTTCTCGATAATGATCTTGCACCCATTTTCATCAAGTTGCCCTAGGCTCATGATGTTGGTGCGTAGTTGCGGAATGTAGTAGACATCCGAGAGAACCCGATGCTCTCCATTCCTACAAGTGAACAACACGACGCCGCGCCCCTGGATATGAACAACGGAGCCATCTCCAAATTTTACCGTACCTCGTACCGATTTGTCGATCTCAGAGAGCATCTTCTGATCCCCCGTCATGTGGTTGCTTGCCCCCGTGTCGAGGTACCAATGGTCGTCATTTGTGACCATCGGAACTACGCGTTCCTCATTCAGGAACACGTTCGGTACTCCTTTTTGCGCCTTGTCGTTGATGCCGACCGTGGTAAGCAGGAGAGCCGGCGGCTCCTCCTCTATCCGAGCGATGTGTGCCTCGTTCGCCTTGCGATCACGGTCGCGCTTGGCCTTCCTGCACTCTTGGGCCCAATGGCCAGGGATGCCACAGTAGCGGCACTCGCCTTTTCGTCGTTGGTCTGAACCACCGCTGCTGCCTGCAAACGATCGGTTACCTCCGGACGTCTTTTGCTTGGAGATGCCTTTACCTCCCTTGTCACCACCCCCGGACGAGCCCGGGCCACGCCCGCGCTCCCGCTGCTTCTGCCGGGCTTGCCATTCTTCCTCAGTGAAGAGTAAGTGACCACCGGCAGGTTGATGATCCTCGAGATCGCCACGCTCCTCGACGACTAGTAGCCGCCCCGTGATGTCCTCTATCGAGAGGGTCTTCAGATCCACAAGCGATTCGATCGCCATGGCCATCTGCTTGTATGCACGCGGTACGCTCCGAAGGAACTTGAGTACCGCCGTGTGCTCCGTGACCGGATCACCGAGCAATTCGAGATCGTTGACGAGCGCCGTGAGTCGAAGGCCGAACGACTCCACCGTCTCGCCGTCTTTGAACGTGAGACGTTCGTACTCCAAGCGTCGCGTCTGCGCCTTGGCCTCCCGAACACGCTCGGTACCGATCCGCATGATCTTGAGCGTGTCCCACGCCTCCTTGGCCGTTGCCTTCGTACCGAGAGTGCGAATCAACTCCGGAGGGATTGCTCTGAGTAGAGCGGACATGGCTCGCCGATCGTCCCGACAGTCGCTGCTGCCTTCGCCAATGCCGTCCTCGACGACGTTCCACAGGCCTTTCGCCTGCAGTTGGACTTTCATGAGGATCGCCCACTCCGCATAGTTGGTACGCGTGAGGGGCGAGAAGTGCGCTGCATTCTCTCCCTCGAAGACGATGCGCTCGACGATGCGTGTCTCACCATCACCAGCTTGCGATGATGACGACCCGCCGGTGTTCTTCACAAGGCTACCCGCAACTTCTTGCTTCTCCATTTGTCGAAGCAAATCGAACACCAACCTGGCTCTGATACCACTTGTTGGTGCTGAATACAAACACTCAGAAGGTGCCGAGCACACAAACAGGGGAATGAAAGAGTTGGTATGAACTGAGATGCTTGTATTCGTTATTTTCAACGTTACAAGTAATGCCTATTTATAGGTGAAAGAAACAAACTAACAGTAAAAAGGTGGAGCTAATGGCTCCTACTAACATGCTTATTCACATAAACCAAGTCATGCACACAAGGTGATGGATGAAGAATAGGGATGTGATGAGAACAGGATTAAGTCCAACATCCAATTGAGCAAAGGCTAACAGGAATAACGTTTAGAAAGGAATTTGATTTTTCCAAATATCATACAACATGTAGAGATATGCCAAAATTAGTTTCATATTAATTTTGTCATATCTGCATTGTGTCATGTTTGTGCCGAAGTCCACATTGCAAAGCTTGTTTACTGTTCAAGTACACTATTTGGAATTTGGGGTTACAAAAAGTACAGTTTGCAAATTCTGATATAGAGATATTCTAAGATACCAACATGAGGATGAATATTCGACATTCTTTTCCTTCAAAAGAAACAATGAAATATTGTGTTCTAGAATTTGTATTTTTTGGACTGTTGGCAATCCATTGTTGTTGTCTATTACCCTATGGTAAACTTATATCAAAGATTATACCAAAATTAATATCTAATGTCTGTTTGCAGTAGAATTGACGGGAATCCCATCTCTGGGAAGATTCCTAGCTTCATTGGTAACTGGACTCAACTCCAACGACTGTGAGTTCTACACCCAGTTTAAATTATCCTTTTTCACATGTCATAGTCAAAATCAGGCCCTCGGTTGATGTCTCGACTTTAACCTGGTGACAGAGATATGCAAGGAACTTCTTTAGAAGGCCCATTTCCACCTACTTTCCAGAACTTGAGCTCTATCACACAACTGTAAGAAGCAGTCACATTGTTTTGTACCCCATTTATATAGTCTGTTGAATTCTCCATGGTTATTTTTTTTTTCAATTTCCTGTGTTTCAGGACGGTTAGTGATTGGAGAGGGGGAGATGGAAAATTCCCTCAAGTGGAGAATATGAAAGGCATGTCATACTTGTGAGTGAGGATAATAAAGTTCATTGATCCTTTTTTTTTATAGAGAAAATGGGTAGGTGCCAATCTCAGGAACACCTGGACTGGACACCCAACCAAATTAAAATGCTCCGTTCCTCCTACTATGTCACTTTTACTTGTTAAGTGGTTGAATAGATTATATGATGCAGATTCTTGAGGAACTTGTCCATATCCGGTCGAATCCCTGATTATCTTGGAACTTTGCCCAACCTAAAGACATTGTAAGTTCCTTAAAGTGTGATAGGTTATCTATCATCTTATCATTGCAAGTCAGTGTATCCCATAAGCGTCGGTGAAATCATCTACACTGAGATCTTTCATACGAAATAGCCAACATTAAAATGCAATGATGGTATCATCTTAACATTTCATGCAACACTATAATTGAGACTGAAGGCCATTGATTGATATAAAAGCTATTGCATTGAAATGTTAATTATCTCCTTACCTTTCTTCCGTATGTTCTCTCTCCTGCAGAGACCTAAGTTTCAACAACTTAAGTGGGACAATTCCAGGAAGCTTTGTAGGCCTGCAATCAATTAATTATATGTAAGGATGTCCTTGCTTATGTATTGCATATTTTGATTCATCCCCAACTTGCTTCTTTAAGTAACAAGTTCTGGAAAATATGTTTATTATTTTTCTTGATTGACAAGAGTTATCTTTGGCTATCCTGTAGGTATCTTACTAACAACATGCTAGAAGGAAAAATCCCCGATTGGATCCTGGGCAACAAACAGAACTTGTATATTATGATTAGAACAAAATTTTAAGTTGCAGTTTGTTTGGTCACAAATAATTTCTGTCATCGAGCAAAGAAAGCATATGTATTATTTAATGAGACCTTGTTTTGCAGGGATGTATCCTATAACAATTTTACAGGAT
Organism: Iris pallida; assembly: GCA_029216955.1. Lineage (NCBI taxonomy): Eukaryota > Viridiplantae > Streptophyta > Magnoliopsida > Asparagales > Iridaceae > Iris > Iris pallida. The sequence continues at coordinate 10,687,197 of JANAVB010017598.1, forward strand.
CCCCAGCACCATCCAGTTGTCAAGAAGGGAATGTGTAAGAATCCGCGCGCAATCTTGATTCTTGTTTTAGTGATCGTTTGGTCTTACTATGTTCATATTCTTAAAACTGTGGAAATCCAGAGTTCCCTAAACGAATAAGCAAAAGATAAAATCTACCACAATAGCAATCACAAGAATACAAGAATTTGACGTGGTTCAACCAACAGATTGGCCTACGTCCACGGGACAAGGGGAGAATATATCTATTGTACATTGGAGAGAACTTTACAAGAATTCATACAACTTTTATCGGATAGCACAAATTCTTTCTTACAAGAACTTTTTTTCTCTTTCTATTCCCTTATTTTTCCTTATGCTCGACTCCTTAGAAAAAGCTCGCCAAATTAGGGTTATAAAGACCTTAATATAGCTCACATGTCTTTCCCAATGTAAGGAACAATCTTAACTGTCAAAAGACTTAGTAAATTTGACCCTTAGTAAATGTGACCTTTATGCTGAAAAATGCTCGAACCGGTATACCGGTTTGGGAAACCAGTAAGCTGGTTCATAGTGAGCACTTGTGCTCACTAACTGTTGGAAAAAGAGGTATACCATATGGTAAAAGAGGAATACAAAGGTATACTAGTTGACCAAAGAGATATACCAGTTACTATAGCACTGGGACCTTTGGCTCTTATTTTGAGTTCCATTGTTGTCTTTGACTTCTCATTAGCTTCTTTGATCACCAAATGATGCTCGTCTCTCTCTATTGTTGTATACAAGCCATACTACAGTAATCTCTACCTTGGCTTGAGTTCAACAACTGTCTTCTAAAATTTATTGCAAATTTCTTCGTGCTCCTTTAATCTTTAGTTTTTCTTTTAGTCTCCTGCATGAGCTACCACTTAAACCTTGTCACATCCCAAAACCAGAATACTGGAGAGCGAAAACGAACATAGACTAGCTACACATACAGAATAAACCAGTACCCAGAATATGGTTACGACTGTATACTAAACTTTAGGGGCAACTCTAGCAATCAATCAATTAACCTATTGGCCCATAGACGATCCTTAATTCTCAATCCAATATCAACACAAAGAATAAGAGTAGTATATAATGAAATGCACTAAGGCGTCCCAAAATGCAATTCAACACTACGAAGTCCAAAATTCAAAAAGAAAACTAGAACATAAAAGATAATATTACATACATAGCCATAAACTAGTCGTACATAGCCATAAACTAGTCGCGATCTAGAATTGTAATGATATTGTCTAAACGACTGGGAACAAGCTCCCGAGAATAAGAGCTAATAATTGCTCTAATAAAATGTTTAAAGAAACAAAAAGATAAAAGAGTGGTCGAAGGGATGGGAACCCACTCATGCTGCTCCTGGCTGCAGCTCTACGAGCGAGGACCATTAAGCAGGAAGTGGCGAAAGATCTTCGAGCTCTGCTACAAGATCTGGCCAAGCAAAACCAAAGTGGTTAATCCTCTAAATAACAAAGTATCATAAAGAAGCCCATAAGAAAAATCTAAATTCCAAGAAACGCAACAAAACACAAGCAATAAAGAAAACACATATGTTATAAGGAGAGTGTGAGAGAGTTGTGTTGTACCAAAGTACTATCTCGAATTAAAATATACACAGAGGAGCAAGCGGTACCAACGTATGTCCTTGAAATAGTAAAGATTGAAAATAAAACTAAACTTTGCTAGTGTCAACTAAGAAATACATATACCATAAATACATATTGATATAGCGTGACACACGTGTTGAATAGGGGAATAGATTCCCAAGTAGACGTGTCATGGTCTCATACATATGCATAGGTTATATCGCGTATATGCCTACTGTATAAAGCAATTAAGTCCAGGGCAAGGTATCACATGCTATACTTATCTTATCATATAGGTATATGCACCTGCTGATATAGGAGAATTAAGTCATGCATGAGTACATCGCAATCTTATACTTATACTAATAAAGTCATCGGGCTATATATAGAATATCGAACGAGCTTTGAATATCATATGTATCATAACTTGTATACAAATAATTTATCGTGATTTGTGCACATGGAAGGATACAAGCGTGCCACTACCAAGAAATAGAATAAGAATTGCAATACTATTTAATAATAAAATTTAAAATCTATAATATGAAGTATCATTATATATAATATAGTAATGTCTAGAGAAATTACTGACGGAAAGGATTACTAAGTTATCAGGGTAAAGAAATCAATCAAATACAAGCGAAGCTCTATATTAAAATTTAAAACATATACAAAATCGAATTCAAGCACTAATTCAACAAGATTAAACCCTAGTTAAAGTATAAGGAAGACGACACGAGAATCTGTACGCCAAAAAAGCAACTAAATACCACAAACTATCATGGTTCAGACTAGACGACATACCGATGGTATACCGCTTGTTTTGATACCAACAGTAATTCGCATGTTTTCGTGTCGATTTCAATCCTCCTCTATTACCGATTTTATTAGATTATGGATAAACCCTATATCCTAGATGACTGTGAGTGCAAGTGTCACATGGTGTCATAGCATTAATGGCGAGTTAGATGAATTTTTTGATTCTAGGTTTTGAAATAAATCTAATATATGATTTCGTGGTTTCTCAATTAAATTCATAATTAACATTGAAATAAATTCTAGCATGCTCGTTCCCTAATGTTTACAACAAATCAAAGAAAGAGAAACATCATGAAAGCATAGGTAAAGAAAACCAAAACGAGGCCGAGACCTCCATTATAGACAATAAGTACTTGCCTTGGGTAATGGAAATATAGGGTTTGATAGGATCTTCAAGTCCTCCTCGCTGGTCGTCGTAGGCACATGCTAAATCTCCTGGTTCTCCTAGGGTTGATCTCCAAAGAAAGGCAAGAAAAGTGAAACACAAGATACCTAGCTATAGGTTCCTATTTATAGGGAGTGGAGGATTAGGGTTAGCTTTCCTAGATTTAATCTAGGCCACAAAATACTAATTCTGATATACTTCAGATCATAACTTTGCAGCGAATCTTAACAAAATTCAATCAAATATTTTCAAAAATAATTTAAACAACAACCAATTGTGACCAAGAATAACACCGGTGATATACCGCTGGTTCAGAAATTTGCACAGTAAACCTAGTTTACTTGGACTAATTTGCTGCCAACAGGTCCTATAACTTGTCAAAGTATTAACTAGGGGTCTATTCATATCTAAAGGAGTCCAATTAGGGTATAGTATATACAAAAATCACAATTCATTTAGGTTACATAAGTTATTATTTGATTCATGATACAAAATTAAAAATTAAAAAAAAAACAAATTTTGGAAACACGAAGACCTCAATTATACCAAAAGTTCTACTTAATCATATAATCCACTACGAGTATGAAATCATGGGATCATTTGAGATCAGGAAAGTAGAAAAAAACGTAGATTCATAATTATACAAAGATTTTTCATAGTGCTATTGCCGGTGGGAATCGTGGTGCTCTTATATCCATTACCCTCACTACCGGAGCTTGTGTTAAAGATTTGGGAGCTGGATCTCTCATAGTGGTGTGGTTCTCTTTTGTCCTCTTGTTCTTGCTGTAATTTTTCGTGTTGTATCTGATTGTCGTGTTGCCTTTAGAACTTTGTCATAAGTAGGAAATTTGTGGTTCTGAATCTTATCAATCAATTCCAAGTTGAGACATTGTTGAAACCTTTGTGCTCTATCCAATCGTGGCTACCATAAATGGAGCAAAATAATCGAGCCGTCAGAACTCAGCAGTGTACTCATTCACTATCCTGCTCTGTTGTTTTAAGTTGATGAACCTATATTACAATTCAAACTTGGTGGTGGAAGGAAAGAATTTCTTTTGAAATCTCCCTTTGAAGGTTGCCCAACTGATAGGTGTTGTAAGTGTTGCTTCATGTGTTGCCCACCAATCCCAGACAATGTCCATAAGTTGTAACTTCACAACTACCACTCTCAGTTGTTGGGACTGATGTTGCCTCAAATATATCCTTTGTATCGTGTACCATGCATATGAAGTTATTGCATCCTCGATTCCATGTCTATTCCATGGAAGAAGAGTGGGTTAAGCCTACGGAAGTTCCCTACTGTATTGGTAACCATCTGCCCCTAAGGTGAAGTATTGCCTGAATATGTTGTAATTGATTGATGAATTTTATTGATAGTCCTCTTGGTTTTAATAGCCTTACAGTCAATATTACAATGATGGAATATCCTGTGGCATATTCTGGCATACCAAATATGTCCGCAGGATATTCTAATATCCTTCATGCTAATACAATATACTAAATATGACATACTAAATATTCCAACATACTAAATATTCCAACACTCCCCCTCAAGATGAGCGAAAGATATTCACTAAGTCCATCTTGTCACATCCTCTAATCATGCTCACGGAGGTAAGTCCCTTGGTTAGTCCGTCTGCTATCTGATCCCTGGTCGGAACGTAGCCAAGCTCCAGCAATCCGCTATCCAGCTTCTCTTTGATGAAGAACCTATCAATCTCGATGTGTTTGGTCCTGTCATGCTGTACTGGATTGTTGGCGATACTAATAGCTGATTGGTTGTCACACCACAATTTTATCTTAGCTCCTTGATCCAACTTCAGTTCTACCAGCATGTTCTTCAACCATAGCAGTTCTGCAACTCCCAGGACCATAGCTCTGTACTCTGCTTTCGCTGTCGATCTGGCTACTACAGGTTGCTTCTTACTCCTCCAGGAGACTAGGTTGCCTCCTACGAATATGCAATATCCTGAGATAGACCTTCTGTCATCGGCACAGCTAGCCCAGTTAGAATCACAGTAGCCTTCAATGCTCACGTAATTGTTCTTCTTGAATATCAGTCCCGTTTCGGAGGCACCCTTCAAGTACCTCAGGATCTGGTATACTGCATCCATATGACCCTTTCGTGGGTCGTGCATGTAGCGGCTCACCACACTCACTGCAAAACATATATCAGGTCGTGTGTGGCTCAGATAGATCAACTTGCCCACCAGTCTCTGGTATCTGTCTCGATCAACTGGGTCTCCAGCCTCGGCCTCTAACTTGAACCTCTGGTCTATTGGCGTTGCTGCAGCTTTACACCCCAACATCCATGTCTCTATAAGAAGGTCCAGTGCATACTTTCTCTGAGAGAGAACAATTCCTTCTGTGTCCCGAGCGATCTCTATCCCAAGGAAGTAGCAAAAAAGACCAAGGTCCTTCACCTCAAATTCCCTGCCAAGCTTTTCCTTGAGTCGGACGATCTCCTGCTCATCATCTCCTGTGATAATCATGTCGTCCACATACACCACAAGCATGGTGATGTGGCCTTCACTCCGTCTAAAGAATACAGTATGATCAGCATTGATCTGCTGATATTCTATCCCTATCATCGCCCTCCTGAATTTGTCAAATCACGTCCAAGGAGACTGCTTTAGTCCATAGAGGGACTTCTTCAACCTGCAGACATTGTCCACTGTCTGGTTGGTGCTGAATCCTGGTGGTATCTCCATGTATACCTCCTCCACCAGATCCCCATGAAGAAATACATTTTTTACATCCAGTTGGTGTAGCTTCCATCCACCATTCGCTGCCAAAGAAATCAGGGTCCTGACAGTACTCATCTTTGCGACTGGTGCAAAGGTCTCGTTATAGTCGATATCGTACGTCTGACTGTATCCTTTTGCCACCAGTTGAGCTTTGTAGCGCTCAAACTGTCCATATGGATTCTGCTTCACAGTAAAGACCCACTTGCATCCGACTGCGCTCTTTCCCTCTGGCAGTCTCATCAGCTCCCAAGTGTGGTTCTTCTCAAAAGCTCCAAACTTCTCGAGCATTGTCGCTTTCTACTTTGAATCGTTCTTGGCAACCTGCCAGTTGTTAGATACAGTAATACTATCCAAAGGTACAATAAATGCTCTATAAGAAGAAGAGATATGGTCATGAGAAACAAACTGAGCAAGGTCCCAACCATATATGTACGGAGGATTTCCTGCATTACTGTGAGTGGTCTTCCGTACTGATAATGGTGTGGGAGGAGTAGGGAGAATGATAACACCTGAAGGGAAAGTTGGTGGTAGTGTAGGTGTCTAGGAAGTCGAGACGGACACAAGCAAGGGACTTGGCACTGGCACTGTAGGTACTGGTCCTGCAGTTTGCTTTCCTCTCCTGCTGTAGGTAAGTAACTCCCCCTGAGCCTTAGGCCTAACACCTCTCATCTCCTCCCCCTGTTCCTTTTCACCTTCCTGCTCCTCCTCAACCGTGCCTCCATGCCAAACTCCTAAATCGGGTACCACCGAGCTCTCCTTCTCCCCCTCTCGCCTCATACTGACAGTATTAGGCGTGTGGTTTGAAGTTACCTCCTGACGGTAGTATAGCTCATGCTCCCGGAAGTGGACATCCATACTTACAAACTTCTTCTTTTTCACTGGACTCCAGCACACATACCCCTTCTGAGTCGCCAAGTAGCACTTGACTGCTCTAGGATCAAGCTTCCCAACTGACGGCATGTCCTTCACAAAACATACGCACCCAAACACCTTCAGTGGGAGTATCCCACTATTATTGTCTTGCAATATTTCACATGGGAACTTCCATTCCAGGACCTTCGAAGGCATTCTGTTGATTAGTTGAGCTGCTGTCAACACTGCATGCCCCACAGACTCTGTGAGACATTCATGTTGATCATCATGCTTCTTGCGACCTCCAGAAGGTGTCTGTTCTTCCTTTCTGCTATGCCATTTTGTGTAGGTGTGTATGCACAGGTGGTCTATCCCGTGTGCTGACAAGTATTTTGCAAGTGTTCTGTTTGTATACTCCGTTTAACCTCAGTACCTTCACAATTACCCCATACTGAGTCTGGACATGTTTGTAAAAATCTTGAAAACAAGTAGGTATATCACTCTTATTTTTCATCAAGTACAACCAGGTGACACGAGAAGCCCAATCAATGAAGGAAACAAAGTACTTACAACCATTCATAGTATTAGTGGCACATGGACCCCAAACATCAGAGTGTACTACCTCAAAAACAAAAGAGCTCCTATGACCCGTACCAATATATGAACTCATAGTAAGTTTGCCTAACTCGCATGCATCACATACTAGTTTTTTTTTATTTGATTTTTCATAAATATCTGGATACAATTTACTTAAAGTGTCAATGGAGAAATGTCCCAACCTCATATGATGGAGTATCAAAGTATCCTCGGCCCTCATCTGCAGTCCTCCCATACTAGCCTTCTCTGCCATAGACATTAGTGCTGAGTCCAGTCATTCTCGATCCAGGTACCACAGTCCCTTATGCCAAGCCAGTCCCAAGTCTTCGTCCCGTCTCTTTCTCCTGGAAGATCACCTTAGGGATATCAAAAGAAACAATGCATTTAAGTTGAAGGATTATAGAACTAATGGACAAGAGACTGACTGGAAAGGATAGAGCATATAAAATATTGGATAATTTTACTGAACATGTATAATTAATAGTACCCTTACCGACCACTGGCTGAAAAGTGCCATCAGCTGTCTGAATGTTGTCTGCTGATGCTAGTTGAGTATATGAGGAGAATTTACTAGCATTCTCCGTCACATACCGAGATGTCCCGAGTCGATAATCCAGTATGACGATTTAAGGGAAGCAATAGATGCAAGAGCAAGTGAGTCATTAGTACCTTCTAATGGATGGACATACATGGCGGCGTTGCCTCCAGCGAAGAATGAGGTGGATGCCTTCTCTGTTGTGCCCCTCCTGTCTCCATCATTTGACGTTCGTTGCTTCCTTCTGAGCATCTCCAGCATGTCCACCAGTGCCTGATCCTCCTCGGTAAAGGTGTCGCCAGCTCCTCCATCTCCTTCTGCTTCCAGCAGGTTCGTCCGATAACCTCCTCGACCGCCTCGTCGACCGCCTCGTCGACCCCCACGACCACGGCCTTGTCCTCCAAAATGTTCTCGTCCACCGAGTTGTCCCCGTCCACCACCTGAATCTCCCTTCTTAGGTGGTTTGGTGCAAGTATACCGATGGTAGCCCATCTCCCCACAGTTGTAGCACTGCCGGTTGTGTTGCCAGGCCTCTTCCTTATACCCTGTGTCATCCGAGCTGGTGGCCGTCAGTGCTGACTTTGCTTCAGGAGGACCACATGTCCCCGTCTGTAGTCTGATGCGTGTTTCCTCCTAGATCATGGCTGAGATAGCCTCCTCAAGAGTGGAGATCTTCGATTGGGCGAGAAGTAGGGTCGTCCTCTGAGCAAATGCTGCAGTCAGCCCTTTGAGGAATTTTATTGTCCTCTCCTGTAGACATACATGTCTCTCTTTACACTTCGGGTCCCCGCAGCTTGTCTGATCTGAGGTGTGATCGTAATCCAGCTACAGACGCTCCGACTCTGTGGCATACACATGCACCATCTTCTCTCCCTGTACGGTGTCGTCGATCTCCCCCTTGATCTGGAAGACCCGTAAGTTGTTTCCCACATCATTATAGATCCGCCTCAACTTCTTTCTCCCACACATCCTTCACCATTTCAATGTCGTCTACTGTGGCGGCAATAGACTGGACTAAGGAGTTGAGAAGCCAGATGTAGATCACCATATGAGTGGACTTTCACTCGTCGTGTCCTGCCGAGCCCTCGTCCGGCTCTGTCTTCTCGCCCGACAGGAACTCCTCCAGGTTCTTTCCTACGAGGGTTCCCCTCATCCGCCGTGACCAACTCAGATAGGTAGCTGGTCCATCCAACTTCAGATCGATGGAGGAAAGCTCCAACCTCGTCGACGTTCGTGTCGTGCTCTCACCAACCGACATCTTCATTAACTTCATCAACGTTGCAACCTCCGCAGGATCCAGCTTCTTGATGATCTTCTCTATCGATCCTCCTCTTCGATGATCACGTCACACGACTCACGTTCTTTTTCGTCGTTCGCTTCTAGATTCGAACATATTTTTCATCAGATCTAGGCCTTCGGTGTCAACTTTCGGAACGATCTGAACAGCGGTGACGCGAGTGCCGTCGCGTACGTCAGTGTCGGCAACAGCCGCAGGAGCCGTGTGCGCCGTGGGGGAGGGGACGCCCGGCGCGCGTGCAGCAGCACCGCAGCAGCAGTCGCAGGGCACGTGGGGGCCGCGGAGGCTCTGGCCACACGCGCATGGGCTTTGGTCGCGTGTGGGAAGGGGGGTAGTGGCTAGGGTTAGGGTTTGGTAGGAATAGCGGAGGGGTGGGTCGGTTGGTGGCGGCTGGGATTAGGGTTTATGGAAATCTGGCTCTGATACCATGTTGTAATTGATTGATAAATTTTATTGATAGTCCTCTTGGCTTTATATAGCCTTACAGTCAATATTACAATAATGGAATATCCTGTAGCATATTCTGGCATACCAAATATGTTCGCAGGATATTCCAATATCCTTCATACTAATACAATCTACTAAATATGACATACTAAATATTCCAACAGAATCCCTTACTGAAACATCATATTTCCATGTCTTGATAACATCCAATAATGCATAGGTATCCGGTGGTTCCTGAATTGCTGGTTAGACTGGTGGTACACGTTGCTGTGCTTCGAGCTGTACCCCTGCGGACTGGTGACCTCTATATTGTTGCTGACCTCTGTTATGGTTGAACCACTAATCCCGCCTCGGCTGGTGTAGACGATTCGAGTGAAGTATCTCTGAAAGAAAGGGATAGGATATATCAATAACAAACGGAGTTAGAAAATAATATCAAGCTATTCGCAAGTCAAAGGGTCGGTGTCGAAGATGTGCAAGTGGAGTTTCAAAGGATTGTTTGGATTGAGATATTCTAAACTCTGATACCCTACAAGTCTGAATACAAACCTGCATGGGTCACCACTTAAACCTTGGCACGTCCCAGTATCGGAATATTGGAGAACGGAAGGGATGTAGGTCAGCTACGCATACGGAATACACCAGTATACAAAATATGGTTTTTAAGCCCCCACCCCCTAACATTAAAATTTTACTATATGGGAGAGGGGTTTGACTAAATAACAGGGCATAATTAATCGAATAAATAGCAACAGAAACAAACACGCAATATTTAACGTGGTTCAGTCAAGCTCGACCTACTCCACTGGACAAGGAAAGAAATAATTTAATTGAAACAACAAGAGAACCTTACAATGATTATACACAATACCGCAATACGAAACCCTCCCTCAATGAGATCTCCAACCGAGCTCTCTCCTTCTTCCTCTTGATGACTCCCTTAATTGTCTCTAAGTGTTGGGAAAAACAAGACCTTTTCCGTCTTTGTGATGAGATGAGAATAAAAAAAATAGAAATTGGAAGAGAAGAGAAAACTAAAAGATTGCACACACAAGATTTACCGAGGTTCGGCTCAATGTGAGCCTACGTCCTCCGTCCGCCCCTTCTCCGCCGTTTTCGCTATAATCAAATGAAAGATTACAAGGACATTCTCTCAAGTTGGTACAACTTAACTTGAGGATCACTATCTCTCTCACAAACTCACTTTGAGTGGATTACAGTGTGAGGATTACAAGTTGTGTTGTTCTTCTACTTGTTGTGTGTTTCAATCTTCACCATCTCCCCTCTATTTATAGGGAGGATATACCTCTTGGGTACACCACATTCATTGCATGGAGAAGTCCAAAGGTCAGCCCTTCCATCTCCCAAGATTCGTTCTTCCATTCCCCCAATGCATGGAGAAAGACAATACATTAATATTGCATGCAAGCTGAATGCATGCAGAATATTAAAAGATAGGCTACTTCAGATGGTCATAACTTCTTCAATACACCTTCAAATAACCTGGTTCAAAGCTTGAATGAAAGATAAAACTTTGCTCAACAAATTTTGTATTGAAGACCAAGCCATGAAATAATTGCAACATATCCAAAATAGCCTCCCAAAACTGAACCTTGTCACAAAAACTGCACCCAGAAAAATGACTAAGTACTTGGCCAAATCCAACCATGAGTGACCGATTTCCATGGATCAAATCCATATTGTTTTATCATGGGGATGGACCCCGTTCCCATCAATCTCCCCCTCCATCCTCATGAGGAGAAAATTTTCAAACAATAGTCATACCTGCCTTCCTACGGCAGAAGTCATGCTTCTCTTTTGGTAGAGGGTTCGTTATCATGTCACACGGATTTTGTCTTGTATCAATCTTCTTAATGTGCATCAGGCGATTCTCTAAAGCATCTCTGATCCAGTGATGTCGTACATCGATGTGCTTTGTCCTTGAGTGATAGGTAGCATTTTTACTCAAGTCAATGGTGCTCTGACTGTCACAATATAACATGTACTTCTCTTGCTTGATAGATAACTCCTTCAGAAAATTTTTCATCCACAAGAGCTCCTTGCTAGCTTCTGTAGCAGAGATATATTCAGCTTCTGTGGTGGATAGAGCGATACATTTTTGCAGCTTTGATTGCCATGATACGGCTCCCCCTGCAAAGGTAAACAAGTATCCTGATGTGGACTTTCTTTTGTCCATGTCATCTGCCATGTCAGAATCAGTGTAACCTTCCAAGATAGGTTTTCCATCTCCAAAACATAAAAAATATTTAGAGGTTCCTCTAAGATATCTTAGAATCCACTTTATTACTTCCCAATGTGCTTTACCAGGATTGGCAAGAAAACGACTTACCACTCCAACTGCATGTGCTATGTCGGGTTTGTACAAACCATAGAGTACATCAAACTTCCGACGGCTGAGGCAAATGGAATGCTCTTCATTTCCTCCTTCTCTTTCTCACTTGAGGACTTTGTCTTGTACTTAGCTTAAAATGAGCTGCTAGCGGTGTGCTGACTGGCTTAAAGTTCTCCATATTGAACCTCTCCAGAACACGTTCAATGTATCTTTCTTGTGATAGCCACAACTTTCTCGCACTTCTGTCCCAAGAGATCTTCATTTCCAATATATGTTGTGCTGCTCCTAAGTCCTTCATGTCAAAGGACTTGCTCAATTCTTTCTTCAACCTGTCAATCTTAGACATATCTTTTCCAACAACAAGCATATCATCAACATATAAAGAGAGAATAATGAAATCATCATCAGAGAACTTCTGGATATAAACACAGTGATCTGCAGATGTTCTCTTGTACCCATGGTCAAGCATAAAAGAATCAAACCTTTTATACCACTGTCGCGGTGCCTGCTTGAGCCCGTACAAGCTCTTCTTCAATTTGCAAACCAATTGTTCTTTGCCCTTTACCTTGAAACCCTCTGGCTGCTCCATATAAATTTCCTCCGCCAAGTCACCATGGAGGAATGCAGTCTTCACATCTAACTGCTCTACTTCAAGATCTTGGGAAGTAACAAGACCAAGAATAACCCGAATAGAAGACATCTTGACAACAGGAGAAAAAATTTCTTCATAATCAATACCTTGCCTTTGACTGAAACCTTTCACCACGAGGCGAGCTTTGTACTTGACGTAGTCATTTCCTTCATTCTTGATTTTGAACACCCATTTGTTCTTCAAGGCTTTTCTGTTCTTTGGTAGCTCCACCAAGTCATAAGTGTGGTTCTTATGCAAAGAATCCATCTCCTCTTGCATAGCTTTCTTCCACTTTGCACGATCTTCATGTACTTGTGCTTCATGGAAACTTTCTGGTTCACCTGCATCTGTCACCAAAGTATACTCTGAAGCAGGATATCTAGTTGAGGGTTGTCGTTCTCTCTCTGACCGTCTCAACTGATGCTGGTGGTTGATCCATATCTGGTGGCTCTGCATGTTCATGCTCCCCCTGATCAATACTTGGGGAACCTGTAATTTCTTCTTCTTCCTGCACATCTTGAAAATTATTATTTTCTGGCATCGGAGAAGGAACAACAATCGGTGTGGAAATTGGATCTGGAACGATGTGAGTGTTTTGTGGCTCTTCTTCTTTTTCAAAATCTGCAAGTGTTTGATCTTCACAAAATACAACGTCCCTGCTTCTCACAATTTTCTTGTTTATAGGATCCCACAACCTATATCCAAATTCATCATTTCCATATCCTAAGAAGATGCATGGAATGGCTTTATCGTCAAGTTTTGTTCTTTTCTCCTTAGGTACATGCACAAATGCCTTGCACCCGAACACACGCAAGTGGGAATAGGAAATGTTCTTTCAACTCCAAACCCTTTCTGGAATATCTCCATCCAAAGGAACTGAGGGGGATAAGTTTATCAAGTAGCAGGCGGTTCGTATTACTTCTTCCCAAAATATTTTTGGTAATTTAGCTAAGGATAGCATACTCCTTATCCTTTCTACAATTGTGCGGTTCATCCTTTCTGCAACCCCATTGTGTTGTGGTGTGTGAGGGACAGTCTTTTGGTGTCTAATACCATATTTAGAACAATAATCTTCAAACATTCTTGAAGTATATTCACCACCATTATCCGTGTGAATACACTTCAAAAGCTTCCCAGTTTCTCTTTCAACTTTGGTATGGAAATCTTTGAAAACTTCAAAGACTTGATCTTTGGCTTTTATGACATATACCCACACCTTTCTAGATGCATCATCTATGAAGGTCACAAAGTAAGAGGCAACACTAAAGGTCTTTACATTTATGGGTCCACATACATCCGAATAGACTAAGTCCAATACGTCGGTTTCTTTTTTGTTATAATTTTTAACAAAAGCTACCCGGTGTTGTTTTCCAATTAAGCAATGATCACAGTGAGATAATGTTGTACCTTGTATGGATGGAAGTAGTTGTCGCCTTGCGAGAGTTTGTAGTCCTTTCTCGCTCATGTGACGAAGTCGCTTGTGCCACAAATCCATAGAGGTACCTTCCACTGTTCCAAGTGCATCATTCTCTAAGTGGAACTGAGTCTTGTAGAGAGTGCAACACTTCTTTTCTCTCGCCAGTACAAGTGATCCTTTGGTAAGCTTCCAACATCCTTTACCAAAGCTGCTTGCGTATCCTTCTTCATCAAGCTTGCCAGTGGAGAGAAGATTGAGACGAAAATTGGGCACAAATTTAACATCTTTTAGAACCATCTTTGTTTCAAGGTTAGTGGTAACACAAATATTTCCGATGCCAAGAATTTGAGAAGAGTCTTTGTTATCCATTTTTACCGTTCCAAGGTTACCTTCACAAAGCGATGTGAAGTAGTCCTTTTAGGGAGTAGCATGGTAGGAGGCACCAGAATCAATCATCCATTCTGAGTCTTGGCAAGTGAGATTTGCACATTCTTCTTCACATGCCGAGAAAAGCACAATTTTATTGTCAGTGGCAACGACTGCATTTTTATTCTTTTCTTGCTTCTCATTGGTCCTTCCTTCCTTTTGTTCTCGTTTGAGCATGCGATATTTCCGTTTTATGTGTCCATTTTTTCCGCAGTGATAGCAACTAATGTCCTTTCTGGCCTTCAATTTTCCTCTCGACTTGTCTCGGTTCTGAGGTTGTCGGCTTTTGCTCCTTCCCCTATTCTCGGTGACAAGGGCATGAGAATGGGAGGACCCAGATGACTTTCTTCGAATTTCTTCATTCAGAAGGCTGCTTGTAACTTGGTTCATAGATACAACTCCGTCAGGTGCGGAGTTACTAAGAGACACCACCAGAGTCTTCCAACTATCCGGTAACGAGCTAAGTAGAAGAAGGACTTGAAGCTCGTCGTCCAACACCATCTTCATGGCTGCAAGTTGATTTATAATACTTTGAATTTTATTCAGATGTTCAGATATGGAATCACCTTCCTTGAGCTTGAGCTTGACAAGCTTTCGGATCAAGAAAGCTTTGTTGCCGGCAGTCTTCCTCTCGTAGAGATCTTCAAGTTTCTTCCACAAGCTGTTTGTTGAAGTCTCATTTGACACATGGTGGAATACAGTATCATCCACCCATTGTCGAATGGTACCGATGGTCTTCCGGTCGAGCTTCTTCCACTCTTCCGCCGTCATGGACTCCGGCTTGGAAGATTCACCTTCAACCGGTGCATAGAGGTCCTTGCAATAAAGAAGGTCCATCATCTTTGCCTTCAATATCATCCAGTTGCGGCCATTTAAGCTGATCATACGAATGCCCCCAATGGGAGTCTCCATCTCAACACAAGAAGATTAACAACCTAGCTCTGATACCACTGTTGGGAAAAACAAGATCTTTTCCGTCTTTGTGATGAGATGAGAATAAAAAAAATAGAAATTGGAAGAGAAGAGAAAACTAAAAGATTGCACACACAAGATTTACCGAGGTTCGGCTCAATATGAGCCTACATCCTCCGTCCGCCCCTTCTCTGTCGTTTTTACTATAATTAAATGAAAGATTACAATGACATTCTCTCAAGTTGGTACAACTTAACTTGAGGATCATTATCTCTCTCACAAACTCACTTTGAGTGGATTACAAGTGTGAGGATTACAAGTTGTGTTGTTCTTCTACTTATTGTGTGTTTCAATCTTCACCATCTCCCCTCTATTTATAGGGAGGATATGCCTCTTGGGTACACCACATTCATTGCATGGAGAAGTCCAAAGGTCAGTCCTTCCATCTCCCAAGATTCGTTCTTCCATTCCCCCAATGCATGGAGAAAGGCAATACATTAATATTGCATGCAAGCTGAATGCATGCAGAATATTAAAAGATAGGCTACTTCAGATGGTCATAACTTCTTCAATACACCTTTAAATAATCTAGTTCAGAGCTTGAATAAAGATAAAACTTTGCTCAACAAATTTCGTATTGAAGACCGAGCCAAGAAATGAATGCAACATATCCAAAACAGCCTCCCAAAACTGAACCTTATCACAAAAACTGTACCCAGAAAAATGACTAAGTACTTGGCCAAACCCAGCCATGAGTGACCGATTTCCATGGATCAAATCCATATTGTTTTATCATGGGGATGGACCCCGTTCCCATCACTAAGAACTCTCTTGCAGGCCTCGTTTTCTTTAAAGTCTCCTTAAGCCAACCAACCCTAGGGCTGGAGGAGATCCTTAAATAGGATCCCCAACCTTTCTCAAAAGTCATGAGCAATCTTGACCGTTGGATGCATCATTTTAGACCTGAGCCGCACGAAAATAACCAGCTCCGACTAATATACTGCAAGTATAGTATAGCCTCTCCCACCCACCCCCATCCCGAACTTGATGGAATTTTATGTGGACATATCAGTGTACTGGCGATATAGTATTGCCAATATTCCACTGGATACTAAATTTGGCTGTAAGCAGCCCCCTATCGATATGCATCGACTCCTGCCGGCCTTCTCCGATCATCGGACGGCGCCCGTAGTACTCCATAGTTGAACACAAGCCATATAAAACACAACACTTATCTCAGTTTTCTTTTATCTTTTGCTTGCAGGAACTTGGTCTCCAGCTACATGTCCGTAGATAGCAACTCGTACGTCGTAAGCTTCTGTATTTTTTTACACTATTACTTCATTCTGGGTTGTTTCTAGAAGTACTATGATGTAACTGTTAGCTAAATAATTATTCTTGGCATAATTTCCAGTCCCTTATTTTCTTAGGATAATGGCATGCTTACGGAGGAACCAACCTTGTTCAAAGAAACCAACAAGTGGGTTGGAAACCTGTCCAAGACTAACTTGAAGTCACGACCTAGTTCTGCCATAAACATTGGCTAAACTATTCTTATCTCAGTGATCACTGATGATTTTTCTTCGTAACTTCCACAGATTTTAACTTGTTCATAAATTGTGGTGGTAACAAGGTGATTATTGGGGACCATGAATATGAAGATGACTCATCGCCACTTGGACCAACAAGATACGCAATTTCTGAGAGTAGTAAATGGGCTAGCAGTAGTGCAGGATCATTCCTGGACAATGACCATGAAAGGTACACTGCTACAAGTGTATCAGCTTTGAGTATGCCTAACTCAAAATTGTACACGACAGCTCGGCTCAGTCCAGTCTCCCTCAAATACTATGGTCTTTGCTTACAAAAGGGAAACTATAATGTCAGTCTCCACTTTGCTGAAATAATGTTCACGGATGACAAATCATATTACGGCATTGGCAGGCGATTATTTGATGTATCAATTCAGGTGAATTTTCCTATCATGTTAGCTGTCATTCCAACCATCATTGTAGTCTTATTTTGTGTTAAAGCAGAGAGAGTATCCCTAAGTCACAGTTGGTGTTATCCAGTGTCTCCTCACAAGAATGAAAATTTACAAGTCTAATCATTTTATTATTTGTCATGCATTCCTACTAATTCATAATATTTGGAGAAATGAACATACCATTACTTCTTCTAAGATTTGGCATATTATGAAAGTATAATATGATATTGTTTCTTTTATATCTAATTTGGTGGGTGGGTGGTGATGATGGTGGGGGGGGGGGGGGGGGGGGGGGGGGGTGACGTACTCTCTGTTCATTTTTTCAAAAGAAATATGCTATTGTTTCTTAGGAAAATCAGGTACAGAACAGATACCATGGTCTGATTTTGTACGAATTTTTTTTTCTAGGCCTTGTCCTTTAAATATGAATAATGGTAAGTGGAAGATAAACTTCTAAAGGTTGGCGTTCATATGCAGATTGCAGACATGACTAGTCTATATTATCGTCCATTTGTA
This sequence comes from Iris pallida, assembly GCA_029216955.1. NCBI lineage: Eukaryota > Viridiplantae > Streptophyta > Magnoliopsida > Asparagales > Iridaceae > Iris > Iris pallida. Next base: position 10,704,719 of record JANAVB010017598.1, read on the forward strand.
AGGAAGTTTATTATGCTGCAGATGTATTAACAGGTCCAAGTGTGGAGACTCTCATGGAATATGTAGATTAACATCATTAACTTAGATGAGCATAACTATGGTCCATGATTGATTAACCTAAGATGAACCATTTTCTATGCTTATGTGTTGATCAGTTGATTGGTGTTAAAGAAGGTTGCTCTGTTAAGAAGAACTAAGAATCCAATTGACTATGTACTAAATTATCCGATTTGGATGTTAGAAATAAAAAATAAAACCGGAACGTGTTTTGGGTTGCATTTCCAATTTAAAAATATGAAACTGGAATTAATTTCGATCAGGTTAAGTTTGGTGATACTTGGTTTCCGGTTCGGATTCGGATTTCTTCTTCTTTTTTCGAAACTGTTACTTACGTCTAACCCGATATCATCTTGAAAAATTTCACACAGAAAAATGTAGATGAATGTTTCCTTGCAAGATACGAAAGGAAACAAATAAGAAAATTTTCGAAATAAGATAGATTGGCAAGGTCCTGACAGTAACAACATTCTGAAATAAGATGGAACTAACAAGATTTTCAAAGTAAACCTTGACAATTAGTTTTCCTTTTACATAGTTTCCTTGTATTTACATCCTTGATTCTTGGAGAATATTATGAAATAAGATAGATACATGTTGTTTTTTATATGAAGACATAAAATGTTATCATATTATACTAAGATATAATGCATGGTTTAAAGTATTGGCCGATATTGATCCGATACGGCCGATACCGATACGGTTTGGCATGTCCCGATCCGATACCCACCAATACCCGATACTGACCGATACCGACATTGGGGCTCTCTCTTCCGGTTAATTTGGCAAAGAAAATTAAACGAAAAAGACAAATCAACAAGGGTTTAAAGCATAATAAGGTTGTAAAAGCATGTAAAAGAAGAAAATCAATCTATTGTATGTAAACCAACCGGTAAGGGTGACTACCAATTTCAAAACTACTAAGAAATAACACTGAAAATACTTAAAATTATGCCTAAATGTATAAAATATATGTTTTTAAATGCAAATAATTTATTAATAATTATTTATATTCCGATACCAAAAAATCCGATATTCTGATCCGAAACTGCCGATACTACCGATACCGCCGATACCAGTACTCTTAGGAATAATCCGATACCGGTTCCAATACCGATACTGTGAACCTTGATATAATGCATTATTTTTGTTTAACTGGATCTGGCTAGACATTATGATTGCCATATTAGCAATTAACAAATAAGCCGGTTTGATTAATGTCTTACATATTCTTCGTAATGCTTTATTAATTTGTAAATGAAATAATTTCATTCTCGTACTGCTTTTCTCCTCTTACTCATGTATGGTTGTACCCTAAGTTTTTTGTTTTGTTTTTTTGTTTGAATGATGAGTTCGTACCCCCAAAACGGAACTGATGTCATGTGTTTTAATATGATAATGCCTTTAATTTACGCAGGGAAAAAAGGTTTTGCAAGACTTCAATATAGCAAAAGAAGCTAATGGCACTGCTAAGGAAGTTATTAAGACATTTAAAGCTGATGTCGATGGCACTTTGGAGATCCATCTTCAGTGGGTTGGGAAAGGGACTACTACTGTTCCACAGAGAAGTGTATATGGACCTCTTATATCAGCCATTTCAGTCACACCAAGTTAGTTAGTTTCCTTTGCTTGTTCCTTTACAATTCTCTCATTGATGGTGGTGATTAGTTGTTTCCTTCATGTAGACTTCACGCCTGATACAGGCGATAGCAGCAAGCTATCAGTTGGAGCTATAGTGGGCATTGTTGCTGCAGTTTGTATGGTTATTCTGTTGAGCTTGACTATACTTTGGTTTTGCCTAAGAAGAAAAAATGCTGAAAATAATGGTAAGATAATGAACCAATTCATCCAATTCCTATTTTATGTATAAATTTTGGTAAATCCAGTTTATATAATGAAGTGCTATTTTCTTTCCTTTTTCTAATTCTGCTTCTTTTGTCTTATGTTGTTGTCGGGTTGGGGAGATGCAGAACTCAGGGGTGTAGAGTTGCAGACCGGTCATTTCAGCTTGAAACAAATTAAATCTGCCACTAGCAATTTTCATCCTGCAAATAAGATAGGTGAAGGGGGGTTTGGTCCAGTTTATAAGGTAATGAATGATTTTCTCAGTAATGCATTCATGCGTAACTGTTACATCCTGAAGTATTTTCTTCTCATTGTATTGTGGTTCTTGTAGAGAATAATTGTTGTATATTTTATAGATTGGCTACTCCACTACTTATAGGGAGTCTAGCTCCTCTTCATACTAAAATTTTCCAATGTGGGACTAAGTCCCTTATTAGTTCTCAACACTCCCCCTCAAGATAGGCGATAGATATTAATCATTCCCATCTTGTTACATAGCTTCGACAGACTTAATGAACTAAGACCCTTAGTCAGACAGTCTGCCACTTGTTCTTCTGAGCGAACATGATCAATCTTCAGTATCCCTTGTTCCAGCTTCTCTTTGATGAAGAATCGATCGATCTCGATGTGCTTCGTTCTGTCGTGCTGAACTGGATTGTTAGCTATACTTATTGCAGCTTGACTATCGCTCAGAAGACGTAACGGTGCTCCCTTGTCCAGCTTCAACTCTGTCAGCAATGCTTTCACCCACAGCAACTCCGACACTCCTAAAGCCATTGCTCTGTATTCTGCTTCAGCTGTAGACCGTGCTACCACTGACTGTTTCTTGCTTCTCCATGAGACCAAGTTTCCTCCTACAAAGACACAATATCCCGTGGTAGACCTTCTATCGTCTATGCAGCTCGCCCAGTCTGCATCGCAGTATCCCTCAACTTCTATACATCCATTCTTTTTGAACCATAGCCCTTTCCCTGGCGTCCCTTTCAGATATCTCAAGATCTGAAACACTGCATCTATATGACCCGTTCTTGGATCATGCATGTAGCGGCTTACTACACTCACCGCAAATGAGATATCAGGACGAGTGTGCCCCAGATAAATCAATCTCCCTACAAGTCGTTGATATCTTTCACGATCAATTGGCTCTCCTGCTTCTGCTCCCAACTTGCACTTCTGGTCAATTGGAGTGACTGCTGCTTTGCATCCCAGCATCCCTGTCTCCTTCAGCAGATCTCGTGCGTATTTTCTCTGTGAGAGAACAATTCCTTGTTTACCTTCACACACCTCGATACCTAGAAAGTACCTTATCGCTCCTAAATCCTTCACCTCAAACTCCTTCGTGAGTTTTGACTTCAGCTTAGCGATCTCGACTTCATCATTACCTGTGATTACTATATCATCCACGTATACAGCAAGTATAGTGATGTGGCCTCTTGCATGCTGAAGAAAGACCGTATGATCTGCATTTGCTTGATGGTATCCCATGCCTGTAACAGCCTTTATGAATCTGTCAAACCAGGCTCGAGGAGATTGCTTGAGTCCATATAGCGACTTCTTTAGTTTGCACACTTTTTCATGCGATGTCCCTCCGTCTGATTCTGTAGCGTAGCACCCTGACGGGAGTTCTATGTACACTTCTTCTTATAGGTCCCCATGGAGAAAGGCATTCTTCACATCTAACTGGTATAGCTTCTACCCATAGTTTACTGCAATAGAGACCAGAGTTCTTACGGTGCTCATTTTCGCTACTGGAGCAAACGTCTCATCATAGTCGATGCCATATGATTGTATCTTTTTGCAACCAACCTTGTCTTGTATCGTTCCACTTTTCCTTCTGACGTCTTCTTTACTGTGTACACCCATTTGCATCCCACAGTTTTCTTCCCTTTGGATAATGGAACCAGCTCCCACGTCTTATTTTTCTCCAGTGCCCCAAGTTCTTCCATCATTGCAGCTTTCCACCTTGGATCTTTCTTTGCTTCCTGCCAATATTTGGACAACGAAGTAGAGTCTAATGATTCAATGAAGGCTCGATAATTCGAAGAAATGTTAGAATAAGACAGGTAGTTGGCAATATCATGTTCATAATCATCAAAACGACTAGGAGCCTTATCCGCATTGATGCGAGAAGATCTCTTTAAGGGAGCAATAGGTGGTAGAGAGATCATACCATCAGAGTCAGAGAGATCCGCATCAGAATCAGATTGATTCAGTGCGGGGGCAACATCTTCAAGAGTTGGAGCAGGAGTAGACGAGGGACTTGGTACAGTAGGCACAGGGCACGGTACAGGCACAGTACTGGACTTCTGCTGTCTCCTTCTGTAGACTTGGAGCTCCTTTTCCATTGTCTGCTGCTCTCCCTGTTTAACATATGTATCTTCTTCACCTTCTGTATCGGGGTCACTGCTTTCTCCCCATTTCGTCCAGTTTTTCACGACCGGGCATGGGACCGATCCGACCGCCACAGATGGGCTTATTTTCTCCCTCTCACATCTAACACCCTCTGTGTTAGGTGTGTCAACAAACGCTGAACCGTCATCCGAACCATAATATGGTTCCAGTTCTCTGAATGTAACGTCCATGCTTACAAACATCTTCCGCTCAACTGGGCTCCAACATGCGTATCCCTTCTGAGTTGCCGTATACCCGACAAAGACACATTTAACCGCTCTAGGATCCAGTTTGTCAACTCCTGGCCTATTATCTTGGACAAAACATACACACCCAAATACTTTCGGTGGAACAGTGTACGTGGTTGCACCAGTAAACATCTCCAACGGTGTCTTCCAGTCCAATACCTGAGATGGCATTCTGTTGATGAGATAAGAGGCCGTTAACACCGCCTACCCCCATAAGTGTTTCGGGACATTCAAAGCCAGCATCATCGTCCGTGCGACCTCCAGCAGGTGTCTGTTCTTCCGTTCGGCCATACCATTTTGTGCCGGTATATAGGCACATGAAGTTTGGTGTAGTATTCCATGAGTGGATAAATACTCAGCAACCTTCTTATTTGTATACTCCATCCCATTGTCAGACCGTAAGCACTTAATTTTAGTGCCATATTGTGTTTCTACCTGGCGATGAAAGTCTCGAAACGCCTCAAAGATATCACTTTTATTCTTCATAAGGTAGACCCATGTCACGCGAGTATAACAATCAATAAAAGTGACGAACCATCGAAAACAGTTAATACCGGTTGTAGGACAAGTGTCACTACCGTTTCCCGTTATACGTATTTTTCAGGATACGTATACGGATTTCTGACAATTGTCAGGTGGCCCATATTTTGACTTATCTTGCTTAGCTTAGCCTTGGTTTAAATCTGGACTTGATTGGTTCAACTTGGTTCAACATGACTTGGCATGGCTTGGTTTGGTTTATATTGGGTTGAGATGAGAGGGGGTTGCTATATAAGTCAACTTCTTCTCTCTCCTCCATTATTTTGCATTTACTTCTTCATCTTCTTCATTTACTCCTACCTACCAAGCCTAGGCAAGTACAACTTGCTTCATGATGGATTTCAAGTTTTATTGTCCCATTCTCTTCCTTACTTCATTCTAAGCCTCTTTAGAACTTAGCATTTTTGGGTTTGAAGGATAGATTCTTGTAGATCTAACTTCGTAACTTTTCGGTTTTTCTTGGTTTTGATCTATGAAACTTGGTTATTTTCAAAATCTAATGGTTCCATGTTGTAGGAAATTCAATTCTACCCAATTTTGGCTTTTGAACCACTTGATTTCGACTTCGTATGAGAAAATTATGCCATTTTTGAGTTCATGGGTTCACCACACCTTTTGGTGCTGTCGGGACGATGAACAGTGCCGCGCACAGTATCTTCGATGCCGCGCGCCCGAGCGCTGCGCTTGCGCGCAATGTGCGCCGTGGGCGATTTTGCCCGCGCGCAATGCGCACTTGCGCGCCCGCGCACTTCGCTGCCGCGCTTGCACGCAACGTGCGCCGTGGGTGATTTTGCCCGCGCGCAATGCGCAACTTGCGCGCCGCGCGCCCGCGCACTTCTCTGCCGCGCGCCCGCGCGCCGCGCTTTCGTGCAACGTGCGCCGTGGGCGATTTTGCCCGCGCGCAATGCGCAACTTGTGCGGCCGTGCGCCCGTGCGCCGCGCTTGCGCGCAACGTGCGCCGTGGGCGATTTTGCCCGCGCAACTTGCGCGCAGGTCACTCCAAATGACTGATTTTGCTGGTTTGAGCTGTTTTGTAGCTAAAATCTTGAAAAACTCAAATCATGAAAGTTGTAGATCTTTTTCTTGGCTTCAAGAATATGTCACTAGTTATTTTATGCAAGTTTCTCTCATTCATAATAATGTAAGAATAAAACACGACAGTGGCCTGTTAAGGCGCACTCTTAACAAGTATCAAGTAACATAAAAATTCTTGATAGTGACCCGTCGTGGTGCACTCTTGACAAGTAACTTGACATGATAATTCTTGATGGTGGTCCGTTGTGACACACTCTTGACTTGATAAAGTAAACCTACATGATAATCTCGATATGCCTTGCTAAGTAACTCTTGTCTTGACACCGTGGGTATTTGTGCTTGTATAGCTACATGCCTCATCTTGCATCATGCCTAGGATATGAATTCCTGATTTCCACGGTCAGGGATTCATACTGAATCTGACTAGGATAATGACTAGAGTGATAAGTAGTTCATGAAGGGATTTTCCAGCTACAGGTAGTCCCGTTATCTGGGCACTTTAATTGGACTTGTAGCCTGCCGTCGAGTAGGACACATTTCCAGCACACTGTCATGTGTTGCACCCCCAAGTCACCTAATCCAACTCTCTCAACTTGTGACCGGATAACCTGGATTAAGACTGCAGGGCTTGTGGCTGTTGGAACATCTCGATGCATCTTGTTAGTAACTAAGCTTGTGATAACCCTAGTTAAAGTATCAAGCCGTACTCTTTGTTTGGCCGTGAATGATGGATGGAGTCCTATCTTGTCTAGTCTTGCCTAGATCCAGTACATGGCTATCTCAGGACATGCTTGTTTATGCTTTACTTTATCGATAATTGGTTAGAGACTAAGTTCTGTTCTGGTGAAGGGTTACAACCCCGGTCCTTATTTGGTTTACGGGTTGTAACTTGGTTACCGGAATAGTCCGTTAGTCATCTTATCGTTTATCACCCTGCTTTCTCTAACTCATGTCTTTCGTTATCCTTTATGTATCATGTGCTAATATGCTGGTTTTAGTTCTTAAGTGAAGCCTCCATTGTGGCACTTGCTCTTTCTGGGGTCTGACCCAGCTGATTTTGTATGGCCAAATTTCGGAGTAGCTCCCGAGGATCTCCCTGTCTTCCAGCCAGATGGTGACCACTAGGCGCAACCCTGGCAACGAGTGGGTTCTTATTTGCTCTCCCACTCCCTTGTAAAAATATTCTTTTGAGGCGTTTAGCCGCCGAGCAAGTGTTAGCTCGTCTGCAACTTTACTTACTATCTGCCTACGGGCTGTAACATGATTGACAAATCCTAGGGTTGATAATGTATGACTGAAACTCTTGCTAGTCTTCACATTTTGTATGACTAGCTTCATGATCATCTGAATATATGATGTTTGGGACGCCTTACTTTGTTTGTCTGATGATCTAACATCTTGTAACATTTACTTACTTGCTTGAGATTGAGACACTAGGCTTGTTCATGACCATAAGAGACTGTTGGCTTGTAGATAAATCCTCATGCATCTTGACAGCCGTGACCATATTGCGAGGTAGGATTCACTTCAATGTACGTAGCTGGCTGTGTCTGTCCCCCGCTCTCCAGTATTCTGGTTTTGGGGCGTGACACGGTTTTAGTGGTGGCCCATGCAGGTCTTGTAAATCAAGATGTTTGAGGGTTTCATTGAATAGATGTCTCAATCAGCACTCGTCCTTGATCTCTACTCGTGTCTTCTAATCTTTCTAAAATCTTGACCTGATCACATGTTTATATCCTCGATCTATCATGGTTCTTCCTTATTATTTCCCATGTCGTTTCTTTAGCGGCATTGTTCCTGGTCCTACCGATCAGCAAGACGGAGCACCTCCAGTGGACCAGCAGCAACCTGGAGACCAAGTTCAGCACTCTGGAGCGGCCTCCCGAGTTATGCATTCCGGGGATCCAGAGCCCCCAGTTCAGCCAGTCCAGCCCGCAGAGCCTGATAATGGAACCCTGGTGGGTCTCATCAGGAAATTGCTTGCATCTCAAGATCGTCGGGGCGATGCCCTGCACCAGACAGTACAAGATGCCATGGGCAGAGTTGGTTACCAAGGGAACAACGCGGCCAACAGCTTCAAGCGTCTGAACCCTCCTTTCTTTGACGACACTGAAGATGCTATTGCTGCTGATTCATGGCTTCAGGACACAGAGGTTGTCCTAGAAGAAGCTAGGATTCTTGAGAATGAGAAGGTGGCCGTTGTGCGCCTGCTGTTATTAGACTTAGCCCGCAGCTGGTGGACGATGCTAGCAGTTGGATTACCAACGCCTGTCTCATGGGCGGTATTCAGCAACAAGTTCCAGACCAAGTACTTCGATGCAGTAGCTCGGTATGATCTGCAGACGAGATTCACCAATCTTAAGCAGATGGGCAGGACGGTCGATGGATATACGGCCGAGTTTTCTAGACTTAGTCGGTTTGCTCCTACCTTGGTGGCAACCGAATTGGATCGAGCCCAGCGATTCCAACAGGGACTCCACCTAGAGATTATCATATCGGTGGAACAATTTGAGCACCAGACGTTTGATGCCGTCTTGCGAGCAGCGAAGAGGCATGAGTATACTTCGCAGAGGATTGTAGATAGAAGCGGAGGACGGAAGAGGTCTCATGGGCAGATGTCCCGGTCATCAACACCAGACCCGGCAGCTAGGACTTTATCCATTGGAGCTCCTAGGAGGGCGACCACAGTTTCGTCGGTTCAGCACTCGACGCCGGCGTATCCTCAGCAACAGAAGCAGAAGCAGTCTTCCATAATGGGCTGCACTCATTGTGGGAAGCTAGGACATGTAGTCTCAGAGTGTCGCAGGGCACATGGATTGTGCTTGGCTTGTGGGACACCGGATCACAAGATAGGGTCCTGTCCGAATAGAGCCAGTTCATCATCGTCAAACCTAACCAGTCCATCGGTTAGGGGTCCAGCACCAGTGCAGCAGCAGTACCAGCCTCTGAGGCCATTGCCGCCTCAGGATCAACAGTATGCCCAAGCTCAGATTCAGAACAGGCAGAGAGGTCACCAGCAGAGGGGACCAGCACCAAGAGGACAAGGTCAGGCTATGGCTCTGACCGTAGCAGAAGAGTTAGCTTCAGGTTAGGTGGTGGCAGGTACCATTCTCGTCAACTCTTTTCCAGCATCAGTATTATTTGATTCGGGTGCATCGCATTCATTTATGTCTGCACGATTCGCAACACGGGTAGGACTGGAGCCCGAGTCATTATCAGTAAGGCTCAATATACTTACTGGTAACGGTCTTGTGGGGGTAGATAGTCTATTTCTCGTGTCGAATCGTAGTTAGCGGTAGAGAGTTTTCCGCTAGATTGATAGAATTCCCAATGGTCGACTATGATGTGGTCCTAGGAATGGATTGGTTGAAGGATCAATACGCAAGAATAGATTGCCATATTGGCAAGATTATTTTTGGTATTCCTGGCGAACCAGAGTTTTCATTTTCCAGAGGCGAAGTAGAACCTTCTCCACCAGTATTGCGGATGGCAGTAGCAGAAGCAGTTCAATTTTCCCGAGTAGTAGAAGAGTTTCCTGATGTGTTTCCCGAAGAGCTTCCAGGTGTGCCGCCGGAGAGAGAGATAGAGTTCACTATCGATTTGCTTCCAGGGACGGCACCAGTGTCAGAGAGAGTACAGAATGGCACCATCAGAGTTGGAGGTCCTGTACAAGATGATTGAAGAACTCAGAACCAAGGGATTCATTCGTGCTAGTGGATCGCCTTGGGGAGCCCCAATGCTTCTTGTGAAAAAGAAAGATGGTACGTCAAGATTATGTGTTGATTACCGTACCTTGAATTCTGTAACAATAAAGAACAGATATCCCCTACCAAGGATAGATGATTTATTTGATTAGCTCAGTAGGGTAGCAGTATTCTCGAAGATTGACTTACGGTCAGGGTACCATCAGATCAGAGTCAGAGATCATCTTCGATTTGCCCAAGACCGTCAGCGCCATTGGGCCGATTCTCATCGGCGTCCGCTTGAATTTTCTATCGGCGACCACGTATTCCTTAGGATCTCGCCTACCCGTGGCGTCATTCGATTCGGCGTACGGGGAAAGCTTAGTCCTAGGTATATAGGGTCGTTTGACATTCTCGAGCGAGTAGGTGATGTGTCCTATCGTCTCGCTCTTCTGCCGTCGTTACGTGAGGTGCATAATGTCTTCCATGTATCCCAATTACGATGGTATATCCCGGATCCGAGCCATGTCCTTGATCATTCGGAATTGGTTGTTGGTATCAACCTTTCGTATGAGAAGAGGCCCGTATCCATATTGGACCGAAGAAAGAATGTACTCAAGAACAAGACTATTAGTTTAGTCCGTGTTGCTTGGGGTCACCACTCTTTAGGTGAGTCAACGTGGGAGCGTGAGGATGTATCCGATTGCGATATCCACACCTGTTTGACTCATAAGGTATAATGTCTTCCTTATGCCTTATGTTTTTACTTTCTTGCTTGCATGAATGATTGCTTGGTTGACTGCTAGTCGTAGATTGCCAGTATTAGTATAGCTCGCCCCGACACCTCTAGCCTCTTGATTAAATTCCGAGGAGGAATTCTTTTAAGGTGGGTAGAGTTGTCACTACCGTTTTCTGTTATACGTATTTTTCAGGATACGTATACGGATTTCTGACAATTGTCAGGTGGCCCGTATTTTGACTTATCTTGCTTAGCTTAGCCTTGGTTTAAATCTGGACTTGATTGGTTCAACTTGGTTCAACATGACTTGGCTTGGCTGGTTTGGTTTATATTGGGTTGAGATGAGAGAGGTTGCTATATAAGTCAACTTCTTCTCTCTCCTCCATTATTTTGCATTTACTTCGTCATCTTCATTTACACCTCCCACCTATCAAGCCTAGGCAAGTGCAACTTGCTTCATGATGGATCTCAAGTTTTATTGTCCCATTCTCTTCCTTACTTTATTCTAAGCCTCTTTAGAACTTGGCATTTTTGGGTTTGAAGGATAGATTCTTGTAGATCTAAGTTTGTAACTTTTTAGTTTTTCTTGGTTTTGATCTATGAAACTTGGTTATTTTTAAAATCTAATGGTTCCATGTTGTAGGAAATTCAATTCTACCCAATTTTGGCTTTTGAACCACTTGATTTCGACTTTGTATAAGAAAGTTATGCCATTTTTGAGTTCATGGGTTCCCCACACCTTTTGGTGCTGTCGAGACGATGAACAGTGCCGCACGCAGTGTCTTCGCTACCGCGCGCCCGCGCGCCGAGCTTATGCGCAATGTGCGCCGTGGGCGATTTTGCCCGAGCGCAATGCGCAACTTGCGCGGCCGCGCGCCCGCGCGTCGTGCTTACGCGCAACGTACGCCGTGGGCGATTTTGCCCGCGCAACTTGCGCGCAGGTCACTCCAAATGACTGATTTTGCTTCTTTGAGCTGTTTTGTAGCTAAAATCTTGAAAAACTCAAATCATGAAAGTTGTATATCTTTTTCTTGGCTTCAAGAATATGTCACTAGTTATTTTATGCAAGTTTCTCTCATTCATAATAATGTAAGAATAAAACACGATAGTGGCCTGTTAAGGCGTACTCTTAACAGGTATCAAGTAACATGAAAATTCTTGATAGTGACCCGTCGTAGTGCACTCTTGACAAGTAACTTGACATGATAATTCTTGATGGTGGTCCGTTGTGACACACTCTTGACTTGATAAAGTAAACCTACATGATAATCTCGATATACCTTGCTAAGTAACTCTTGTCTTGACACCGTGGGTGTTTGTGCTTGTATAGCTACATGCCTCGTCTTGCATCATGCCTAGGATATGAATTTCTGATTTCCACGGTCAGGGATTCATACTGAATCTGACTAGGATAATGACTAGAGTGATAAGTAGTTCATGAAGGGATTTCCCAGCTACAAGCAGTCCCGTTATCTGGGCACTTTAATTGGACTTGTAGCCTGCAGTCGAGTAGGGCACATTTCCAGCACACTGTCATGTGTTGCACCCCCAAGTCACCTAATCCAACTCTCTCAACTTGTGACCGGATAACCTGGATTAAGACTGCAGGGCTTGTGGCTGTTGGAACATCTCGATGCATCTTGTTAGTAACTAAGCTTGTGATAACCCTAGTTAGTTAAAGTATCAAGCCGTACTCTTTGCTTGGCCGTGAATGATGGATGGAGTCCTATCTTGTCTAGTCTTGCCTAGATCCAGTACATGGCTATCTCAGGACATGCTTGTTTATGCTTTACTTTATCGATAATTGGTTAGAGACTAAGCTCTGTTCAGGTGAAGGGTTACAACTCCGGTCCTTGTTTGGTTTACGGGTTGTAACTTGGTTACCGGAATAGTCCGTTAGTCATCTTATCGTTTATCACCCTGCTTTCTCTAACTCATGTCTTTCGTTATCCTTTATGTATCATGTGCTAATATGCTGGTTTTAGTTCTTAAGTGAAGTCTCCCTTGTGGCACTTACTCTTTCTGGGGTCTAACCCAGCTGGTTTTGTATGGCCAGATTTCGGAGTAGCTCCCGAGGATCTTCCTGTCTTCCAACCAGATGGTGACCACTAGGCGCAACCCTGGCAACGAGTGGGTTCTTATTTGCTCTCCCACTCCCTTGTAAACATATTCTTTTGAGGCGTTTAGCCGTCGAGCAAGTGTTAGCTCGTTTGCAACTTTACTTACTGTCTGCCTACGGGCTGTAACATGATTGACAAATCCTAGGGTTGATCATGTATGACTGAAACTCTTGCTAGTCTTCACATTTTATATGACTAGCTTCATGATCATCTGAATATGTGATGTTTGGGACGCCTTACTTTGTATGTCTGATGATCTAACATCTTGTAACATTTACTTACTTGCTTGAGATTGAGACACTAGGCTTGTTTATGACCATAAGAGACTGTTGGCTTGTAGATAAATCCTCATGCATCTAGACAGTCGTGACCGTATTGCGAGATGGGATTCACTTCAATGTACGTAGCTGGCTGTGTCTGTCCCCCGCTCTCCAGTATTCTGGTTCTGGGGCGTGACAACAAGGGCCCCATACGTCCGAATGTATCATATCAAATGCAGCTGAACTTCTACTTCCTGAACTTACATACGTGCTTCTGGTATATTTACCCAACTCACATGCATTACAAAATAACTTCTCTTTATTAGCCCTTTGGTATAAGGACGGATATATTCGACTAATAATTTTAAAAGAAGAATGACCGACACGCTGGTGGTGGAGTAGCAATTCATCTTCTACACTGCGCCGTGAATCTTCCGGTGGTGTATCTGCTACCAGAGATGCCAATGCTTTGTCCAGTCCAGTCCAGTCCTGTCCAAGTACCACAGCCCCTTATGCCATGTGTCAGTCCCTAGTCGTCGTCCTGTCCCCTTCTCCTGAAAAATTACCGTAGGAATGTCAAAGGAAACAGTACAGTTAAGATCAAGAATAATGACACTAATAGAAAGAAGATTGACAGAAAAAGACGGAGCATGTAAGACATTGGTGAGAGTGAGAGAAGGGGTGCATGCGACAGTGCCTTTACCTATGACAGGGCTGGAGTTACCATCAGCAGTCTGAATGCTTTCCGGCGTCGGTAGGTGAGTATAGTCCTGGAACTCACCGCGGGACCCCGTGACATGGCGAGATGCCCCAAAGTCCATAATCCAACCTGGTTGGTGGACAGATGCTGCAAGAGCACGCGCAGGAATACCTGTGCTGGTTTGGACAAAGCAAGTGATGTGATCCCCCAAGGTAGATGACGCCCCATGACTGCCGTCCGAACCCAGCTTCGTGCTGCGTAACCTCGCGAGGAACTCCTTCTCAAGTGGGGTTAACTCGGCCAGGTGATTTTCTTCCCCTTCCTCCGCCAGATTAGCTTTGTGTCCTCCAGAATAATTTTCCCTTCTACCAGCATAACTGCCTCTACCACCTCGACGTCCTCCGCGGTCCCGTCCACGATCACTCGACTAACTTTGCAGGGGTTTTGGACAAAATCTGATGTAATGTCCTGAGTCACCACAGTTGTGGCAAACACCGGCCACAGAGGAAGGCTGATTGAAGGCGGCAAGGGCAGACTTGTCAACAGCAGCTTGCTCCCCCTGAAAATAGCCCTTGTTGGGCATCAACTTCAATCGAGCCTCTTCTTGTGCCATGGCAGCTATGGCTTCTTCTAAGGTTGGAAGCATGGGCTGTGCTAGGAGTACATTCCGTCTATGCTTAAACACAGGGTTGAGACCCTTCAAGAACTTCATCATCCGTTGCCGCGAAATATAATCCAATAACCTTTGGAAATGTATCGCAAATGCTGGTTCGACTTGTGCATCTTCCATCCCAAGAGGATCATAGTGATCCAGATCAGACCAGTACTTCTTCAACAGTGCTGCATACTCAGAGATGGTACGGTCGTCTTGGGCCACCATATCAAGTTCATCCTGCAGTTGAAAGACCCGCATAGGATTGCCTGAGCCTGAGTACATATCCTTCAAAGTCCGTCATATATCAGCAGCAGCCTCCATCGCCTCTACATTGCCCGATACCTGGTCGGTCAAGGAGGCTGTCAACCATCCAGCCACAACATTGTTGACAATTTTTCAAATAGTAAACTCCTTTGAGGAGGGATCATCTGGCGCCTTAGTTTGGCCATTGACGTAGCCAACCAAGCCTCGTCCCTTCAGCGTCCGCATTGCCTGCCGTGATAATTTCAAGTAGTTGGACGTTCCTTCCAACTTCGTCTCCAGCTTGTCCAGCTTCCCCATTTTGTAGGGTGACGGATCCACATCAGTATGGATCACACGTGGGGTTGCCTTGGTTAATCTCTTTGATAAAATATTATCAACCAAGGCCTTCATCTCTTCTGCTGTCAGTTTACCACTGATCGAATCCATGGCGGCTTCAACTGTGATTCATCGTCGTCGTCGTCGTCGTTTTCGTCGTCGTCTTCGTCGGCTTTGTCGTTGTCGTCTTTATGTAAAGTCTTCAACAGAGACCTTACGAATGCGCTGTTAACGTGGCCAACACCGGCGCGCGTGTCACGACCCGCTCCCGAATAACCGGATACGAGTCGGACACGTCCAGCCTTTGTCATTAGAATAACAAAATAAGCTGTACCATTCTAGGGAAACTAACAGATATCAAGACAGGAATGAAACACAGCATCTATAAAATGTATCCCAGAGTAAAGTACAATATCTGAATTTATTACATTCCAGAATGATAGAAAACTACTAGTCTCAAATACATGGAAATAATAGGGAAAACTAAGGGAAATCTCTAGGCTTCTGCAGCCTCTAAGTCATGAGCTACACCAGCTAGCTCTCCTGCATCAATAGGCTCCTCGCCATAGAATGTATCGCATAAAGCCTCCAACTCACCTGCAACATATCCTATTCAGGAGCGGAGCAAAGTATATCCAGAGAAATGAACATGTACATCATGGTATGAATCAAGAAAACAGGAATAATGTAAAGTACAGGAAATGAGAACAAGACATGAACTGAATAGGAATACTGAAAGTAAAACAGGAAAACATGGTAAGAGTCCTGAACATGAAATACAACCTGAATCATGAAATACAAACTGAACATGAAATACAGCCTGAACATGAAATACAACCATGAAATCCTGAAATACAAACTGAATCCTGACATGTGCAATATTTGAAATACTTCTAGATTGTGATCGGCTTGGGTAGATGCAATGAACCTGAAATGGTACGGCTTTGGCCCCGCGTGCACGGTGCGGGACCCAAGCTATTCACATGAGTAGTAACAGGGTTTGATCACATATCTATAGTATTTTCCCTCCCAGACACAATGATACAAGGAACATGAAACGAGACAATATCGTGATATATCGTGTCATCAAGAGATACAAGAATGAATATGAAGACATGAGAAATGAACAAATCTGAGGAGTATACTTGCCTTGCTCTGGGTGATCAAGTGTAGGCAATAAAGCTGGATATCCTCCTGTTTAATAATTACAAGAAATTAATAAACTGACTAACTCTAACTTGGCTATCCACAATTCTAATCATGAATAAAGTACATTAGCTTAGTCCTCTACCTTAATCTATATTATAAATCAATTCTCCATTATAACCATATAATAGTCTAAACACACCCTATCATGTTTGCTCTCTATAACTTACCATAGGAAATATACCTTTAGAAATGTAGTGACATGAAACTATAAGTAAAAAGGTTGGAACTAAATAGTTCTGTTTTCTTTTAGGCTAATACCACTAGTCCTTCATACTAATGAGGACACCTAACTTCCTAACCTTGCATCCCCATCCTTGTATTATCAATACTAAACAGGGCTACTAGCATAGATTGCAAAATCAACTATTTAGATTACAGTCATATATATGACATGCCTATAGTTATTCATCTAAGGTATTTGCACTGTCAGCTATTAAGCTCTAAAATAGGACTGTAGTAATATCATTTCTCAGGTTTCAGGTTGTATAATCCAGGTACTATTCAATCCAAAATAGGACTTTGAACAATTCAGTCCAAAATAGGACTTGAACAGTTCAGTCCAAACACTATCCTTATACTAGTCCTATAGGTTATTCAGGTATCACTCAAATGTGCATTTAGTACAACAGCAGGACATTGCATAATCTTAACTCAGTCCTAAAATAACCAATATCAGTACCAAGCAGGACTGGTACACAGTCTAGTCCTACCAGCAGGGCACTCATCCAAATCATGTTCAGTTATACCTTATCTCAATTCTGAAAGTTCACATAATGCCAAATTGAACATTCCTGAACCAAAACTGATATCAAAAGATAACAGTAAAAACATTAAACAACAGTAAACTTGGATGAAAATCCTGATTCCTATGAACCTGGGTACAAGGTGTAACTCAGGTTTCCTGAGATGAGCATTCTCAAGTAACTCTCCAAAACATTGCACATGATATGTGGGACCCATCTCTACCAATCCTAGGTTACTGTTCAAAACCTGATTCGTGTAGCTCTCATGTTAAGGTTCAAATTATAATAGGGTTTCTGGTATTCACCAAACAATCATTAAAGAAGTAGTGCAAGGCTGTCTACAAGTTCAGGTAACACTCCTTAACAACCTAGTGTAATCAATGACACAATCTCAGATTCCTGCAACCTTCCCAATTCTTCAGGACAGTGATCACAATTGGGAAAAGCACCTTATTATCAGTTTACAAACATGTCCTGATACAAAACAGGACTACACAGGTGGTGTTTAGCCTTGAGTTAGGACTGAAAGTTCTCAGACATTAATCAACTTTTAGTTCAAACCAGAATGTGGGAACAATCAATCCTAACTAGAACAATCTAAACTCAGTCCATGGTGAGAAAAGTAATACAACAGCAACCTAAGCAGGGCATGGTCTCATCCTTATTTCTAAGTTCAACATTTCAAAACAGTGTACTCGTTATGCCAATTTCACATAAGCTCAGCACAGGGGAAATGAACTCCTAGCTAAAACATTTGATATATACTTAACTACTTAGTGCCATTACTAGGATTTCTCAGGCTGCCATTTCCAGTGAGGTTCAGTAAGCAAGTGGGAATGACAATCAATCTAAGTTATATTGTTCTAAATAGGACAGGGGCAACTGTTACAATAGGACTGATGGTTCAGCCCTGCAAAAGGTTCCCTGATGCTAATGTATCAGTCAGTCCCAATAGGAAATACATGTTCCCGTACTTGGTGGATACACCTAGTCCTAAATCAGGACTCTAACAGTTCTTAGGACTGATATGGATCAGACCATGGACTGAACTGGTGTGATTCAGTCCATAACTGGACTTCAAATCTGATTCTACATTTCATCACTGAGAGTCATAGCCTCCCAATAACAGAACAGTAATTTCAGTCCCATGGAATCACATGTCAGTCCATAAGGATCACATACCAAGTCACATGAATTGCTCTCGTAACAGCATATGGAATCTCAATCACATCTATATATGAACACATATAAATCTGTATATAGAAAGCTCATACCAATCTACATATGAGGATACATATAAATCTATATATGAAAACACATATGAATCTATATATAAAATTCCATATGAAACTATATATGAAAACACATGAATCTATATATGAAAACACATGTGAATCTATATATGAAATCACTAGTTAACATCCTATGGACTGCTAATATGCCAATGAACTGCTACAATGATCTACACCAATAACAGAATACACTAAAATTGCCAATGAACTGCTATATCTCATATAGGAATACCTGCTAGGAATAGATCTTCCAATGATACTTGAATCAGACACGAGATAGCTGTGTCCTGAGCTTATGCTGAAATAAGATTTAGATGTAGGGAATGTAATTAACTGCTACAATGAATCAGAACATGGTTTCTAATCGAAACTCACCTCTACTATGCAATCAGAGCTCGAAAGGAGAACAGATCTAGATCAGGAGAATTCGAGATGCAATCAACTATTTCCAATCAAGTTTTTATGCAGGATCAAATTGGTTTCATGGAGGAAAACAAACAAACATATGGTGGTCAGAATTTCTATTGCAGATCCAGAGATGAATGATCATTGGAAACAAGGATCGAGCAAGGATCATAGTCGATATGTTCTCCTCTCGATCTAGTCGATTGACTGGATCCAGAGAAGAACCACTCGATCCACCATTGATTGCTCATGCTCGATGATTCAAATGGATCAAGAAGACAAGAAGGTTAAGAATTTTACCTACTGATATCCCTGTCGATTGCAATGGTCGACCTTTCGAGTTCAATCCGCCATGGCCGACTGGTCAGAATTTGGGGAAGAAGAAGTTGGAGATGAAGAATTGTTTCATCAATAGTGAGGAGAGGAGGGTCTTAAATAGACAGCTAATGGCGTGGGAATGAGGCCAACCCACTCGCGGGAAATTGTTCTGACAAGGTTGTTAGAGGAGAGAGAGCACATGGCCACTCTCCTGGCCGTTGAGATTTGAATTTGTGTGTAAGAGCCCTCACTGTTAGGAATCAGTGAGAAAACATAGTCCTTCTCCACAGGACTAATAAGAAGGAAAGGCTGTGGGCTAACAAAGGCTGTGGGCTAACTAGGTTATGGGCTTCCTGGGTTATGGGCTAATCTCAAAAGGTTTAAATGAATAAAAACTAACATAGTTTAGTTATAACTAAATTCATTACTTATATTAAACCAAATCAAATTTCCAATTCATTCAATTATCATCCAAAAATTTCAATATTTGGAAAAGTGGAGTTACAGCGCGCATGTAGATCCTAATTTGCAGATCGAGAACGGAAAAACAAAAAAGCATTTTGTAATTCCGGAGGGCGTAATCTAGGAACAGATGGTGCAAATAAAGCATTTGACGTCCATCCGTCTTCGAATAACCGCCCACATAATCTCTCTCGCAAATTAGGATTTTTTCATTTTGAAAAAAAAGGAGGGGTCGGCAGCAGTTGGGGTCGGAAGAGGGGGGGTGCGTGGGGGGGGGGGGGGGGCAGCAGCGGGGGGGTTCGTCGGCGGCAGCAGGGGGGGCATCGGGGCAGCAGGGGGGGGGGGTCGTCGGCGGCAGCGTGGGGGGGCGGGGGCGGGGGCGGGGGGGAACTGCCGGGGGCAGCAGGGGGGTTCGGCGGCAGGGGGGCGTCGGGGGCGCGGGGGTGGGTGTTGCCGGGTTGGGGAAGGGGTGGGAATTTTTTTTTTTTTTGTGGTTATGGCTCTGATACCATGTAGAGAATAATTGTTGTATATTTTATTGATTGGCTACTCCACTACTTATAGGGAGTCTAGCTCCTCTTCATACTACATTTTTCCAATGTGGGACTAAGTCCCTTATTAGTTCTCAACAGTTCTATTTCTTTCTTTTCAAAACTAGTTTGTCATTGTAGTATTTGATCCTAAAATTCAATTTGGCCATGGATTCAGGGTGTGCTTCCGGATGGTTCTGAAATTGCTGTCAAACAACTATCTTCCAAATCCAAGCAAGGGAACCGGGAATTCCTGAATGAGATTGGCATGATATCTGCACTAGAGCACCCCAATCTAGTGAAGCTCTACGGATGTTGTATCGACGGAAACCAATTACTTCTTATATATGAATATTTGGAAAATAATAGTCTAGCACGTGCTTTATTTGGTTAGTGCTTCTCCCTGCATGCTAAAATTCTTGTTTGATATAATGGTCTGTGTCATTCGTTATTTCTGGAACTGATTCCTTTCATAGGTCCCGAGGGAAGTCGGTTGAATCTGGATTGGAAAATGAGGCGTAAGATTTGTCTAGGGATAGCAAGGGGTTTGGCATATCTACATGAAGAGTCGAGATTGAAGATTGTCCACAGAGACATTAAGGCGACCAATATTCTTCTTGATAAACATGTCAATGCAAAGATATCAGATTTTGGTTTGGCTAAACTTGATGAAGAAGAAAACACCCACATCAGCACTAGAATAGCAGGAACAATGTGAGTAATCCTTGTGCCTTGTGTGCATGATTTGTGGTGAGGCTACAATACTCAATTAATATACAGTAAATGAAATTTGTATAGACAAGTAAAATTAAAATTTATAAGTAATTGCCCACAACTACCTGTATGCACCTCATTAAATTCTGCAATAATATATCTTCATCATCCAGCCTTCTCATTTAAATGGGGTCAGCTATGGGGTGCAAGAAACCCATATCAACCTGAATTCAATCCTCTGCATTGGTGCCAAATTCCTAGTCAAGGTTCTCAAAAGATAATCCGAGTCAAGGCCTCTCTGAGCAAGAGAGGGCCTTGCTGTAAAACCTCGAAGGCCATGTTGTACCTAGGTAGACCTACCTTTTCTTGTCATGCAGGTTAAACTCATTCGAGCAAGGAGGAACTCCAAGTTCCTCCATAGAGTAGTGATTTGCTACAGGGAATTGCATTTATCTCAAAGGCTTGACATTCCCAACACGAAAATCATACCTTAAAGAACTTGAAGATTATCTGAAAGACTAATTACATAAAATCGTGTAGAAGAACAGCTTATGAACTTCAATCGGACCAAGATTTACATTTATTCTAACTCATATCCCTTTCGAAGGCAGTATAGGATTTGACTTTGGAAAGATATCATACTTACCAAAGTGCATTAGTACAATATAGAATGTGTTACGAACTTAGTAAGAAGACATGGTCCTAACAGTTTGCAAGTTTATCTTTCTAATTTATTCAAGAGTTTTGCTTCATTTGTTTTTTACGAGAAATGATATGCATTTTTACAGTGATATATTACTTCTTGTTGAATTTGAACAAAAACCGAGAAGACTTGTCTTCCTTGAAATATATGTTAGCCTTTAAGGACTTGCTTAATATTTTTTTTAAGCATAAGCTAGAGGCTTTGTGCTTTCTCTAATGAATTGGTTTACCAGAGGATATATGGCTCCTGAATATGCAATGAGGGGTTACTTGACAGACAAGGCAGATGTTTACAGCTTTGGAGTTGTAATGTTGGAGATTGTCAGTGGCACAAGCAATACAAACTATAAGCCTAAGGAGGAATTCATGTATCTACTCGATTGGGTGAGTATTTTTGAACTTTAGTGAAAAAAGACGGAAATATTTTTAAGTTTTCTTATACAAGATGAATCGGTAAACCTGTACATTTTATACAGTGATCAAACAAATGGTGAAGGTAAGCGTTCAATCAGTATGAACAGATCCTAGGTGCTTTGAACTCGTAAGTTTAAACATTAATGTCGGTCCATTTACCAGGTTCCAGCCTTCCTGGACATCTAATACACTGAATTAACATAACAACTAATTCATTTAGAATTCATTACATGTTTTGGTTTCTAAACTTGTTGATAGATCATTTATTTGTCCACCACAGAATATCACCCATGTAAGAAAAGAAGAACATTGTTAAGGCATTGTGTTCTCTCCAATTTGTTCCTTGATTTCTATGCTTAATTAGTCTTCATCATAATAAGAAACAAATTGTTCTGCTTAAGATTTAGTGTTCAGACTCACATTGGTAGTTGTAAGGAATGTTTGAAATACAAAGAAGTTGATGGAATTGCCAAAACCTTGACATAGAGCTGAGTTTCTACTAGATTTGTTTGCAAATGGCCTTGTTAATTATGTTTATTTGCAATTACTTAGTCTTTCTGGATACTATCCACCCTGAATAAAAATAAAATTAGAAACAAGTAATGGTATGATAACCATTTTTTTCCTCCTATGTGGGAATGCAGGCCTATGTTCTGGAAGAAAAGGGAACGCTGCTAGAACTTGTGGACCCGAAACTGGGTTCAAATTACTCAAGAGAAGAGGCGCTGCAAATGTTGAATTTGGCTCTTTTATGCACAAACCCTTCTCCAACTTTAAGGCCACGAATGTCAACAGTGGTGAGCATGCTTGACGGGAGAGCTCAAGTGCTAGTCCCATCCGTGAAAGATAAAGCATCACATCACAGGGATACGAGATTCCAATCCTTCGAGAAACTCTCCCATGACAGCCAGACGTCAGGCATTTCAACCGATGGCCCATGGACTGGTTCTTCTGTATCTCACCAAAGTAGGAAAGAAGAAGATCTAATTTTGGAAGCAGGACTCTTAGCACAGAATTAATAGTGCTCAACTGAGAGGTAAAGAGGGAAACTCTTATCTACAAGATTTTATGTTATAAATGTCAAAGAAGTCACTATTTAAATGTAAGCATTAGCTAGAGAATTTTAGTCTTGTCACTCATTGTCATATTGGAAAAAGATGAACTCGGAGATAAGAGGTTGCCTGTGATGGGAGAGTGTAGTATTATTTTCTTTTAGCGACTAGGAGTTTGGGGAAATTACCCGAGTCATGTCTCAATAGATTTCAAAATAAAAACTTACATGAAAAGTTTTTAAAGGTTAACATGATTCTTTTACTTAATATATGCCATCAGGATATATTGTTGCCTATTTCCCACTTCTAGTCTAAACAAAGTTCAAGCCATGTTAATGTGGACATCTCTACTTACCAAAGAAAACTTCTAATATTTTGTTGGCAGTGTGCATTATATACAAGCTATATGCTTGAAAACCTCGATTAGCAAGTTTATTGTTAATCTTGAAGTATTTTACCTGCTGACATAAATCCATGTTTATTGTTTTCGTATCTCACATAGCATGCTGGGATTTACCCCTTATTTTACTTTAAATACTGAAAACTAACACTATATACGCACTCAACACAGTTAAGTGATGCCAAATTATCTAATTTGGAGTTTCTGGCATCTAAAATGTAAATGTACATTAATAGAATGGAGCTTTCTACTTTGCTGGCTACATACTTATATCTCGCCAGTAGGAGTTCTATAGGTTTAAATTCTTTTAGCTACTACTTTTTTAACATCATGTTTTTGGTATGCAGATAGATGCAAGAATCCTTCAGGAGTTCATATGGAAAAAGGTTTACCCAATTTTTATTAACAAGTACTTTTCTGAGAGAGCTGTTTATATGCAATGTATGAATTCAACCTCTATTTGTTTTGTAAATATACAGAAAAATTAGCATTCTTGAATAATAAGCTGATAGCATCCTTCCCTTGTAAACGCTTGCTACACAAAGACCTAACCATATGATGCAGATTGCATATAGTTTTTGTAGTCGAAACGAAAAATGTAAATGGAAGCACAGTTCATTGCATCCTCCGAACTTTTGATTATTGAACTATTTTTTAGATTCATTTCTTGAATGTAATACAAAATTATCTCAAGTTCATGGGGTTATTTAAGTTGGAGACGGCTGATGTTAAAGCCTAGTTAGAACAAATATATTGACTTGCACCAATCATTTTTCATTATGAGAGTTCAATTTACTGTTTTTTTATTGTATTATATATCTGATGATTTGTCATTTTCGTGTTGTTTCCATATTTCAGGCCGATATATGTGATTAAAGTCATAAATATTTGAATCGTTTTCTTCCATTCAGCTACACGTGGAATGAATGACAGTTTGGACAGGGTTGAAATGGACTCAAATTCCTTAATCGGCCATCAACATACCATGCTTAATTTCCAATCCTCAATACATTACACCAAATTCCGACTTTATATGACATATGACAATTCTGGAAATTGCTGAGAAACCCAATTTCGGGGTGGGCTTTTATGAAATGCCCACCCGCTGGATAAGTTTTATGAAATATCCAGAATTAAGTATTTTCACGTTAAATATTCCAAGATTCCCTTTTAGATGCCACCCGCTAGAAACTGCTATTTTTATAATACCGAAACTACCCCTCCGCGCGAATTGGTCATCTATATGTATTTGAATTCAAAAAACTCAGATCTGGATTGCGATTTTCGTCTTCTTCTTCTTCACGGGAAATCTGAATTCCATTGCTCTCATATTCAGCAGAGATCGCAAAGATCGTTCGTAGTTCGGTGTGTTTTTCTTCAGTCGAACTCAGATCATCGCTCGTCATCATCATCACCATCATCATCATCTTCATCGTGGAGACATTTGAACTCAGATCTTCAATTGTGGAGAGAAGACCTTTCTTCTTCTTTTCCATAAGAATTATCATCGCTTTGAAAGAAGAACGAAACTCTTTATTCCTGAAAAAACTAAATTACACGTTTTAACACTGGAAATGACCATTCTCCGTCTTAATTAGGACGGAGAATGCCATTCTCCGTTTTATTTAAGACGGAGAATGCCATTCTCCGTCCTAATTAACACGGAGAATGACATTCTGCGTTTCCGTCTTAATTAGGACCGAGAATGTCATTCTCCGTCTTAATTAAGACGGAGAATGGCATTCTCCGTTTTATTTAAGACGGAGAATGGCATTCTCCGTCCTAATTAACACGGAGAATGGCATTCTCCGTGTTTCTAACACGGAGAATGGTCATTCTCCTGCGTTTTAACACTAGAATGACCATTCTCCGTGATAAATTGCACGGAGAATGGCATTCTCCGTCCTAGTTAAGACGGAGAATGGTCATTCTCCGTTTAATTTAGCACGGAGAATGGCCATTCTCCGTCTTAATTAGGACGGAGAATGCCATTCTCCGTTTTATTTAACACGGAGAATGACATTCTCCGTTTCATTTAACACGGAGAATGGCATTCTCCGTGTTTCTAACACGGAGAATGGTCATTCTCCTGTGTTTTAACACTGGAATGACCATTCTCCGTGTAAATTAAGACGGAGAATGTCATTCTCCGTCCTAATTAAGACGGAGAATGGTCATTCTCCGTGTAAATTAAGACGGAGAATGCCATTCTCCTGCATTTTATGGTTAGCTGAAACTTTGGAGGGCCATAACTTTTGACTGGGAGGTCGAAACGAGGTCCCGTTTGTCGCAAAATGAGCGTATCGTCGAGGAGACTGAAAGTAACCGCTTCACCGTTAGACGGCCTTTCGAAATTTTAGATTCGCAAAAAAATGATGTTTGGACCTCCGTTTTAGCACTTTTGTCGTCGTCCCGGTCTTTCCGAAATTTTTCGACGAGTTTTTGAAGATTTTTGAGGAGAAAACCTAGATTCGAAAGTGAGCAGCGTATGGAAGAAGATGGAGTATTGAAACGTTTTTTTAAGAGCAGTTTTGTGGGTGTTTCCAATAAATTAAAAGGAAGGGCAAAAGGGTTATTTGGAACCCGCTTTGGATAAGTTTCTCTAATTCTGGGCACGCGATGAAAGTTTTTTTAGCGGTGGATTTTACATAAAACTTTTTTAGTTTTTGGGCATTTCATAAATCTTCCCTATGACAATTAGAGGATGGTTAGCGCTAAGATTTCCTTCTATCCCTTCGGGGTGGTAAAGTTGAAGAATGAAAGCTAATTTGGGACCTTGAGGTTTAAGTTAGCATTCATTCCTCTAATTTGTTGGCTTGGGATTCAGCTTTTAAAATACAAAGGACAAAAAATACATTAAAATAATATATATTTTTACTTAAAATAATACTAATATGAGTTGATTGACCATTGATGATGATACGGACTAGGGGTGAGCATTATTCGGTTTTGAACCGAAAACAGAACCGAACCGAACCAAATAAGAGATTCGGTTCGGTTTTGAAAAAAATCGGTTCGATTTCGGTTTTGAAAATACTAAATTTTCTTATTCGGTTTCGGTTTTGGGTTTCGGTTTCGGTTCAAAACCGAAAACCGAATAAGAAATTTTAGTTTATATATATATATATATATATATATATATATATATATATATATATATAGGTATATACTATATGTATATAATAAATATATCTAGGTATATTTAGTTATTATATATATTAACAAAAAAAACACAAATAAACCAAAAAAATCGAATAAACCGAATAAACCGAAAACCAAACCGATTTAATTCGGTTCGGTTCGGTTCGGTTATTGACCAATTCGGTTCGGTTTCGGTTTTGCTTATTCGGTTTCGGTTGAATTCGGTTTTCGGTTATTCGGTTCGGTTGGAACCGAATAAACCGAATACTCACCCCTAGATATATCTTAATTTTTTTTTTTACTATTCCATACTAAAAATGGTGGCATTTGCTAGTTAAAAAAAAATATTGGGGGTATATGCTAGTTTCTAGGGGTGAGCATTATTAGGTTTCAAACCGAAAACCGAACCGAACCGAACCGAATAAACAATTAGGTTCGGTTCAAAAAATTTCGGGTCGGTTTCGGTTTAGAAAACCCACTAATTCGTTTTTCGGGTTCGGGTTCGATTATTGGATTCGGGTTCGATTTAAAACCGAAAATCGAATAGGATATAGAAAATTACATATATACCCTCCATCCTACCCTAGGTATATAATCTATTTTTCTCTCTCTCCTCTCAGAATCCCTCATCCTAATTTCCTAGCAGCAAAGAGCAAGCAGCGGCAGAGCCACTCTTCTCTTTCTCTCGCACTACTAAAATATCATCTAATAGCGACGTAATTTAGCGACGGCAAGAAATGACGTCGCTAGTTATGAAATATAGCGACAGCTTTATATACACGTCGCAAAACGTCGCTGTCGAGCGACGTTCCGCGACAGGAGTTTACTACGTCGCTGAATAGCGACGTTCAGCGACATATTATTACATATGTTGCCAATTTTGCGACGTTTAGCGACTGCAACACTTGACGTCGCTAATTTTTTCTACTTAGGGCACACCGTTTCCTTCTTTTCCCCTCACTCTCGCTCGAAAATTCTAATTTCCCTCCCCCCCCCTCCGGCGACTCCCTCCCCCTCTGTCAGTGCCCTCCCACCCCCGGCGACCCCCTCCCCCCCCGGCGACTCCCTCCCCCTCCGGCGAGCTCCTCCTCCTCGAGCTCCTCCTCCCCCAATCCCGAGCTCCTCCTCCTCTTCCTCAGGTAAACCCTAACCTAACTCCTCTCCCTCCTCCTCCTCCTCTCCCACGGACACACACACACACGGACACACATCGTGTCCCCAAAGACTCGTGCCCATTGGATTCGTGTCCCCAAAGACTCGTGCCCATTGGATTCGTGTCCAGTTTTGGATGTGTTGAGTTTGGTTTGTTTTTGGACACATTGTGTCGAGTATTTGGACACGAGTTTGGTTTGGGAGACACGTACACACATGACACTTGTATATGCACACTTGACACTATACACTCTCTATCTCTCTAGTATATAAATGCATAACTTGTTGAATGTATATATTGTGTCCCCTTTGTTATAGCCTAGTATATGTAAATATCTTAACCTATATATGTATGCCTATATATATATATATATATATATATATATATATATATATATATAGTAAATATATAGGTAGTTGTGTGAATATCTTAACCTATATATGTGTCCCCTTGGTTATAGCCTAGGATATTAGGATATGTAAATATCTTAACATATATATGTGTCCCCTTGGTTATAGCCTAGGATATTAGGATATGGGCTAGAAGTTAGTACCCTAAGTTAGTACCCTAAGTTAGTATCTTGGTTATAGCCTAGGATATAGTATATGTAAATATCTTAACCTATATATGTGTCCCCTTGGTTATAGCCTAGGATATTAGGATATGGGCTAGAAGTTAGTACCCTAAGTTAGTATCTTGGCTAGAATTTGGTATCCTAGGATAGTTAGATATCCTAGTATCTTAAGAGTGTCCTAGATTAGTCTATGGTAATAGGATACCCTATAGGGGGGAGGGGGCAGGGGTAGGGGGGAGGGGGCAGGGGACAGGACCCTAACCCTATTTCGAACACGACTCTGTGACACAGGACACAGGACACACACACACGCACACACAATACATACATATATACCTATATATATAAATACACATATCTACATATATACATGTATATATATACTCACACACTTACATACACACACAAATACATATATAAATATATATATGTATACAATGTATATACACACAAATACACATATATATACAATCAAAAATCCATTTGAAATTTATTTTAAGAATCTGAAATGTTGACGATATATACCCAAGGTTCACAATATCGGTATCGGAATCGGTATCGGACTATTCCTATGAGTATTGGTATCGGCGATATCGGTAGTATCGGCGATATCGTATCGGAGTATCGGACTTTGGTATCAGAAAACAAATAATTATTAATAAATTATTTACATTTAAAAACATATATTTTATACATTTAGGCATAATTTTAAGTATTTCAGCGTTATTTCTTAGTAGTTTTGAAATTATATGAAATAATAGTCACCCTTACCGATTGGTTTTGCCGAATTGACCGGAACAAAGACCCCCAATGTCGGTATCGGTCAATATTTGGTATCGGTCGGTATCGGATCGGAACATTAAGGGTCAATATTTAGTAGCTCAGGGATATGACTGAGAGGGTGACATGGTTGTCACATTAAGGGTCTTTGAGGAGGTGACATGTTGTGAACAGATACATCCTTATAGTTCTCCTACGTAATGTGAAAGAAAATCCGTAGGAGAACTATATATAAGGATATATCTTTTCGCAATATGTCATCTTGTCAAAGACCCTTAATGTACCAACCATGTTACCGCGGTATTGGTATTGGGATACCAATAGCGATAAGGTAAAGGGTACCAATAGCGATAAGGTAAAGGGTACCAACTTAAGGTATTGGTATTGGGATACCAATAGCGATAAGGTAAAGGGTACCTTGGTAGGTAATGACTAGAAATAGGATATTTGACTTAGATTTGACCTTGTTTGACCAAGGTTGACTATTTTGACTGAAAGTCAAAGTAGAGTCAACATCTGATCTAGATTGGACTAAGAGTTGACAAAGTCAACTATAGGTCAACCCTTGACCTAGTTTGACCTTGTTTGACTTTGTTTGACTTAGTTTGACCTTGTTTGACTTTGTTTGACTTAGTACAACCTAGTCTGACCTAGATTGCATATCATTGTTATTAGTAACTGTCCGCTACTAATGTGTCCCATAATAAGACATAATATACGAATTTGTGCCTGTTGGATAATGTGTGTCCATCTTTGCAGAATTATTTCCAAATGGATATGAATTACTACTTGCGGAATCGTTCATGGATGTACAATCGTCATCCTGATGATATGTGTGGTGTGCGGGATGAATACATAGCGGGAGTAGAGCAGTTCCTGCAGTTTGCTAAGGCGTTCCCTCAGTACATGGACGGCCCCAAAATTAAGTGTCCGTGTGTGAAATGTCATAACGTGAAATATTATCTAGAAGTGGAAGTGACATATCATTTGTACTCGAGGGGTTTCACGCCTAATTACTATCAGTGGACCGCACACGGAGAACTTGTGTCTTTAGCATCAGAGCCGGAGCCTTATGTTGAGCCGTATATGCATGCGGGACCTAATTTTGTTTCAGATAATCATGCATACGACGACGGATGCATGAACATGGTTTTCGACGCTGCAGGACCTAGTTTCGTTCATGATGCACCTGAGGAGGCACCGAACGCCGATGCTGCACATTTCATGGAGTTGCTGGAGAATGCAAGGACTCCATTGTATCCTGGTTGTAAGGATCATTCACCGTTGGAGGTGGTTACAAGACTGTTGAGCATTAAGTCAGAGTTTAACATGTCGCAAGAATGCTACAACCGAGTATTGGAGTTGATTATAGAGATCTTGCCGGCGGGTGCTAAGTTGCCTAAAGACTTCTACCGGTCTAAGAGGATGGTGAGATCGTTCTGGATGGGATACGAGAAAATCGATTCTTGTCGCAATGGGTGCATGCTGTACTACAAAGACGACAAGGACGCAGATGTGTGCAGATTTTGTGGTGCTGATCGCTATAAGACAACTAGTACAGGAAGGTCTACCGGTGCAAGAAGATCGACCGATTCAATGCACTACTTGCCTTTAACACCGCGGTTGCAAAGATTATTTATGGTGAAAGAGACGGCCGAAAATATGAGTTGGCACATGCGAGAACAGATTGAAGGAGTGTTGGATCACCCATCCGATGGAGAAGCGTGGAAGCACTTTGATCGAGTGTATCCTGATTTTGCTTCAGATCCGCGTAATGTCAGGTTGGGACTATCTTTTGACGGTTTTACTCCTTTTGGTCTTTCGGGATCCCAGTATTCGTGCTGGCCTGTGATTGTCACTCCGTATAACCTACCGCCTTGGATGTGCATGAAGACTCAGTACATGTTTCTAACCGTTATAATTCCTGGTCCGAACAATTCCAAGAGGAACATTGATGTGTACTTACAGCCTTTGATAGATGAGTTGAATCAGTTATGGGAAGTAGGCGCTAACACGTACGATGTTTCCAGGAAGCAGAATTTTCAGATGAAGGCAACCCTTATGTGGACCATCAACGACTTTTCGGCCTATGGAATATTATCTGGATGGAGCACTCATGGCCGTCTCTTATGTCCGTATTGCATGGACCGTAGTAAGGCTTTTCGCTTGAAACACGGAGGAAAACTGTGTTTCTTTGATTGTCATCGGCAATTTCTGCCAAAAGATCATCCGTTCAGAAGGAACAGGAATGCATTCCGTACCGGCGTTGTAGAGAAGGGTGATCCACCGCCAAGGTGGTGCGGAGCCACGATATGGAAGGAGGTTAAAGATTTTCCAAGTACTATCGAAGATCCTACAACTGGGTACAAGTGCGATGGATTTGGTAGAGATCATAACTGGACAAAGAGGAGCATATTCTGGGATCTGCCATACTGGAGTACCAATCTGATCAGACATAATCTTGATGTCATGCATATTGAGAAGAATGTGTTTGATAACATAATTAATACTGTGATGGACGTAAAGGAAAAAACGAAAGACAATCCCAAGGCCAGGTTGGACTTAGAAGAAATATACAAACGCCCTGCGTTGCATTTGATAGAGCAGAATGGAAAACAGTTCCTGCCGAAGTCAATTTTCTCGCTGGACAAGGAGGATAAAGTGAGACTTTGTCGGTGGATCCAGGGCCTAAAATTTCCAGACGGATATGTGTCAAATCTGAGAAGATGTGTCGATCCGAAGGAAAACAAATTGACGGGTATGAAGAGCCACGACTGTCACGTATTCATGGAGAGGTTAATTCCGATTGCATTTCGGGAATTCTTACCGCAGACAGTTTGGGATCCATTGACGGAGCTTAGCATATTCTTCAGAGATCTTTGTTCTAAGAAATTGCTCGTTGATCGTCTAAAAAAGCAAGAGAAGGACATTGCGGTAACACTGTACAAGCTAGAGAGGGTGTTTCCTTCTGGATTCTTCGACTCTATGGAGCATTTGTCGATTCATCTATCCTATGAGGCACGTGTTGGTGGACCCGTCGAATATCGATGGATGTACCCGTTCGAGCGACATTTGAATCACCTAAAAAGAAAGGTGAAAAATAAGGCACGGGTCGAGGATTCTATTTGTGAAGCCTATGTTCTCGAGGAGATAACAAACTTTTGTTCGATGTATTTCAAGCCTCATGTTGCAACTAATAGAACGAGAGCTTCCAGAAACGACGACGGAGATCATGAAAGTAATGATACAATACTGAAGGTATTCAATGCTCCAGGAAAGCCATCGGATAAAATGAAGAAGAGATATCTGAACGATGATGAGCTAAGGGTTGCTCAGGTGTATGTATTACTCAACTGCGACGAGGAGGAAGTAGAAAAACTGGAGGGGTAAGTAATTAATATGTCTACATTATTTTAATAGTGTTGATTATTATACTATTACATTAATTGAACGATATTGTTTTCAGCATATTTAATGATGATGTGAGGTCAGGTAGGCCACACATAACAGAAGAAGAACAAGAACAAGAAATGAAGCGTTATTTTCCATCATGGTTGAGTGCATATATAAGACTTGAGAACTCTGTAATTACCTTTCTGTATATGTACTTGATTGAGAATGAGCTTAATTGCTTCTTTCGTGGTATTTAGGTCGATCGTCCATACGCAAGACTTGAGAATGAGTCTATTAGAACGCTAGCCAAGGGACCAATTTATGCTGCAAAAATATGGCCAAGCTACTGTGTTAATGGGTTTAGGTTCAAGTCAACAACTTGCCCGATCAGAGACAATTTTGTGGATCTCGACTCCACCAAAAACAGCTGTTTGTGTATCAGATCTTCGAACTACAAAGATGTTGATGCGGGCAACAATTTCTATGGCGTGCTACGGGAGATCGTGGAGCTGACATATAGTTATGGAATAGAGCCTGCTAAGATTGTGTTATTGAGGTGTGATTGGTTCGATCCGATTGAAGGTCAAGGTTGGAAAGTAGAAAAGCACGGTCTTGTTGATATAAACTATCGGCGTCGATATCAAGCCTATGAACCATTTGTCCTATCAAGTCAGGCTCAACTCGTGTACTTCACAAGTTATCCTAAACGGAGAACAACAAGGTCGAACTGGTGGGCAGTATGCAAGACCAAAGCTAGAAATACCTTTGAGGTTGACGATATAGCTTATCAAGAGGATGAACTACCTCTTGTAACAAATATTATAGAAGTGGACACGACGGAAGTTCCTCATTACACATCTAATTGTGTAGAAGAAGTAGAATTATCTGAAGAGGAAGATTCAGATGAAAGTGAAGATGTAGAGGAGGAAGAAGAAGAAGAAGAAGAAGAAGAAGAAGAAGAAGAAGAAGAAGAAAAAGAAAAAGAAAAAGAAGATGAGCTAAACGAATTAGATGAATTTTCAGAAGAGGATTAAATCTGTACGTTTGTTTTATCATCATATTTGACACTTTAGTGACACTTCTATCATATAAATTTGTGACACTTCAGCGACACACTTTATTGACACTTTTATCTGTGACTATGATATTTTTCAAAAATCTGTGATGTCTATCATATAAATATGTTTTTTTGTTTTATTGTCATATGTTATTATCAGGTATGACTAGACCATCTGGACGACGCGGAGAATTTTATATTAGGCAGTCCCGTCAGCCTCGGGTTGGGGATGGAGATTCCGTACCCTCATTCTCATCCCCGAGTACGCCATTGTACCGTTCTGTTCCCGGTCCATTACCGGGACAGGGCAGTTCCAGCAGGTTGGCGACTCCTCCCTTGTCGTCTAGCCTTCCTGATCCCGCGTCCAGCATCCCTGATCCCCCGTCCAGCATTCCTCCTGTCGACGACTCCATGGGGGGAGCCGACGTCGAGCATATGGAGGACGGCGATCAGACTAATCCTGCCCAGGCAGGAGGTGAGAGCGACCCTCCATGCGCTCCCCCGGGCGAGACGCGTATGGAGATTTGGACGGACGGGCCTATGAAGTAAGTTAATTAATTAATATATATTTCTCAAATGATTATATGTACATATATATTCATGAAAAATTATTATTGTATAGATATCGGCCTTCTGCAGTACAGAGACAGCTGGGGGTATTTCTGAGGCAGAACTATGGTGGGCCTTGGATTAACTACTCAGATGCTCCCGCAGATAGGAAGGCCTTTTGGTTCGCCCACTTCAAGGTAAAAAATTTGTTTATTTTTAAATTTTAATAATCATTTGTGTATATTATACAACTTTTGTATTTTATTTCTTGTAGAGGACCTATTTCTATCCACCATACCGGGCGGCGAGGATCGAGGGCCAATTTTCTGTCGTCGCAGTCAAGCTCATCCGTGATGCGATCTACGCCCAGAAGTGTCGTGATCGCTCCGGACAGCCGATCCATGGTTGGATCATGCCAGAGCAGTGGGCTGCGATGAAGGCTAGATTCAGCGAGCCCAAGTACCAGGAGCGGTCTGACAAGGCCAAGGTGGCGCAGTCGAGCGCCGGTAAGTGGTGTGGTGGCTCCATTCCGATGACGGAGCATTTTCGTCGTCTGGTACGTTTTCTATGACGGACATTAATTTATATATAGTTCGATAGAATGTTTAATACTAATAATAGATAATATATTTTAACAGGTAAAAAAGGGTGAGGACCCGAACATGGTGACCGTCTTCCTGGTCACCCATCGGAGGGCTGGGGAGTTCATTGACGAGAGGACGACGCAGGCATATGTACGTTCTATTCTTTATATTAATTTACTATAATTTAGAAAACAGGAAAATAGATATCAATATAGACTTTAGCAAACACTTACACGTTAGCAAACATGTTCTATGTCGAGTTTGTTCGGCTACAGGAGGAGGCGGCTGCTGCTGCTAGTGCACAAGCAGAGGGAGGGGCTGGTACTTCCTCCCAGCCACCTATAGCTCCATCGCCGGACGAGCTCTGGATGACCGCCGTTGGCGGTCTTCAGAAGGGTACGTTCTTCGGTACGGGATCCTACGGCGCGTATTTGGCTTCGGAGTCATCCCGGGCCCCCTCTGTCAGTGCGCAGTCTCCGGCTTCGCAGGCGTCGTCACGAGCTGAGGATATTCGTCGTCAGATCGAGGAGCTGCGTCGCGAGTTGCAGCAGCAGATTTCTGATGCGGTCGAGCGACGATCCGACCCTCCGATCGTCACCGGACGATTTGATGCGGTCGAGCGCAGTATACAGGAGCTGATGAGTCTGCATCAGGCTACAGCTGCCAGCTTGCAACGCTTACCGAGTCTACGCAGTGCACAGAGCGTAGACAGGTCGAGCTGGGGGGATCGTAGAGGAGCATGTCTGTCTCACTCACTCAGGTTTCGGCTTCGCTTGAGGCGAGTACTGAGAGGGTGGTGAGTACCCTTGCTTTTCATAGTGAGCGACTGCGAGAGCTGGAGTAGATACGTCCTTCCGGTCCATCGACGGCGTCGACTCCAGACATTGTACTGCCTCCTACTGCCCCTACGGTGCAGCTCACCCAGGAGCAGTATAACTACATTCTATCCCAGATGTGCGACAGGGGTCCTCAGTGATCCAGTATATTTTTTTAATCATCTTTGTATTTATTGGCCCTATGGGCCCATTGACCGTTCTGTACACTGATTTTCATTATTATTTGACTCTGTTGGACATGTACGTTTGTTGGACATGTATGTTTGTGATATTTAATTTGTTGGTATTTTCATTGAGTACATGTATGATATTTAGTTGTAGACTGTTATGATGCATGGGAGACTGTTATTCATCTATTAGTTATAGACTGTTATGATGGAAGACTGTTAATTGTGATGATATCTGCGACGGGGATGACAAATATACCTACGCTGGGTTATAAGCGATGATCTGATATACAAAGGAGGTGCTGCCCAAATTTAAAAAATATATAATATGTATGTTTGTGATGATGTGTGTCTGTGTTTACAGTGAATGTGAAATGCAGTAATCGGAACCATCGACAGTTTCGATTCATGTTGTATATTTTATCTTGGATAGAAAGAGCAACAGTTCAGGGTGTACTTCTGAGAGCTTTATTTTCACGTCATTCACTTTCTCGGGACGTCGTAAAGGATCCCGAGAAGGTGAAGGACGTGAAGAGGAAGCTCTGAGAAGTGTACCCTAAAATGTTGCTCTTTCTATCCAAGATAAAACATAGAACAGTAAGCGAAACTGTCGATGGTTCGAATACTACACTTCACACACACTGTAAACACAGACACATCATAACAAAAATACCAAATATTTTTTTAATTTTTTTATAACATCTGCGACGTATAGCGACGTTCTGTGACGTCCTGTACACGTCGCTATACATCGCAAAATAGTGACGTAACGTCGCCATCCGTCGCTATAATGCTGACGGGTATATGACCACCTGAGAGCCAACGTCGCTAAAGTTGTCGCTAGGCGTCGCTAATATGCTGACGTGGCTGCCATGCCATGTCATCATATGTAAAGTTTACGGCGTCGCTAAGTGGTCGCCCTACATCGCTATACTGGCGACGTATGCTGACGTTGCTATCTGTCGCTCATATTAGCGACGTCTAGCGACACTAGAAGTGACGTCGCAACTAGCGACGAATTGCGACCAAATTGTAATCTGCGACAAGCCTATAAGCGACATCCATTTTTCGTCGCTAAATACGTCGCTAATAGAAATTAGCGACGTATTTGCCCTTTTTAGCGACGTACTCTGACGTCGCTAAAAGGGGTTATTTTAG
>JANAVB010017598.1:10746203-10776203 GCA_029216955.1 Iris pallida
CACTGTCATGTGTTGCACCCTCTAAGTCACCTAAGGGTACATTTGTCTCACGGGCAGTGTACCCACCTATAACTCTCAACCCGCGGAAGGATAACTGGATAGTCTGCAGGGCTTGGGACTAGAAATTCTCACTTGCATCTTGTTAGTAATTAAGGCTTGTGATAACCCTAGTTAGTTAAAGTAGTAAGTCGTAGTACTTGCTTGGCCGATTGCGAATGGATGGTGTCCAGCCTTGTCTAAGTCTTATCTAGCTCCAGTACCTGCTATCTCCTGAGCATGTTTGTTTAACTTATCTTAACGATAAATGAGTAGAGACAGTGAGCTATTCAGGCGAAGGGTTACAACCCCGGTCCTTGTCTGGTTTAAGGATTGTAACCTGGCTCCCGGAATGGTTCCACGTCCCTAGTCGTTTATCGCCCTGTGTACTTTACTACTTGTACTTCTTTTATTCTTATGTTCTGATATGCTGGCTTTTGTTCTTATTTGTGGCCTCCTTTGTGGCACTTGCTCTTTCTGGGGTTTGACCCAGCTGGTTTTGTGTGGCCAGATTTTGGAGCAGCTCCCGAGGATCTACCGAGCTTCCAGCCCAATGGTGACAACTAGACGGAACCCGGGCCAAGAGTGGGTTTTCCTTTTTGTTTCACCCACTTATATGTAAATTTATTCTTTTGAGGCGTTTAGCCGACGAGCACCTGTTAGCTCGATGCACATTTACTTACTGTCTGCCTACGGGCTGTAAACATGATTAACAAATCCTAATCAAGGGAGTGGTTTAACTCTTCCTTCTCTGCAAATATCCAGATCAATGGAAGGAAAACTCCATGTTTCCAAAATTAATATGTTACCTTCCACTGATTTAAGAACAAAACTCAGCACTTCTGGTGTTAAGAAACCATACCAATTGGATATGAA
The DNA here is from genome assembly GCA_029216955.1 of Iris pallida. Classification (NCBI taxonomy): domain Eukaryota; kingdom Viridiplantae; phylum Streptophyta; class Magnoliopsida; order Asparagales; family Iridaceae; genus Iris; species Iris pallida. Next base: position 10,747,116 of record JANAVB010017598.1, read on the forward strand.
GATAAAAGATCCAGATGCAGAGTATGCAAGAAATTATGTGGCTCATATTAATCACTCTTTGTATAACCAAGAGCCATCAAGACCCAAGAACAGGAAGTATATTCCTCAATCTTCACAAATAGATTTACGGGAATATCTTCAACAGAAGAGAAGGAGTAATTCTATATCAAAGGAACATGCTGAATGTGACTTCTATCCAAGAGTCATAATTCAGTGCAGATGTGAATCAACAGTTCAAGACCATGGTGATCATACTGAATGTGACTTCCAGCCAAGAGTCACAATACAATGCAGATGTCAAAATAAATGACAGTCTGTTTTTAATAGGATTCAGTATAAACCTATGCCTGATGAAGATGAGCCTTTGTTTGCCTCTGTCAACATGACTTCTCGGGACACCGGGGGTAGAGTTGATAGTCCAGATGGAGTATATAAAAACACCAGAGCAAGAGTCCTGGCTTCTAGTCAAAGAAATTTGATCCCTAAAATTGATTCTGAATTTCTTGGAGAATCTAACTTCCCACCTCTTCCTACTGGGGGTAATTCTCCTATAGTTGACTTGATACACGAAGCAATGATTCAGAGCATACAACATCTACTAGTTCATCAATAATCCCTCATACAGTCACGACTTACATGGTTGATGGGAATACTGATGAACCCTCTTCTTCCCTGACTCCTCAAGATCAAAGAATTGCTTCTTTGGAACAGCAAATGAAGTCTATGACTGACACAATGAAGTCAATGTATGAACTCATGACAGCTCAGTTGCAAAATCGACAGACTGTATCAGATGCCATACCAGTTGATACTGATATAAGTCCAGTACAAGTTCCTCCAGCAGTACAATCCAATACTCCTGGACCTGCTCAACCAAATCCTAGTCTCTCTGGAGCTGGGGGTAGTGCTTACAATGCTGTTCCTCCTCCTAACTATTCTCTACAAGCCACAACTCCACAATCTTCGGGAGTTGTCTCTGAAGAATTGAAAAATCTTAAAACTCAATTCGAGGCATTCAAACAGAAGGATGGTTTACAAAGGTTAGGCATCAAGCAGCCTTATCCGATAGAATGGAAGCAAGTATCATATCCTCCTAAATACAAGCCTCCTACTATCTCATTCTATGATGGAACCACTTCTCCAAGTCAGTTTATCAATCACTTTGAAGTAATGACTGATCAATTACAACCAAGTGATGCCCTCCTTACTCGGGTATTTATTGGATGTCTCAAGGGAACGGCTTATGAATGGTATAGAAGTCTCCCAGATGGGAGTATTACCTCATTTGCTGATTTCAAACAGATGTTTCTTGAAAGGTTCTATGAAGGGCTTAATGACATGACTATGTCTGCTCTTATTAGAATCAAGCAGAAAAATAATGAATCTACAGAGGAATACATTGAACGGTTTCGAAGAGAAGCTCTGAAGATGCCTCTTGGAACTCCTGATGCTGTCACCATTGACACGTGCAAATCAAACTTGTTGCCAATCATCAGTATGTGGACAGGGTCCACTCAATTTCAAGATTGGCCTTCCTTCATAGTCAATGCTAAAGCTGCAGAAATCAGTGCTGAAACCTTCAAAGGTTTAGGAGTGCAGATGACTCCTAAAGAAACAGGACAAGGGGCTAACAATAAAAATAATGCTCGCAAAGGAAAAGAAACTCTAGAAGTTAATCTTCAGAGCAAAGATGCATCGAATGTTCAAACTCCTGCCTCTACAACTCAACAATCAAGAACACCTCGCCCCAGAGAAGAATATTCTTTTGATGACGACGATGTCCTTGGTATCTTTGAATGTCTGCTGAAAGGTAATAAAATACAATTACCAGAGATCAAGAAACCTGATGAAGCTGGTAAAACAGATCATCCTAAATACTGTCCATATCACAGAATGATGGGTCATACAATTCGTACATGTTATGTATTGAAAGGAAAGATCCAAAAAATGATTAAATCTGGAGCTATCTCTCTTACTCCAAAAGAGAAGACCGTCACCTCCAACGTCGTCTCTATGCAATTTGGAAATTTCCCTCCTCAACTCCTTGAAAGTGGGATTATTCCTATTCCCAAGGCAACTCTTGACATAGTGAATCTTCCTCCTCCACAGTTTGAAGGATTAGTGTCAATCACTTTGGAAACAGGAGAAATCATGTGGATCCATCCTGATCTAGTGGCAGATTTTGAATTGCCTTCTCCTCAAAAGATTTCTTCTCAAAAATCCAAGAAGGCTGGAAAGATCAAGTCATGTCATATGACTTCTCTTGGGTCTACTTCTGACACAGAGCCAAAAGATAAAGAAGAAGCACTTGTTAGTGCTACTCGAACGGGGAAACCTTACCTAAAGGATTATTCTAAAAATCCTAAAGATCCTACTGATATCCCTTCAGATGCTAAAGATGCTCCTAATGTTCCTCCCGAGGAAGAACCATCTACTGAACCTGTTCCTCCCAAGCCTACGGCTCTGGAGAAAGGCAAACAACAGGCTCGGTTTGATAAGCCAATCAAGAAGTCTTCTCCTCTTGGACTTCAGAAGCCTTACAACTTCGACATTTTGGCTCAGCTTGCTAATACTCCCGCTAGAATGTCCCTTTTTGAACTTCTACGTCTTTCCAAAGAGACTCGGGAGACGTTAAGTGAAGCACTTCTACAAGCTGACTCTTGTCTTGCACAATTGAAGAAGTCGGATGCGGAACCTGCCACTTGCTTACATTGCAACAGTGTACTGGAGATTATCCCAAATATCACCTTTACACAAGACGACATGTTACTGGAGGATAATCGACATGATCGACCTCTCTACTACACTGGTTATATTGATACGATGAAGATAGATCGTATTCTCATTGACCCAGGGTCTGCTATAAGCATAATGCCAAAGAGTTTGTTGGATGAACTAAAAATCCCTCTTCACAAACTCTCCAAGACGGTTACTACTATCTTGGGATTCAATCAAAGCCGAAGTGAGCCTTTGGGAAAGATTCATCTGAAGCTTCAGATAGGTGATTTCAGATCTAAAGTCACTTTCTATGTGATCGAGATCGCGGGATCCTATAATCTTCTTCTGGGGAGGCCCTTTCTTCATGAAAATAATGTGGTGCCCTCTACTCTTCATCAATGTTTTAAGTACATTGATAGCAATGGAAGAGTACAAAAAGAAGTTGCTGATATAAATCCCTTCTATGGGGTTGAAGCTTATTTCAATGATTCCCGAATGTATAAAGAAGAATATACAAGGATCATACAAGCTATGGAGAAAGAAGATGCACAAAGTGAGACTTTAATAATCCCTGTTAAATGTCGAACTACTCAGCAACAATCTCCTAAACCCTCTGGAGAAGATTCTTTCATCATTCCAGTGAGTGGACGGATCTCTCCGTTACCTCAGTCATCTACTCAGAATACACTGATCATTCCTGTCAGTGGGCATACTACAGTTCCTGTACCTTCACAAGATACTCTGCTAATTCCAGTTGGAGGGCGGACTACTCTTCCTACTCAAACTTCAAGAGAGCTCACCTCTTCTGAGCCATTTGTTATCGATCATAATCGAAACAAAGCTTCTTCTTCTTCTCCTTTAGTCATTGACTTGGCTAAAATCTCTAAGGCTCAGCCTTCTCCCAATGTAAATATTGTTGCTTTTACATTTAATGAAAAGTCTCCACCTTTGCAGTACGTTGATGTGTGTAATTATGTTCATAGTTATTTACATCTGTTAGATGACTTGAACACAATAACCATAGGAGTTGTACAGACTGTTCATACAGATGTATCTCTAGAACCTGTACAATCTTCATACTTTCTAGTTCCTAGCAGAAAGCTAGGAGACATTCCAATATTCTTCTACAAAGGGCCTCAAAATCCTTCTGATCTTGAAGATGATGACAAAAATGATGATACTGGAAGATTACAACTACGTCGTTATAGTCAGCAATCTAGAGACATCATCAAAAATATGGGCTATGACTTCAGGACTGGCCTTAATAATAGAAAAGGAAGAAAAATGCCTGTCCGGATTCCTCCTTTGAAATATGGAAGGACGAAATGCGGATTGGGTTATACTGCTTCTACTCCTTTCATCAACATTATCCATGAAGATCTTGAGTCTGACGAAGATAAGAGATCTGATTCTTCTAGTACCACTTCTTGGGATTCCGATATGAGTATCGGTGACTTCTATTGCAACCTTCTGTCTTCCAATATGGTTTCCATTGACCATTCTGAAGAAAGTGATAAAGACGAAGAAGAGTTTGAAATCTCACCTTAATCAGAACAGTGGGCCCAAAGATTAGATAATCAATGGGAGTTCCGTTTCGAGCAAAAAGAACCTCCGACTGAAGATAAACTTGTTCAAATAGATGTTGGTGAAGAGGGGTCTCCCAAACCAATATTCATCAGTGAAAGTCTTTCAGAAACTGATGAGAAAGACATGATCAAACTCATTCGTGATTACATCGATGTCTTTGCTTGAAGTTATGAAGATATGCCAGGGCTTGATCCTCAAATTGCAACTCACAAGCTCAACATCTTGCCGAATGCTAAACCGGTCAAACAACAACAGCGACGATTTCGTCCGGACATCATGGATGCAATTGAAGCTGAAGTCAATAAACTCATTACATCTGGGTTTATTAGAGAGGAACAACATCCCGATTGGGTGACTAATATTGTTCATGTTCTTAAAAAGACTGGCAAGATCAGAGTATGCATAGACTTTCGCGATCTCAATACGGCATGTCCTAAAGACGAATTCCCTCTACCAATCACTGATGTCATGGTTGATAATACCTGTGGATTTGAACGAATGTCATTCATGGACGGGTATTCTGGGTATAATCAGATCAAAATGTTCCCAGAAGACGAGAAGCACACTTCTTTCAGAACGCCGATTGGTACATACTGCTATACAGTTATGCCATTCGGTCTCAAGAATGCAGGAGCAACTTATCAACGAGCTATGAGTACTATATTCCGTGAACATTTGCGGAAAACAATCGAATGCTATGTTGATGATATTGCAGTCAAAAGTCGACAAAAGGAGGATCATATCCAAGATTTGAAGACTATATTTGATCTAATGCGTAAGCATCAATTAAAGATGAACCCTACTAAGTCCTTCTTAGGCGTCTCTAGTGGTAAATTTCTCGGCTTCGTCATTACCTCTAAAGGTATATACGTGGATCCCGAGAAGATCAAAGCCATCCAAGAGATGCGTCCTCCACGCACCTTAAAAGAGCTACGAGGATTTCAAGGAAGAATTGCTTATATCAGGAGATTTATCTCTAATTTATCAGGACGCTGCAGACCATTCAATAAACTTATGAAGAAAGGTGTCTCTTTTGTCTGAAATGATGAATGTCAGAAAGCATTCGATGATATAAAATAATATCTGATGAGCCCTCCAGTATTGGTACCTCCCGTCTCAGGAATACCGTTCCTCCTCTATACTCGAGCAATGAGTCATTCATTGGGTGCATTACTCGCTCAAAAGAATCAAAATGGCCATGAACAGGCCATTTATTATCTCAGCCGCACTATGACCGGAGCTGAACCTCGATATTCACCAGTTGAAAAAGAATGTCTAGCCTTGATATTTGCTGTCCAAAAGACACGTCATTATATCATTGGCCAGACTATTCATGTCATCTCCAGGATCAATCCTATACGGATCATGATGAAGAAATCCAGTGTTTTGAATTCTCGATTGGCTAACTGGGGAATCCTACTTGCTCAGTATGATATACACTATATTCCTCAGAAATCAGTCAAGGGACAAGCTTTAGCTGATTTTCTGGCTGCTCACTCAATTCCAGAAAATTCAAAACTCTATGATGAAATCCCAGATGAAGTCCTAGATTCAAATCAAATTGCTGAAGAAGATCCTACTTGGCGTCTATTCTTTGATGGAGCGTCAAGAATTGGTCCTAATGGCGATATTGTTGCTGGAGTTGGAATTGTTCTTGTATCGCCAGAAGGTCTTGCCATCCAAAGAGCTTATTCTCTCGATCAGTCGTGTTCAAACAATGTAGCTGAGTACAACGCATTGCTTATTGGTCTTCAACTCGCTAAACATCTGAATATTCAACATTTGGAGGCGTATGGAGACTCTAAACTTATTGTCAATCAGATCAGGGGTACTTATGAAGTTCGCCATCAAGATCTGGTTCCTTATCATAGAGTGGCCATATCTATGGCCTCATCATTTAAGGAATTCTTCATTGAACATGTTAGGCGAGCATGTAACACAGAAGCTGATGCCCTTGCTAATCTTGCAGCGGTGCTGGCTATCCCAATCAAACGGCAACAAATGATCGTTGTTCGTAATCGAGAATTATTTTATCTTAAAAATAACCTGACTCTAGGACTTCCAGTTGACATTGAAGAATCAACATCTCATGACGTCAACACAACAAGAGGATTTGGATTTAGTCGTAAATCGATATCATCTTCATCCGATTCCAGCATGGAATTCATCTTCAGTAACTCGACTGAGAATCAGAATACGGATAAAGATTGGAGACTTCCTTTCTTAGATCTTGTATTGTATGATATTCTTCCGGACGATCCGAGTGAGGCAGCATCTATCAGACGACGATCACTCAGATTCTATTACAATCATACAACAAAGACCTTATATCGTCGAGCTTATGATGGTTTACTCCTTCGGTGCATTGCCGGTAATGAAGCCCAACAAGTTATTCGTGAAGCACATGATGGAATTTGTGGAGCGCATCAACCTGGGCCAAAACTTCAAGACCGTATTCGACGGATGGGTTATTATTGGCCAACTATGGTATCAGATGCCATTGAATATGCAAGAAAATGCAAAGCTTGCCAAATCCATGCGAATTTTATACATCAACCTTCGGAATTTCTACATCCGATGGCAGCATCATGGCCCTTCGAAGCTTGGGGCATGGACATTGTCGGCCCGATCAATCCTCCATCATCTAAAGGTCATCGGTTCATTCTCGCAATAACCGATTACTTCTCCAAATGGGCCGAAGCTATTCCTTTATCTGAAGTTAAGACGTCTAATGTTATCAGCTTTATTAAGCACCATGTCATCTACAGATTTGGTGTTCCTCGACGCATTGTTCATGATAACGGACCACAGTTCGTCAGCCAGAAATTTACTCGATTCTGTGACGATCACCGGATCAATAATGTTGCTTCTACCGCATATAATCCAGCAGCTAACGGATTGGCAGAAGCTTTCAACAAGACTATCATCAAACTCCTAAAGAAGTTTGTCTCCACTAACAAACGTAATTGGAGTGACAAGCTCGGGGAATGCTTGTGGGCTTATCGCACTACAGTCCGTAATGCTACTAAGTGTACACCTTTCTCTCTGGTGTATGGATCTGAGGCTGTTCTCCCATTAGAGATTCAAATTCCTTCTTTAAGGATAGCAATCGCTAATGAACTCACTGCCGAAAATAATGATCGTCTTCGACTTCAAGAATTGGAGGCTCTGGATGAAAAACGGTTATCTGCTCAACAGAATATTGAATTCTATCAAGCTAGAATTTCAAGGGCTTTTAACAAGAAAGTCAGAATTCGAACATTTCAGAAAGGAGAACTTGTGCTTACTGTCAGACGCCCGATGACTATGACACACATAAGTAAGGGCAAGTTTGAAGCAAAATGGGAAGGTCCATTCATTGTCAATAAGATCTTTTCTAATGGGGCTTATCAACTCACTACTGTAGATGGTAAAGCCACTATGATGCCCATCAACGGCAAATTCTTGAAGAAGTACTACGTCTGATATTTCTATCAAAATTGTCCTCCCATCACTCTCCAGCTGTTTCATTATTCTTTCCGAAGAATCATTCTGATATCTATTATCCCCAGTGGAGATAGGTATTCTACTTTGTATCGTTTTCTCAACAAATTTGATATCCAGAAAATTATGTCCACATTACCTCTGAATTTTCTATCTCAATATCATATTTATGAAAATGATATTTAGTCTTTCTGATTTCTGAGTCAAAAGATCAATGAATAAAGGCAAAAATATAAAAGTGGGAAGGATATATCGTAAACAAAGTTTCCTTAAACGGAGTTTATTTGAGACAAATCCCTCAAGAAAAAAAAAGTACATCATCATGGAAGATCACTATGATCCCTTTCATATTTGGGACGAGGACCACATACATAATCAGCAAAAGAATTGAATACATCTTTTCCTGACCGCACCAAGAATTGACAGGCAGCCAGCCTCATTGCTTCTTCTTCTTCGGTTTCTCCTGGTTCGACCAGGAAGTCCAGGATATCTTTTGGCGGCTTGGGAGTAGACGAGCTTTCGCCCATTTCCTTCTTCTGCGGAGGTGGATGTTCTTTAACACCTTCAGTAGCTTCAAGGGCGACTTCAGCCTTCTTTATGTTCTCTTCAAAAGACATTGTGGATAAAATACGATCCTTCTATTTCAAATATATGCTCTATTTATAGGCATATGGTTACAAGGTTCGAAGGGACGTATTCTTTCCCGATACTCAGTTCATCCATTCATTTCTCATATTCATCCGACGTTTCACATGTTCATTAATACTTGACGGTTCGTCCGTTCATTTATTACATTCACTCGACAGTTCATCTGTTCATCATTTCTTAACGGTTCATCCGTTCATAATCTTCTATCAGTTCATTAAGTGGGGATTCGTTATTTATCATGTTTTCATAACCTCTGAATCAATTCCGAATCTGTTTACTCATTTGTCATGTTTTGACCTCTGCATAGAAATCAATCTATTTTCTTTCGAGTTCCTATATATTATCATGTCCATAATACCTCTGATAATATCATATACTCTAAAAAACAGAAAAGATGATTTTATTATCTATCATGTCCACAATTCATCCACAAATACAAATCATTGAGCATAGAAGAATTGTCATTTTCATTCCCATTTCACCACAAAAAGTCTATTACATTTTCTTAGACTTTCCTACAAATCATAATGGAAATCTATTACAAATCTTGGATTTTCATTTTACACCACAACGATAACCTAATAGAGATCTATCTTCTTCTTTGGATCTTCTCCGTCGGACCTTCTCCGTCAGGTTCGTTGTTGGTTGCAATTCCTGACTATCTGGGTCTCAGTCACGACCAGATCAGCAGGAATCAAACTCTGGTCTTCTCTCTCAGACGAGAGGAGAACCACAGAGTATGGCAGCCCGACGGCGTGTTGCTGCCAATACAGCTCGTGGAGGAACGGCGACACCTCAACCAGGTAGGAATGTATCCAGCATTGGGATACGATTCCTAGTTCTGCCGTCAAAGGAACTCTACTACCCAATCTCTTGGTAGTAGAGTTAACTCCACCATCCAACTCTCGTGTATAAAGGCTCTTCCTACCATCTAAGGAAGACCCTTCTATCTCACGAAGAGTTCTGAGTTGTCTGATTTACGCGTCAAAAGCGTATGAGCTCCCTGATGTAAATGTCAGAAGAACATTGTCCACAGCATCCATATCACCAATGCCAGTTCTGAAGAAGGTTTTCAGCCAAAATTCTGCAAGAAACAGTAAAGAAAAATTAGTCAACAGAAACTGGCCAAGCAAAGACAGATGCATTTTGTTCATTTCAGGAAGATGAATTTGTCCTTAGCAAACAAAAAAAAAAATTCGATGCGTGTATATTGAACTTACCACTGAGTTTGCTGCTAAGGATTGATAGATCCATGTCTGGTAGCGTGCACAGAGATTTGACATCAGACAACATGGCTTTCCTATTTCCTTCTCATAGAAAATTCATTCTCAGAAGAGAGGAAGAAGAATGGGAAGATGAGTTTGCGTGGAGTTCATCCATCTATTTAAAGGGTCAAGTGCAGGTCTATTCTTGGAAAAGATCCGCATAAATAGCGCTCGTAAATTGTGGAATGAGTGTCACGTGTACTTCGGGAGACCGTGCAACATTGGAAACAGTCAAAAAGTGCTAATTAATTTTCTTCATTAAAAGGCACGCAGATCAAACACAAAAGTTGTACTTCATTCTTTAAACAGGCACTGATGGCCTTACAAAAAGACAAAAAAAAAGTGCAACAAAAGCGTAGAAAGTTACGCCCTATTTTCCAGAGCGGCTAAGTTTGATGCCTAACTCCTCTAGCTCTTAACTCCCAGGCGATGCAATAGAGTCTCGAGCATTTCACGCTTCTCCATAAGGCTCCGCCCATCAGAAGAAGACGAGCCATCCAATCCAAAGTAGCTCAAGAGATTTTTGGCTAGCTGCGTGGAATCGTCCTTGAGCTCGATGACGACAGGTTCGGGTTCTTTGTCCCCAAAAGTGGGGTCACCATGGGAACAAAAGCCCAACTTGCGTGCTTCCTCTTCGGCTGCTTCCTTTGGGGTCATATTTTCGAGAGATGAAGTCAAAACTGAGAATCACTCCCTGTTTATATAACAGATCTCGTCGACAGTTCATATTCCACCATAAATTGGACGCAATCAGTCTCGGAGAATGAAGAGTCATTATGACATTTAATAAGTTCATTTGGATGTTTTCAAAGAACTTCGAAGTCTTTTCAACTTCCGAAAAATTTTGGAGCCATCTTAGCGTGACTTTAACTCATTTCATCATCTCTATTTCAAAGTATTTCGAAAATATTTTATCATTTTTCGAAAACTTTGAAGGGGGTTTTGTAGGCCTCAAAAATGAAAGTCACGCTGAGTTGATCAGAACAAGTCACGCAGAGTGATCCAAGAAGCAGCACAAAAGATACGCTAAGTTCTGCCTGGCCATCTCCTTTAGAAGTCACGCAGAGACAGCTCAGCCATACGTCAGAATCATAATGACTGACAACACAGCAGTCGAGAAATGTTTCCTCGTATGCCACGTATGCACAGAATTCGAGAGATCATCGCCGTCTTTTGCGTGATTTTTGAAATCTTCTTTAGCAAGACTCACTCTTCACCAAGTTGGCGTGACTTTGGGTCTTATCTTCATTTAATGCGGCTGACAATATAATCAATGTCAGATATTTTGTGTCAGACAAAGCATGCCAAATCAAGACAACTGGCGGTTTGCGTGGATTCTGAACCTTCTCCTTCCTCAAGTTTGCGTGGATTTTTGAGTTATTCTTCTCAAAGCCTGCGTAAATTCTGAAGTATTCTTCTTCAAAGCTTGCGTGGATTTCGCCTTCAACGAGTCTGCGTCAACGAAACTGCGTGGATTTTTTTTGCCTTCAGCAAGACAGCGTGGATTTCATTTCAACTGGAGTACGTGGCAGCCATGCCACCGATCTCTCTCTCGCGTGCCCAGTAACTTGCACACGACCCATGCACTAATGCCATGTGTCCAACAGTTACGGGCCACGTCCAGTAACTACTCACTAACCCTGCGTGTATTTAGAGTCTGCGTGACTTTTCAAATGCACTAGTGGTGAGGTAGTTATCTTTTCAGTTACTGTTTTGACTCTATAAATAGAGTTCTTTTTTTTATTTATTGTACAGATACATTGATATCTACTGTCAAAATTTTGAGAGCTTTTCTTCTTCGCATAGTCCAAAGGATAAAGCGATCGTCTTCTAGATCGGATTCCTACAGTTGTAATTTTCTCAGATACAAAATAAATAAAGTGAATTTATTTATGGAAAACATTTATAATCTTTTGAAATTATACTTTATTATCCAAAATAGTTTTAGGTAACAATACGTACTAAAAAAATATAAGTTTTACTTTGAGAGTTATCCCTTTTTACTAGTTATAAAATTCTTAGGAAAATACTTGAAAAATCAAAAGTCTTTTAGGCAAAATTTTTAAGTTTATCAAAGTACAGTTATTAGGCAGAAAGCTAAATTTTCATTAGTCAAAAATAGTAATTGGAAAAGACTATACATTTTGTAAATATAAAATCTAAAGTAGTATTTTTTTAGGAAAAAGTAGATACTTGTCAAATAAATTTTAGGTTGACAATTATAGATAAAAATTTCTTCTAACCATCTTTTTCCTAGAAAAAATTTGTTACCAAAACTTTTAGAAAATATATATTTTCCCATAAAAATAAAAAATAATTGAATTATAATAATTCTTGTAGATACCAATATAAACCTACTGCCTTTAAAAAATATAATAAGAAAATCTTTTTTTCCAAGTATACAGTATTTATAATAATAATAATAATAATAATAATAATAATAATAATAATAATAATGACTGTAGTAAAGTTAGTAACAGAAGAAACCAACAAAAGAACCCTAACAAAATATTCAAATGATACACTAATGTTAACTAAAGAAAATAATAATAATAATAATAATAATAATAATAATAATAATAAGAAGTAAACAACAAAAGCTTTGTTCTCACACTTAGAAAGAGAAAATAAAAAAAAATCAAGAATCAGAAGGAAGTGAGGAGTGGAGAAGGGGCGAGAGCGGGAGAGGGGCTGCGGAGGCTCGGCGGCAAGGGGCGGCGCCGACGGTGCTGCGCCGGAGACGCTTGTGTACGCGGTGGGGGACGCCGATGGCCGGGCCGGCTCGTACGGTACAGGGGCGGAGAGGATCGGGCACCAGACCGCGGGAGGTCAGGAAAGGGCTCCGACGGCTGAGGCAGGAAGCGTCGGCGGTGGCCGGCGCAGCGGCCGCTTGGGCACGACGATCGTGCGCCCACGCTGCGGGAGGGGACTAGGGCGGCGGTCGACGGAGGAGCTCGGGACGGGGATGGCGCCGAAGATAAGGCAAGGGCGATGGATTTTAGGGTTTGGCCGCCGCGGCTGTCGCGGTGGCGGTGGCGGTGGCGTGACTGGTGGGGGCACAGGTGATGGGGGATGGGGTTGGTCACGACGAGAAGGGCGGTTTGGAGAAGCTGGGCGTGGTGCTGCTGGATGTGGGAAGGCGACAGGTGGTGGTGGTGCATCGAGTCGGCCACGGCGAGGTGGTGGTTCGGCGACGGGTCGAATTTGGTGAGGATGGTGACGACGGTGGTTGCGGTGGAGGGGAACGGTATTGGTGGTGGTGAGTCGGGGAGATGGCGGGGTTGACGGCGTTTGGTGGTGCCAGCGGTGGTGATGGTGGTCTGTTTGCCGGGTGTCTGCGACGGTGTTGCCAGTGGCTGGGTGGCCATGGTCGGGAAAAGGAGTTTTTGGTGCGGATTGGGTGGCGGTGTCAGGTTGGTAGGGCGATCTGTGGATATGGCGGTCAGGAAGATGGTTGTGGTGGCGGTTCTGGTGTAGGTAGGGTCGAGGAAGTGGTCTGGTTGTTGCGGCCGGGGGCAGGCTTTGGTGGTGTGTCGGAATCGACGAGTGGTGAGCGGGGGTTTTAGAATAGGGTTAGGGATTTAATGAATCGTGTCGGGGATGGTCGGCGTGTGAGGAAATGTATCCTGCGAGATACAGGCTATGGGTTGAGGCCGTGTCCGGTATGTGGACACAAGAAAGAATTTGTAGATGTACAAAAGAAAATAGTGGAAGGGAAAAAAGGATGGGCACGGACACGATGCACATCATCTGGTGGAAAATTTGGTTTGTGGTTTGCGAAAATTATGGAAAAAGAGAGCATGGATCCTCTCCTTATATAGGAGGTGGTCTCCTAGATTGATAATGATTAGGAAAATTCAAAACCCCTTTAGATATCTCACTCTTAGTTTAAATCAATTTGAGAAATCAAAAATCAAATTTAAATCCAATTTATATTTATATATAGCTTATATATAAGTTTAAACTATTTTAATAAAATCAACTTTAAATTTAAATTGCCAAAAATGTTAAGCATTAAATTCACGAATATCAAAATATCTTTATGATAATAAAAATAATTAATTTCAAAAATTAGAATAAATATTTTAAATGGTAATAGGAAATATCTTTAAAATATATTTTTAATAATTTAGATAAAACAATTTCAAAAATAAACATAAATATTCGAATATTTAAAATACCTTCTTGCTAAATAATTTATTATGAATAATAAAAATTAATTTTGAAAATATATATGAAATAATTTCTTTACACGAGTAGAATATTCACAAAAATCTAGTTTTCTAAATTACCACTATTAAAATAAGGTAGCATTTTATAAATAAATAAAATAATAAGTTTTGCCAACCTCGTTAGATACTTTTTACAACTTTTAATAAAAATAATTATTATATATATTATTTTGAAACTATCCTTCATGAATAAAATCTATAATCAAAACTGTTTTTCTAAAAAATGTGTAGCTCGCACATATTCGCACTCGACGAGCAAATACGAAACGCGACGTACAATACGCAAAATAAAAATCCAATCCAAAAAAAATGTAGTAAAAACTAGGGGGTTTACAGCATGTTTTGTGCATTTGCATGTTTTCATAATTTTAAATTATTTCAAATGGACATGAAAAGTATATTTTTAAATGGATACTTGAAAGAAGAAGTTTTTGTGAAACAACCCCCTGGTTTTGAATTTTTTCAAAAACTCGATCATGTCTTCAAACTTAGAAAAGCACTCTATGGACTCAATCAAGCCCCTCGCGCTTGGTATGAATGCCTAAGTGTCTTTCTACTTGAAAATGGTTTTTCAAAGGGAAGAGTTGATACTACTTTATTTATCAAGTCTTTAGATGATGATATTCTACTTGTGCAAATATATGTCGATGACATCATTTTTGGTTCTACTAACGAAAAACTTTGTCAAGAATTTGTTAAGTGTATGCAGAGTGAGTTTGAGATAAGTATGATGGGAGAGCTGAAATACTTCTTAGGACTTCAGATCAAACAACACTCACAGGAAACATTCATCAACCAAGCTAAGTATATGAAAGACTTACTGAAGAAGTATGACTTCGATAACATAAAGCCTATCGAAACTCCAATGGCTATATCTACCAAGCTTGACATTGATGAAAGTGGCAAACCAGTCGACCATCATAAGTATCGAGGTATGATTGGTAGTTTATTATATTTAACTGCTAGTCGCCATGATATTATGTTTAGTGTTTGTATTTGTGTTAGATATCAAGCTAATCCTACAGAATCACACTTTGATGAGTTTGTCACCCTCTCGGGATGAGTTTGTCACCCTCTCGGGACAACGTCATCAAAGTTATGTTGATACAGAGTTTCGACACATCTCACATGCACAGGTGTTGCGGAACAGCATAGCTGATCTTCATTGGAGTTTGGCGCACGACCCTGCACATCCAGTTCACATGATCCATCATCCCAGTTTTGCTGGACCGAGGTTTTATGATGAGACTACTTTCCAGCACTTTGATCCTACCACTGCTTACATTGATCCCCAGCCACCTACTGCTCCTGGAGATGATGACACACAGATGTGATGTAGACTTCAGTTTAGTATTTTTGAGTTTTATTTGCTAGAGATGATGATCTTTGTAGTTTCTTTTTGTACCAGTTATAGTTAGACTTTATCTAGTTTTATTCATAGTCATAAAATTTCATAGTTATGACTTTCTACGCATTTTTTGATGTACTTCAGTTCAGTTCAGTTTATGATATTTCAGTCTTTTAGTTTACTGCTACTAGTTCTACTTATGCTGTGACTTGTATATTGTGGTTATTACTCTGTTTCTTTGACTTTGTCTGTGATATTTTATAAATTGTTGGCTTCACACATTACGGGGGAGCTACACATTTTGTACATGACAAAGGAGGAGAAGAGCAATACCAAAATTTCAATAATTCAAACGAGAACAAGTCAGGTATATTATTTCAAATTTATATATTAGCTATATTTTGGTATAGACTCAAGTTTGTCAATTATCAAAATGGAAAAGATTGTTTGCCCATTGCCTAATGGTCATACCTGATTTTGATAATCAACGATAACTTAAGTCGATACACAAAATATACGAACTGCTGCTAACAGTTCAGGACAAGTGAAATCAATATCGAAGAGCGTACTGCATCTACAACAAGCACTCAAGTCGTCATCCAAAAGCAAATTGAATCGGAATCAGATCGAGTCATTTTATATTTTATTCTGTATTTTATTCTTTATTGAGTCTAGGACAGAATGTAAAATCGATCGGGTATTACTGGCTTAGGTTATCTGCAGTCCACTTATCTAAAAAGCCTACCCATTTATCTTGGCTCCACTTATCCAAAAAGCCACAAATAATATGCAAATTTGGTCCCAATATCTATGTTCTAAATTGACAAAACTCAGATAGAACTCAGGCCGAGTTCGGTCCGAATTCGGTCTACTCAAATTCAAATATCAGTTGCCTCCAAATCTGCATACAACGTTCGTCTGCGAGATCTACGCATTCGAACTCTGCCCGAGTTCGTCCCTAAAAACACCTATAAATAGAAGAGAATTTTTCATTTCAAATCACTCATTCACTCTTCTCTCTATTTATTTCTAAAATATTTTTCAGTGATCTAAAGCTTTCACATTCCACCTATACGTCTCTTAGCCAAAGCCAGTAACATCTGTTCGATTTAGAGTGTTTGGTTTACAGAGTTGTAAAGAGGTTTTCTTAAGTTCAGAAAATATCTCAGTTTTTGGAGCCGATCATGCGCTCGTCACCAAGCACGGTGTTGTGAAGTCAGTCGTGCACTTGTCATCAAGCACGGTGTTCTAAAGAGACTGCAAGCTCTCAATTAGCTTGTGAATAGTAGATTAACAGCGTGCGAGAGTACCTGCGACTGGACTAGTCCTCTCAGAGGAAAACCAGTATATATCGTGACGTTCACTGAGTTTGACTTTCTATCTCTTGCTGCACTTACAATTTTGTCTCTTTATTACTGTCATAGTTATAAACTGCTTAAATTTTTAATTGGTGATTATTTTCGTGGCACATGTACACACTCTATTCAACCCCCTCTAGAGGTGCTCAACAGTCCTACAGAAGCCACCAGAGCGAACTCCTGCGATGATTCCACTTGCTTGTGCCAGACCTCCTCATTTAACAAGCTACTTTTGACTGCCTCCATTATGACAACTCCATCAGACACGGAGTTGCTTACCGATACCACCAACGTCTTCTAGCTTTTCGGCAGAGAACTCAAGAGCAGTAAGGCCTGAAACTCATCATCAATCACCATCTTCATCGCTGCCACGCCCCAGAACCAGAATACTGGAGAGCGGGGGCAGACATAGCCAGCTACGTATAATGAAATGGGATCCACTCCACTATACGGTCACGGCTGTCTAGATATATGAGGGTTTATCTGCAAGCCATCAGTCTTCTATGGTCAATAACAAGCCTAGTGTCTCAATCACAAGCAAGTAAGTAAATGTTACAAGATGTAAGATCACCAAATATACAATAGTAAGACGCCCCAAACATTACATATTCAGCTGATCATGAAGCTAGTCGTTACAAAATGTGAGGACTAGCAAGAGTTTAGTCATACATGATCAACCCTAGGTTGCCAACCATGTTACAGCCCGTAGGCAGACAGTAAGTAAAAATGTACACGAGCTAACACTTGCTCGGCGGCTAAACGCCTCAAAAGAATAATTTTACAATAAAGTGGGAGGACAAAAAGGAACCCACTCGTTGCCCTGGTTACGCCTGGTGTTCACCATCGGGCTGGAAAACCGGTAGATCCTCTGGAGCTGCTCTGGTATCTGGCCATACAAAACTAGCTGGGTCAGACCCCAGAAAGAGCAAGTGCCACAAAGGAGGCTTCACTTAGGAACTAAAACCAGCAAATTAGCACAAGAGTACAATTATAATTAAAAGACAGAAAATATGGAAAAGTATGACAGGATGATATACGATGAGATAACCATGGGACTATTCAGATAACGAGGTTACAACCCGTAAACCAAACAATGACCAGGGTTGTAACCCTTCGTCTGAACAGAACTTGGCTTCTCCCACCATTTATCGGCAAGGTAAAATAAAAAAATAGGTCATGTAACAATCTTGTACAGGATCAAGACAAGACTAGACTGATTATACCGTATCCAATCAATCACGGCCAAGCAATAAGTACGGCTTGATACTTTAACTAACTAGGGTTATCACAGGCCTAGTTACTAGCAAGATACAGTAAGATTGTTCCACAGCCACAAGCCCTGCAGACCATCCATGCTATCCGGACGCAATTAGGGATTGAATTCAAGTGGGTACATCGTCCAGGAAACGCATGTACCCTTAGGTGACTTAGAGGGTGCAACACATGACAGTGTGCTGGAAATGTGCCCTACTCGACGGCAGGCTACAGATCCCAAGTGGGGCGCCCAGATAACGGGATTGCCTGTAGCTGGAAAATCTCTTCATGACTACTGGATTATTCTAGTTGTTAGCCTTAGTCGAATTTCAGTGGGTGCCCCTGACCGTGGTACTCAGGGATCCCCGTCCTAGACATGATGCAAGACAAGACGGGTTCATTTGTACAAGCACAATTGTCCACGGTGTCCAAGTTATTCAATCTTGTCATGTCGTGTTAGCCGTCGCTACAGCATTTCGAGAAATATCATGTCAGGTTTATCATGTCAAGAGTGCGCCACGACGGGCCACTATCAAGAACTATCATGTCAAGTTATCATGTCAATTGTCAGGTCAAGTTATCTTGTCAGGAGTGCACTACGGCGGGTCACTTTCAAGTCATGTCATTTACCAAGGAGGAAAGAAACTTGCTCAATTAAATAATAATAATATAGTATAATATATATATATTCTTGAAGCTAAGGAGAAACTTTACAACTTTCATGTTAAGAGTGGGGAGAAATTCTGACCACAATTCAGACAAATAAAACATTAAACAATCAAAGTAGACCCCATGCGGCCCAAAAGTGGGAGAACAAACATGCGGTCAAAGAGAGTGGGAGGCCACCCATGCGGCCAGCCAAAGCTTATGCGGCCAAAAAATAACTAAAGGGGGCCATGCGGCCAAGAGTAAATGCTAACAAGTAATATTCATACAGTCAGAAAAGACAGAGAGTGGGAAAACAATAAATGCGAGCTTCCACTCAAGCAAAGGAAAAGGGACACGTGGCCACTCAAGTACAGAAGCCATGTGGGACCCAACAATTAATGCAGTAAGAAAAGGTTCACGTGGCCAAACAATGATTACATTATTTATAGTATGCCATGCGGCTCACAAGTGTATTAGCATATGCGGCTCACTATAAAAAAATATGCATTGAATATACCATTCCTGCTCCTATACGGCTCACTACAAAAAGGGGCCATGCGGCTCATAAGCATTCAGATGCTTAATACAAATGCTTCATGCATGCAAGCTAATTCCTAAGCTACATGCATGCAAGCTACGTGCTTGCACAAACAATTGCATTAAATACAATTATTAAAGCCTTAATTACATAAAGCTTTAAGTAATAAATGCAAGGTCTAAAATGCATAAAGCATTAAATAATAAAGTAGGGCCTTAAATGCAATAAAACATTAAATAATAAGGTAGGGTCTTAAATGCAAAAAGGCATTCAACCATTAGAGCCTTATGCGGCTTGCTTTTTCTTAAAAAGGTGTATTAAAGCATTTATAACTATAAGGTCATAAATGCAAATAAAAAGACTTTAAGTCATCGGAAAGCCTCTGCGGCTCTTTCCATGGATTAGAATGCATTAAATATGCATTATTATAATGCATGAAAATTTGCATGCGGCTGAAGCTTCCTTGGCATCATTTCATGCGGCTATTATACCAATACATGTGGCTAGCTTAGCTTTCATTAGGAAAATGCATGAAAACATGCATTATAAAAGAAAGTGCATTAAATGTCTTATTTAAAGCCTATGCGGCTGGGTTTTTGGGAAATGTCATGCGGCTGGACATGTATTTGAAGTTGCATTAAAATAAGCATTGTTACTAAAGGCTTCTAATGCATGCGGCTGACATGTATTGCCAATGCATGCGGCTAGGTTTTTGATTTCCATAATCCATGCGGTCAGCAAATTTCATAGGTCAAATTTGGACCAAACAATATTCTCTGCAACATGGGATCATCAACTTAACAAATATACAAGTTTGATAGATCAAAATCCTGGAAACCGAAAATACCACAAAGCTAGATCTACAAAAATTTAACCATGGAAATGAAAAATGCCAAGTACTAAAGTGGGTTAGAAACACATGAGGAAGACAATGGAACAATAAAAATGGACTTCCTCCATGAAGCAAGATACACTTGCCTAAGCTCTCCACTCTCTCTCTGGTGGGTGAAGAGTAAAGATGGAGAAGAAGAAATGAGTAATGAGTAATAATGGAAGAGAGAGAGTGGGATTGATATTTATGGTGGGAGTGGTGGTAGGTGAGAGTGGTTCTCCACATAAAACCAAACCAACCCACTAAACCGAACCAAACCAAACCAAACCAATACAATCCCATGATGAACCATGCTAATGCAACATACAAAAATAAAAATCCAAGGCTAACTAATTATGACAAACCAAAAAAATACGAGCCCAAAATACGTACACGTACTTCCAATACGTAATACGAACCACGGGCATTACAATCGCAGACAGCTGATTGATGATACCCTGAACCTCGTTCAGATGTTGTGCCACTGGGCCACCCTCTGTGTACTTCGAGTTGACTAGTTGGCAAATACAAAATGTCTTGTTGCTAGCCGTCTTCCCTTCATACAACGAATACAGCTTCTTCCATAATGCTTTTGCCGAACTCTCCATGGACACGTAGTGAAATACCGAATCATCCAACCATTGGCGGATGAATCCAACGGCCTTCCGATCCAGCCATTTGCAGTCTTCAGCAGCTTTGTCCGTTGGTTTTGCGTTGTCGCCCTCCAACAGACCATGCAAGTCCTTGCACCAGAGTAGATCCTCCATCCTTGGCTTCCAAATCGCTCAGTTCCCCCTGTAAGGGTGATCATACGAGTGTTCATATACTTCGTAGACATGGTTGTCAGAACCCTCAAAGCTCTGATACCAATTGTTGGGCACGTGCGAAAGTGTTTGCCAACCCACCTTATCAAAACCAACCTCCGTCTAACAGACAACAAGTACAAGATGAAGACAAGTATATGGCGATGACGTACGTCATCTGGACAAATCTCAACCTTTAATAACTCGATAAAATTACAAGATTGACAGAACTCACGTTGAACCCTTTGTCCTAATAGGTTCAACCCCCTCACCACTCTCAAGAAAAAAAGTAGAAGATTACAATTGAGATCACTCACCAACCCATAGCAATCTTCCTAATCAAAGTTGACGACTCTCTGATTAGATCTTCTTCTTCCTTCTGTCTTGGCTGGCGAAGTCCTAAGAGCAAAGTACGAACTTTCTCTTATATTTCCTTGTAGACAAGCACCTCGAATCTAAACTTTGTGATAAACTTTGTGCCTCCACCCTCATCCCATATATATAGGATGGAAAAAAAATTCTATTTTAGGTCATAATATGATTTCTTAAATAGGAAGCCCTCAAATAAGAATCCTATTACACCTAAAATAGTCCACCAATTATCCTATTTTAGATCATAATAGGATTTTCTAAAATAAGAATCATATTATATCTAAAATAGTACAACACCTATTATGGATATCCAAATCTAATCAAATTAAATATTTAACTGGATTTGGACTCCAACAAGCCCTCAACGCTACCAACAGGCCACACACCCACGAACATGTCAGGATCCTTGCTATTAAGAATTTCCAAATGTTCTCCAAATAATAGTCTTTGCATCTAGCTTTTTTGACTGTACATATTAGTTCAAAATATCGCAAAAAATTAGGTAGTTAAGGAACTAATATTCACGGTTAAAAAAGACATATCCGACGCTGCTATTTCAGAAACATTCAAAAATGTTTAACAATTGGGATATCCATCCCCCCACCCTACACACACACACACACACACACACACACATATATATATATATATATATATATATATATATATATATAAAGAGAGAGAGAGAGGAGGAGGAGGAGGAGGAAGAGGATCGAGATCCTCACTCTAAAGTGTAATGCCCCGCTCCGCACGGTGCATTATGATGAGTCGTTAACTCGAAGAGTTGCGTTGACCCGATGAGGTATCGATGCAAATCGATACGAGATTTACGTTGACCAAAGGTGAGCTTTGAGTCGATTGGAATCTACGAATCGAATCGATGCAAAGGATAAGTCCCGTTTAAAGCAAGTGTTGATTTTAGTTGATCTGGTGTGCAGGCTATGCCTTTATGCTGGATTACAGATCGTGACATGGGCGTGGTAGGCCGGTAATTCGATTAGTTCAATGGAATGGCTAAGTCCGAGAGTTAGCTATGCGACCAAGTTATGGAAACGAGCCGCTTCAACTCGACGAAACGGCAAGGCGTGTCGACTTAAGGTGGGCGGGTTCTTGACTCTCTCTTCCTATTCCTTCACGTCTAATAAAATATATCATTGTATGCGTAAGATGTTATCGAGTTAGCGAGCGTGGCTCAACGACGAAAGGTCCAAGTATGTGTCGAACACTAAGATAGAACATTGAACAATCGAACAATTGAAGCGACGTGCATCAAGTGTACGAGTCGCGGTAGGGCGGTGATGGTAGAACATTGAAAGACAATATCGAGATGTACATCACGTGCACGCCTCCGAAAATATTGAACACTAGGCGTAGAATATTGATTACGGCACTGAGTATGCTTTCGTGCACGAAAGCTAGAAAATAACTGAGTAACTACGGAATTAGGCTATGTAAATAACTTATGAATGAAACGCGTTGAATATAAATACGAGATGTCTAAGCCGTTGGGCATCGTGCATCAATACGGATGTGTTGGGGCATAATGTCGACGGAGCTTGAGATAGGGATGGTGGATTATGTTTATGAGACACGAATATGTTTATGGAGCGGGATTATGTTTATGGAACACGAGATTGGTTGGAATGATATGACTTGTACGCTGTGGTACGTTGTATGGTCAATGGACTCGGATGGCCCGTGCACGGGTGCGGCTTCCCTCGAACGGTTACGACCGGGGCACCGGGACCGTTCAGCCTAGGAAGAAATTATGTATGGTATTTATGGTGCACATCATTCGGACGGTTTGCGACCGGCCAGTGTTGTGATAAGCTATGATATCAGTAAGTTTGGGATCCTTCGGATATTGGGCTCGTAACCCGTATAGAAGTGATCATAGGCTTACACATAAGAGATGCCAAGTCTATTACGGTACGAAACACCGTGACCTTCATATAGATAGGGCCGATGGGCTGAGATGAAAGTTGGGTGCAGGCGCAGGGCCTGCCACCCTTATGCATATATCTAAGTTTATGGTTGGCTAGTTGTGTGAGATGTATGATTGCTTATTCGAATTCTAACCATTGCAGGCTAGGCAGAAAGGGACAGGCTATGCACAATCCACAATGTTATGTTTCAGATTATGCCTAATTGTATCTGCTGCAGGAACACGATATGGGACACAATCATATTAAGTTGCTATGTTGAATATTGCCATAAAACTGATCATAAGGCTAATTAGCAAGATCACCAAATAATGTTGCATGTTCTACTAAATATACTTAGTGTTTGGTTTGGGTGCGAGCGGGTCTTGATCAGTACGAAGCGAGGACGAAAGCACTAATCTCCCACTAGTTTATGTGCAGGTTCAGGTTATGATCAGCTCGGGGCGGGGCTTAGCTTGGACGCACCGAGGCATAGAGTCCTTAGCGTTCAAGAGGAGCTACCGCATAGGCGTTCGAACTTGCGACATGGAGATGTTCGGCCGAAGACTACTTGGTGGCTATAAAGAGACATAATGTATGGAACAATGTAATCCTTTGTGAGATAGAGAGATCATGAGCATTGTAGCCAATTGGCATAATATGTTGGGCTATTCAGAGCCTTTGTAATCTTCAGTTTGTTATCAATAAAAGAGATTTTTTTTGTTATACTTTGTTTCCTTCTGCTGCTTATGTTATTAATTTGAGATAAACACTATGTGAATCTGTTATCTTGCCTTGCACGAGCACAACTCCAGGCTCGTGCGGTATCACGCCCCAGCGAGGACGATAATTCGGGTGAAATCTATCGAGGACGAGCGATTTCCCGGATCGGGGCGTGACAAGTTGGTATCAGAGCGGTTCCATCCTCTGGACCGTGCATGAATCTCTTTGACCCTCAGTTGCTTCACTATCGAATTCAGTTGAATTGTTTCTGCAACCGCATGGCTCATGGATCTGCTCGATGCTACATTGGATGTTCTATACAATAAGTCTATATTAAGTGAGTATGTCTGCCACAAGTATGTCGTGACTATCACGCTATCTTTGGGTGTCATCGAAGAATATTGGATTGCACGAAGTGCAATGAGTTATGGAATATTGGTCGCACGAAGTGCAACGAATATGGTGATGTTGGTTGCACGAAGTCAATAATATATGTATTGTTGATCACACGAAATGCAAGAAGTTATGTGTTGTTGGTCGCACGAAGTGCGAGGAGATATGTGTTGTTGGTTGCACGAAGTGCAACGGGTCGATATGTGAGGCGATGCATATTATGTGGCTATGAGTTGTTGGTTGCACGGAGTGCAGCAAGTCGTTAATCGTTTGTTGCATTGGCACAAGGAGTCAACATAGTAGGATACATGTTGTATGGCTATGTGGATAGATAGCAATATGTTAAATGAGATTGAGCAATGACCTTAAGTATCGAGAGTGAATCGTTGCACGAGTTGCAACGAGTAAGATTGGAAGATCGTGGATGCGATAGTAACGGGTCGAGTTGGTCGCTAAGTCGAGTTGTGTTGGCGAACGTTTATATTGGCCGAATGTCGCGTTGAGCTTTGAATAAGCGAATGTTGCGGGTGTGATCGATATGATCGCCAAGGTATGATTAGACTGAATGTGTGTCAAACTTGAGCGAACGATAGGGCATGTTGGTTCAGTTGTTGTGCCAACTCGAGTATGCAAACGCTAGAGCTGGGATCGGAAAGATCGCCACGGGATAGTTAGGTTGAAATAGATGTCAGACCTATGCGGAGTGTGATGTCGAGTAATGACTCGATTTTTAGTAGTATATGCAATACCAATTATGCGATCAGTATAGCAAAGTATTGTATCGATGATAATAGGCTTGATTCCTGAGTGGTATATGGAATACCACTTAGCGATAGCTATGTTAAGCCAGTTAGCGACTTACGATAGGTTACATCAAGACGATTGTATTGTTACGATATGTTTGTCCTCCATGGACGGAGTAATATCGAGACTGAATGGGAATGACTTGAGAGAAGTCGATGCAAGTATGCTTCGATGAATTGAATCGAACAATTATGTGCGAAGTCGTACCTATGGATGATACGTCGGACCAGGATTCGTTAAGTGTAAGTCGAACAATATGCCGAGCATAACGAAGGAATGTTGCATTGAGGAAATAGTTGGGCCGGTCGAAATTACGTTGAGTTGGTACGAAGACTTATTCAGGAACGTGTTGAGTGAGTACGAAGGAATCGTTCGAACGAATTCAAGTTAGTGCGATAAGTCAGTAGCACGATTTGGAAGTGCGAGTTAGGGATATGAGAATAAATATGTGAATTAGAAATTATGTCGTGATGATGATAGATAGTTACAACGAAATGAATCTTGATGTGCGCAAGACTTGATTCGTATTTGAGTTCGAATAATAACAGTGATTGCAACGAATTGGAGCTTATGAGAAAGGAAGATGTTCAAGTTATGCATATCGACGATGGTATTGAGGCGTATCAAAGACGATATGTAATAACTCGGGGATACTCTGATCGAATGAACGAAAATTGTGTTGAGCTATGTTGTTGGACGAATAGGATGCAAGTTCAGTTATGGCCATTGGGACGATAACGGTAGGAGTACTTCGGAAAATTTAAGAGGGGATGGATGTTACTTGAGTGAAAACGAAAGTGCCTGATTGTTTCGAGGATAACCACAACGTTGACATTCTTGTCTTATGTGAGTGCAACTCCGGCATCGCACATGCGTCACGCCAAATTAGGGCGATCATTCCGCGTGAGCGCTGGTATGGTGATTCATACAGCGGGGATGATCAAACTTACAAGGCGTGGCAAATTGGATTTAGACCTGTGATTTGATGCGAAAGTTATTCGAGGATGGTTTTGATGAGTATGGAATGTGTCGAACTATGATCACGAATAGGTAAACTCGGACTTGAGGTGAGTAAATGTCATACGACTAGCAAAAATAGTCGACGGTAATGCATGAGTGTAACGCCCCAGTCCCAAAATACGTAGGACTAAGTACGTAGACATGCCAGCTGTACTATACGAAGAATACACCAATATATGGTAATCCCCGTATTAGTACATAAGCTGTAATAATAGTACATGATAAGCCACAATAATATAACTAAATCTCATCCACAGCTCAACACAGAGAATATAATAAGTCCACTAAAATAAGATAAATAATGATATCAAAATATAGCCGGGTAGACATTCCCATCCAAACAGCTATGGAAAATAGTCTCAACTAAATGGAGTCCAACCTCCTCAAACAGCAAGAAAAAATGATAAAAAGATGTCCAATACATGGTCTCAGATAGTAAAGAATAAAACTAAGTATGAGTGGGAGATGCCTCGTCACCGATGTATGCTGGATCCAATGCGGTACCGTATTCCTCTGGATAGTCCTGCTCGTCTAATCCTGGAGAGATCACCAGGTCCTCAGAGGGACGTAACAAGATACAGAAAATGTCACGCCCCAGAACCAGAATACTGGAGAGCGAGGGCAGACATAGCCAGCTACGTATATTGAAATAGAATACATCTCAACTATACGGTCACGGCTGTCTAGATATGAGGGTTTACTACAAGCCAGCAGTCTCTTAAGGTCAAGCCTATTGTCTCAATCTCAAGCAATTAACAGAGTTACAAGATATTAGAGCATCAAATATATATATAAGGCGTCCCAAATATTACATATTGGATGATCATGAAGCTAGTCGTACAAAATGATGGGACTAGCAAGAGATCAGTCATACATGATCAACCCTAGGATTTGTTAATCATGTTTACAGCCCGTAGGCAGACAGTAAGTAAATGTGCATCGAGCTAACAGGTGCTCGTCGGCTAAACGCCTCAAAAGAATAAATTTACATATAAGTGGGTGAAACAAAAAGGAAAACCCACTCTTGGCCCGGGTTCCGTCTAGTTGTCACCATTGGGCTGGAAGCTTGGTAGATCCTCGGGAGCTGCTCCAAAATCTGGCCACACAAAACCAGCTGGGTCAAACCCCAGAAAGAGCAAGTGCCACAAAGAGGCCACAAATAAGAACAAAAGCCAGCATATCAGAACATAAAGAATAAAAGAAAGTACAAGTAATAAAAGTATACAGAGCGATAAACGACTAGGGACGTGGAACCATTCCGGGAGCCAGGTTACAATCCTTAAACCAGACAAGGACCGGGGTTGTAACCCTTCGCCTGAATAGCTCATTGTCTCTACTCATTTATCGTTAAGATAAGGAAAACAAACATGCTCAGGAGATAGCAGGTACTGGAGCTAGACAAGACTTAGACAAGGCTGGACATTATGCATTCACAAGCGGCCAAGCAATTACTACGGCTTACTACTGTAACTAACTAGGGTTATCACAAGCCTAATTACTAACAAGATGCAAGTGAGAATTCCAGTCCCAAGCCCTGCAGACCATCCAGTTATCCTTCCGCGGGTTGAGAGTTATAGGTGGGTACATTGCCCGGGAGACAAATGTACCCTTAGGTGACTTAGAGGGTGCAACACATGACAGTGTGCTGAAAATGTGCTCTACTCGTCGGCAAGCTACAAGTCCATTAAAGCGCCCAGATAACGAGATTGCATGTGACTGGGAATTCTCTATGTTCTAGTTTGATCTAATAATTAGCCTAATCCAATTTAGCGCGAGTCCCTGGCCGTGGTATCCAGGAAGTCACGTCCTAGACATGATGCAAGACAAGACAAGTGGATTGTACAAGCAAGCAAACAGGAACACCCACGGTGTCAAGTTGATTATACGAGTCAAGTTACAAGTTACAAGTCAAGTCAGGAGTGCGCCGCCACGGGCCACTATCAAGTCATCAAGATAAATCATGTCAGGATACTGTCAGGAGTGTGCCACGACGGGCTACTATCATGTCAGGTTGGTCATGTCAGAGTGCACCACTACGGGTCACTGTCGTGTTATGCTAGTTCCTTGTCATACCATGTCGTGTACAATAGTTATTCCAAACATATTAAGTAAAATCAAGTTCATGACAAAAGGCGTAAGGATATAAAATGGAAGTAAAATATCTAATAAAATACCAATATATATAGAGCTATAGAAGAGCCGAGCTTAAAGAAATAAATAATTCATCATAGACAAGTGGGTTGTGCAAGGGGGGTCAGGGGTTGGGCTGCGCAGGGTATGTACTGCGCATGGAAGAGCTGCGCAAGAGTTGCCTTGCGCAAGGGTTACCTTGCGCAAGGGTAGACTGCGCAGGGGTAGATTGCGCAAGGGTAGACTGCGCAAGGGTGGATTGCGCAGAGGTGGATTGCGCAGAGGGTGGATTGCGCAAAGGTGGATTGCGCATGGCTGGCTTGCGCATGGATGGCTTGCGCCAGCGCAATCCAGCGCAGCGCAAAGCACTGGCTGAGGTCATGCGCAATCGGCCCTGCGCTAAAGAGCACAGGCCGGGGGTGCGCAACCGGCCATGCGCTAAAGAGCGCAAGGCAGAGGGATGTTCTTCCTGGCCGAGAGCAGGTCCAAGAACACCAAGAACTTCAATTCTTCATAACTTTGTCAAATCAAAACCAAATCTAGATTTTCAAGGTTCTAACTTGAGTAAAATTGAATTCTCTTCCATATGGAAGCATCAAAACATGCAAAAATCGAAGTTTAATAGATCAAAACCAAGGATTTTCAAAAATGGTTAAAACCTAAATCTAGAAGAATGAAAGCTCCAAATCACAAAATGTCAAGTCCTAAAGTTGCTCTCCATGGCCTAATCTAGTTAATGGATAAATAAAAAGTGGTGCTTATTTGATGGCAAGGTGCACTTGCCTATGGGTTGGGGAGTTGTGTGGAAGAAGGAAGAAGAAGAAGTTGAAAGAAATTAATGGAGTTATGGAGGAGAGAGAAAAGGTTGGTAGGTTTTAATGAGGGTAGTTGTGATGGAATGGAGGTGGAGAATAGGCTAAGGTGTTCCACTCATGATGAACCAAACCAAACCAAACCAACTCCACAAAATA
>JANAVB010017598.1:10781203-10793703 GCA_029216955.1 Iris pallida
GCTTCAAAGCAAAGATAACTGCTGCGAGCTCTAGATCGTGGGTCGGATAATTCTTCTCGTGCACCCTCAACTGTCACGATGCATATGCTACTACACGACCGTGCTGCATCAATACGCATCCTAATCCTTTCCCGGATGCGTCACTGTAGATCACAAATCCTTCCAGGCCCGATGGTAGTGTCAAGATCGGTGCTGTGGTCAATCGCTTCTTCAACTCATCAAATGCGTCTTGACACTCGCCCGTCCATACAAACTCCTGATCCTTGCAAGTTAATCGAGTCATTGGCCCCGCTATTCGATAGAAATCTTCCACGAACCGTCGGTAGTAACCCGCAAGTCCGAGAAAACTTCTCACCTCAGTAGCTGATGTGGGAGCGGGCCATGATTCGACTGCTGTGATCTTCTCTGGATCCACTGATATGCCATCACCCGTAACAACATGACCGAGAAATGATACCTCCTTGAGAAAGAAATCACACTTGCTAAGCTTCGTAAAGAGTCTCTCATTACTCAGTGTTTCCAAAACTATCCGTAGATGCTGCTCATGCTCCTCTTGACTCTTGGAGTAAATCAAGATATCATCTATAAAGACTACTACAAATTTGTCCAAGTACTGGTGAAAGATCTTGTTCATTAAATTCATGAAAACTGCGGGTGCATTGGTCAAACCGAAAGGCATGACCAAGAACTCGTAGTATCCATACCTCGATCGAAAAGCCGTCTTTGCAATATCTTCCTTCCGAACCTTCAATTGGTGATAGCCTGATCGTAAGTCAATCTTGGAGAATACTTTTGCTCCACTCAATTGATCAAATAGATCGTCTATGCGCGGCAATGGATACTTGTTCTTCACTGTCACTGCATTCAATGCTCTGTAGTCGATGCACATGCGTACTGTCCCATCTTTCTTAGGCACAAAAAGAACGGGTGCTCCCTACGGTGACGCACTGGCACGAATAAAGCCCTTCTCCAATAAGTCATCAATCTGCGTCTTCATCTCTACCAACTCCTTGGGCGTTAACCGATAAACTCGAGATGAAATAGGCTCGGCTCCTGGAATAAGCTCAATAAAAAACTCAATGTCTCGGTCAGGCGGCAGTCCTGGCAACTCCTCGGGGAATACATCCTCGAACTCGGTGATGATAGGGTGCTGAGGGGTGTCCTGCATCATCATGTGAGTCCCCGATGCAGATGCATCGCTCCTCAAGGCATCCTCTTTGGTGAACTCGAACTCCGCATCACTCGGTGGTCTAAAGACGATACTACCCCTATGGTAGTCAATAAGTGCGAAATGCTGGCTCAACCAGTCCATTTCGAGAACCACATCGAACGTCGGCATCGGAAATACAAGTAGTCGTGCCTTCATCTCTCTGCCATTTATCACTACAGGACAATCTCTACAAATACCAGTAACAGGAACTACTCCTCCTCCAGTGAGGATTCTAATGTTTTTAGATAATAATGACATGGGTATACTGTGTCTAGTGGCAAAGCTAGTGGCTATGAATGAATGGGTGGCTCCAGTGTCAAATAATATGATGGCAGAAAATAATGCAACTAAAACCATACCTGCTATGACCTCCACCTCCGGTTCGGTCTCCTCTGTAGATAGTGCAAAAGCCTTCCCCACTCTCTGATTGCCCATCGGTGCTCTAGTCTGCTGGAATTGGGTTGCCTGAGTAGGTAAGGGTGGTCGGGGTGCTCCTGGTCCTGCAATAGCTGGCCTCTGCTGCTGATTTTGCGAAGCATTCTTCTGTAAGTGGCAATCCCTGGTCTGGTGCTGGTTCGATCCACAAGCTAAACAGTATCCCAGTCGACGTCTATAATCTCTCTGAATATGACCTACTTTGCCACAGTAATGGCAAATGGCCTTCTCCTGTGTCTGGTATGGCCCTGTCCTCTGCTGATGCTAATGTATGGGAGGACGTCTCACTGGCCCTCCTGTAGTGGTCTTAGCTGATCCCATAGTCGATGTAACTCTTCGATTTGCCTTCTTGCTTATGGCCTCCTGAGTTCTAGCCTCTGCCAGAACAGCTGCTTGGGAGACCCTCGACTCAGAGCTGGTGTACCTCTGCAACTCTATACTCAAGCCTCTATGAAACCTTTTGGCTTTCTCCAGCTCTGTCGTAACCAACCCTGGTGCGAAACGACTCAGTCGACTAAACTCGGCGTCGTACTCGTCAACTGTCATATTTCCCTGCTCCAAGTGTAGAAACTGTTCATATAAAGCATCCTTGGCAGTGTCGGAGAAAAACTTCTTATTAAACAGTTCCTTGAATTCCTTCCATGTCTGATCAAGTCCTAGCCGCCTCTCCTCTGCGGCCCACCAATCATAAGCATTTCCTTCCAGCTGTAACTTCACTGCCGTCATCCATAGATCTACGGAAAACTCTGAAGCCTTCAGGAGATTCTCTGTCTTAACCAGCCAATTGGTGATCCCAATAACGTCTTCAGTGCCTTTGAAGTGTGGAGGATTCATGTTGTGGAACCCTTCGATAGAACCCACAGTAGCTTGTGGTGCTCGGGCCAATGCTGTCTCTACACTCCTCCTGATGGCCTCGCTCTGCTGCATCTGAGCCTGTACTAGGCTCTGGAGAATCTGCTCTGTAGTAGTCCCACCAGCCTGAGGCATGGGCTGCTGTGGGGGCATGTATGGCATCTGGGGCATGATCTGTGGGGCACTCTGTGGCCCGTACTGTAGAGGATATGAAGGATATGGAAAGGGATACTGTGGAGGGTATGTGGGTGGATACTGAAATGGATATGATGG
This sequence comes from Iris pallida, assembly GCA_029216955.1. Classification (NCBI taxonomy): domain Eukaryota; kingdom Viridiplantae; phylum Streptophyta; class Magnoliopsida; order Asparagales; family Iridaceae; genus Iris; species Iris pallida. Next base: position 10,783,974 of record JANAVB010017598.1, read on the forward strand.
TGGATATGGTGATGGATATGGTGGGGGCTGCTGGGGCGGATAAGATGGTGGATACTGTGGTGGTTGTTGGGGTGGATATGATGATGCTGGATATTGTGGAGGTGGTGGTGGTGGATATGATGATGGTGGATATTGGGGTGGCATCTGTGGTGGGAACGGAGGTGGATAAGGTGGTGGTGGTGGTAGGTACTCTCCCTGGGGTGCAGGATCCTCGGGACCAGTCTGCTGAGTCATAGCTGGGGTCATCACTGGCTGGAGGGATGGCCCGGATGGTGCTGGAGTGGTCGGAGACATAGCTGGCTGCTGCGGATTCACTGGTTCCTCGTGAGCAGTAGGGTTCCCGTCAGTAATGGCAAGGGGAGTAGTGAGACCGCTACGAAGATTCATCCTATATTGGCACAAAAATTTAGAGTTGGTTAGAACAATTTCAAGCTTAAAGGAATTCAATAAGTTTATAGGAAAAGAAGATGAAGTAGAGATCAAAGAAGGTAGTAGTAGTAGTAGTGGATGAGATCCTATATCATATTCCTAGTTTGCAGGCTTGTTGGGCACAGTCATGTAACCCAACAAATTTAATGACCTGCATGGGCCACCACAAAAATATGTAACGCTCCAGTCCCAAAATACGTAGGACTAAGTACGTAGACATGCCAGCTGTACTATACGAAGAATATACCAATATATGGTAATCCCCGTATTAGTACATAAGCTGTAATAATAGTACATGATAAGCCACAATAATATAACTAAATCTCATCCACAGCTCAACACAGAGAATATAATAAGTCCACTAAAATAAGATAAATGATGATATCAAAATATAGCCGGGTAGACATTCCCACCCAAACAGCTATGGAAAATAGTCTCAACTAAATGGAGTCCAACCTCCTCAAACAGCAAGAAAAAATGATAAAAAGATGTCCAATACATGGTCTCAGATAGTAAAGAATAAAACTAAGTATGAGTGGGAGATACCTCGTTACCGATGTATGCTGGATCCAATGCGGTACCGTACTCCTCTGGATAGTCCTGCTCGTCTAATCCTGGAGAGATCACCAGGTCCTCAGAGGGACGTAACAAGATACAGAAAACATGCCAAGTAATTGAATGTGTAAAAATATGCAACTATGACTCTACAGGATCTCCTAACCGTCTATGTGAGATGCACTTAATTTAGAGGACAACGTTCCACGCAGGAGCTTAGGTGTTCAGCATAGATGGAGAGAGAGTAGTAGTAGGTAGCGCTCATAAGAGACACTATCAACTATGGGCAGAAAGTAGTTCTCATACGAGAACTATCGGCCCCGGGGTAGTAAGTAGCGCTCATCCGAGACACTATCGGCCCAAATCTATGTGTGTGCTGAACATGTAGCCCCTACGCTAATAACTGTCCCCTCCCCCCAACTTCTCCTGTCCAAGATGTATCCACAGCCTGTCCAGTTGGCAACTGCTACGGCTTCTAACTCACACTCTAGTAGCAGTTACCTCCTAACCATCGCACGTTCCGTACGTATCGATGGCCAGTCGAGTATGCAGGTCCGTGTCCTATATAACTCACTCATCACGTGATACACATGTGTCAAGGCCATAGGGGATATAAAAATACCCTCACGTACTCATAGGATAGTCAACTGACACAAGGTCGACATGTAAATAAAGACATAAATAAATATAACGACTAAATGTAGCCGCTTGCACCCAAGTGTGACTTGGACGCCTAATAGAAACAAAATGACAAATAAGAGAAAGAAATATGCAATAATAAAATATACTGAAAATAAATGAGCACAATCAGAATCTATGGCAAGGTATACTTGCCTGCGGTGCGAGAAAGGCAATCCAAGAGTAGCAAGTGTCAGCACCAAAACTCACAAATCACACAGGAACAAACTTGGCACACAGGACCAGAATTTTGATTTGGACCTGTTGGCGCAAGTTTTGTCTCGATTCGACGACTGTACACGAAGTTATGGACAAGTTTGCAAAACGTCGATACGGGGGTATCTCGACGGATACGCGTTGATTTCGTCGCGCACACGCGACGAAACTGAGTTCCGTCAGTTCCCACACGTCAGCAACGTCCATACGCGCCTTTCGATGCGTATAACGTGCGACCACGTCGCCCGGTTTGTCGGGGCGTACGTCGTATCATGGAAATTTTCTGAAATTAACACTTTAGAAAATAGTTTTTCGCCCAACTTTAACACTGATTTAATTCTCGCACAGAAAACAAAATACAAATCTACAAAATGCGTTTTAATCGTGGTTATGTTGTCTTCACATGTGTTCAATTAGTTTCTGAAAAATCTCGACACACAGATCGAAATCTGGCTTCTAAGTTGTGGTTTGGGACTGGATTAAAACTCTGTTTTCAACAGTTTTTGGGGCAACTTTGCCTCGATTTCTTGAGCAATCCCCTGGGGTTCCCAGGATTCTATCAGAAGGGGATTGGAGGGGTTCATATGGGCTACACACAGGAATCGATAGTTTGAGAAATTATCGAGCATGCGTGAAGAAAAGAGGATTGGAAGAAGGGTACCTCGCTGTTGACAAAACTGAGATCGCTCGGAAGTGGGGTCGTCCTGGGCTGTCCGGCAGCGTTCGTGCGGTGGTGCGGCGCCGCCAACGGCCTGGGTAGTCCGTCTAGGGTTCGAGATGAAGAGGAAATATGGAGGGTGAAGAGTTATGGAGGGTTAGGGTTTCGGTTTGACGGGCGGTTTAAATACTGCTGCCGACTGCTGCTATTCGTATTAGGAATTTGAATATGGGTTTGATAAGGATTGGCTCGGGTTGCTAATCATAGCAGCGCAGCTGCTAAGTCTTGATATTAGGGGTGTGGGGTCGGGTTCAAGCAATAGCAGCTGTGCTGCAAGGGTTGTTTGGTCTTAGGGTGTGGGGTCGGGTTCAACCATAGCAGCTCAGCTGCTGCTAAGTCCAATAATTTTAAGGGGGGTCGGGTTCTCCAAAAGCCACAGCAGCAAGCTGCTGTTAACAAAGCTTTGTGGGGGTCGGCCCCCCCTCTCCCGCAGCTCGCTGCTGCATGGGGGTTCGGCCCCCACCAACGTTTTTTTTAACAAAACAATAACTATATATATATATATATATATATATATATATATATATATATATATATATATATATATATATATATTTTATATATATGTATATATTCATAATAAAAATTTATATAATTCATAATTAAATATCATAAATATTTTGTAACCAAGGTAGGCTATATTTAGTAGTATTAAAATATCAAGCACACAAACTTACATATATTATACACATCTATAATTACGTACATATACCAAATAAAATCAAAAAATATAGGAAAAATAATTTTTAAAGCATTAAAATACTTAGAAATTATTGGGGTTTTACAATGAGTGATTCGAGTAGTAACGGCGCGCAAGCGCATGAGTCATTCGAGTAGCAACGGCGTATCAGTTACGCGGGAGTAGAGAAATTGTGGATTGGTAAATAATGTCGAATTGGATAAAGTCTCATAGGAATTGTCGGAAATTGATTTGGCTTCATGATAGGATATAGCATGGTTCGTTGTAACTGTCCCTCGTTGATGATCTTCAATTATCGAGCGTAGTTTCGGGACAGATGACCCTAGAAGACTTGACTGCCAAATCAAATGAATGATGAAGTCCCATAGGATGACCCTAAAGAAGTCGCGTAAGAAATTTTATCGAGGAAGAGGAATGATGTAGAGCATGTTGAGGATAAATCTAAGCGAGTGAGTATCGTGTTTCGTAAGTTAGCGAGTAGCCTTCGACTAGAACGATACGGTTAGGAAAGGAAATTTATGATCGATCGAATAAGTACGTAAGTAGACTTGGTTGGTCGATGATCGAATAGATGTCGAAGAACGTGCTTAGCATAGCGATGCGGTAAGGCGATTGCAAAGATTTTTGCAATGTGCGAGAGTGACGAATAGTAAGAACGACCCTGAGAGTTGTGTCGTAGATCGGTTTGAGTGACGGTTAGGTTATGTGTATTGAGCGCACTATCTATGTTATGAAACGAACTAGTTGAGATTGATTCGAAATTTGAGTAAGAAATTCATATTCGATCGAGAATAGGAGATGGGCGTATCGTAAGAGACCTTGGGTCGGAAAGATTGTTGCCTTTGAGCATCGTAGACTCAAGTTGACCTCTTGTGTCGGGAGAGATTAAACACGATGTCTGGATAAGTTACCTAGCGGGGGTAGCCCCAGACGCGATACGTAGGCAGTTCGAGAACGTGGGTCGTGTTGGGATAGTTGTGTGCGAGACTTAGTACGGATTGTAGGCAAAGGAATTTGTGACATGTTGGACGTAGTCCATGTCGTTAAGGCCAAATGTTATGAATGATCGGATAAAAGACTTGAGTTATGTGAGAGATAGAAAATGATTGGGCGAGTAGGCATTGCGGAGAATTGTTGCGATCGGATGCGCAACGGCTTAATACAATGCATGCGTTAGATGGCCGTCGAGAAACTTATGAGATTAAAGTTATGGTTTGGATCAAGTCATATGCGAAGATGTTTACGAACAGGACTCTAGGAATATGTGTTAAGGTCTGACTAAGTCGAGGACAGACTGATTGGTGCTTGAGGATTTAAGTTGAGCATGTTAGATTTGTCCCGATATCCTACAACTGAGCTTGGTTGAAATGCATATATTGGTAGGACGCCTAAAATATGTGTATGATCCAAACTAAGTTGTATGATTCCAACGATAGTAGCACGAGATCGTGAAACGATCTAGCGAGATACTTGGATTTAAGTGTTGGTTTCGGTTCGAGGGCGAACCTTGTTTTGAGTGGTATATTATGTAATGCCCCACTCCGTACGGTACATTATGATGAGTCATTGACTCGAAGAGTTGCGTTGACCCGATGAGATATCGATGCAAATCGATGCGAGAGTTACATTGACCAAAGGTAAGCTTTGAGTCGATTGGAATCTACGAATCGAATCGATGCAAATGATAAGTCCCGTTTGAAGCAAGTGCTGATTTTAGTTGATCTGGTGTACAGGCTATGCCTTTATGCTGGATTACCGATCGTGACATGGGCGTGGTAGGCCCGTAAGTCGAGTAGTTCAACGGAATGGCTAAGTCCGAGAGTTAGCTATGCGACCAAGTTATGGAAGCGAGCCGCTTCAACTCGACGAAACGGCAAGGCGTATCGACTTAAGGTGGGCGGGTTCTTGACTCTCTCTTCCTATTCCTTCACGTCTAATAAAATATATCATTATATGCGTAAGATGTTATCGAGTTAGCAAGCGTGACTCGGCGACGAAAGGTCCAAGTATGTGTCGAATACTAAGATAGAACATTAAACAATCGAACAATTGAAGCGACGTGCATCAAGTGTACGAGTCGCGGTAGGGCGGTGATGGTAGAACATTGAAAGACAATATCGAGATGTGCATCACGAGCACGCCTCCGAGAACATTGAACACTAGGCGTAGAACATTGATTACGGCGCTGAGCGTGCCTTCGTGCAGGGAAGCTAGGAAAATGACTGAGTAACTACGGAATTAGGCTATGTGAATAACTAATGAATGGAACGCGTTAAATATAAGTACGTGATGTCTAAGTCATTGGGCATCGTGCATCAATACGGATGTGTTGGGGCATAATGTCGACGGAGCTTGAGATAGGGATGGTGGATTATGTTTATGAGACGCGAATATGTTTATGGAGCGGGATTATGTTTATGGAACACGAGATTGGTTGGAACGATATGACTTGTATGCTATGGTACGTATTGCATGGTCAATGGACTCGGATGGCCCGTGCACGGGTGCGGCTTCCCTCGGACGGTTACGACCGGGGCACCGGGACCGTTCGGCCTAGCAGGGAATTATGTTTGGTATTTATGGTGTATATCATTCGGACGGTTTACGACCGACCAGTGTTGTGATAAGCTATGATATCAGTAAGTTTGGGATCCTTCGGATATTGGGCTCGCAACCCATATCGAAGTGATCATAGGCTTACACATAAGAGATGCCAAGTCCATTACGGTGCGAAACACCATGACCTTCATATAGACAGGACCGGTGGGCTGAGATGAGAGTTGGGTGCAGGCGCAGGGCCTGCCACCCTTATGCATATGTCTAAGTTTATGGTTGGCTAGTTGTGTGAGATGTATGATTACTTATTCGAATTCTAACCATTGCAGGCTAGGCAGAAAGGGACGGGCTATGCACAATCCACTATGTTATGTTTCAGATTATGCCTAATTGTATCTGCTGCAGGAATACGATATGTGACACAATCATATTAAGTTGCTATGTTGAATATTGCCATAAAACTGATCCTAAGGCTAATTAGCAAGATCACCAAATAATGTTGCATGTTCTACTAAATATACTTAGTGTTTGGTTTGGGTGCGAGCGGGTCTTGATCAGTGCGAGCGGGTCTTGATCAGTGCGAAGCGAGGACGAAAGTACTAATCCCCCACTAGTTTATGTGCAGGTTCAGGTTATGATCAGCTCGGGGCGAAGCTTAGCTTGGACGTGCCGAGGCATAGAGTCCTTAGCGTTCAAGAGGAGCTACCGCATAGACGTTCGAACTTGCGACATGGAGATGTTCGGCCGAAGACTACTTGGTGGCTATAAAGAGACATAATGTATGGAACAATGTAATCCTTTGTGATCTAGAGAGATCATGAGCGTTGTAGCCAATTGGCATAATATATTGGGCTATTCAGAGCCTTTGTAATCTTCAGTTTGTTATCAATAAAAGAGATTCTTTTGTTATACTTTGTTTTCTTTCGCTGCTTATGTTATCAATTTGAGATAAATATTATGTGAATCTGTTATCTTGTCTTGCACGAGCGCAAATCCAGGCTCGTGCGGCATCACGCCCCAGCGAGGACGATGATTCGGATAAAATCTATCGAGGACGAGCGATTTTCCGGATCGGGGCGTGATATAAAGTATCCCCAAATATTTTAAAATAACAGCCATTAAACCTGTCTTTTTTTTACGGTACAAATTATATCCTTAAACTACTAAATTTCTCGCAAAATTTTGAACTAATTTGTAATGTGTAAAAGACAATCCAATTGCAGCTAAAAATTTGGAGATACTTAAGAGTGGAGATCCCGATCCCTCATATCACACACACACACACACACACACACACACACACACACATATATATATATATATATATATATATATATATATATATATATATATATGCTAAAGCGGCGCCCACGTCCCCCAGGTCTTGAAGTGCATATATATATATATATATATATATATATATATATATATATATATATATATATATATATATATATATATATATATATATGTGCACAGCTCGATATATATATATATATATATATATATATATATATATATATATATATATATATATATATATATGACCTCTAGCCTAGTGGTTAAGAGAGATGCATGCGGCCCGAGTGGTCAGGAGTTCGAATCCCAGTGGGAGCGATTCCAGAAACAATTTACCTGTTTCCAATATATATATATATATATATATATATATATATATATATATATATATATATATATATATATATATATATATATATATATTTATTTATATATATATATATACGGGAATAACTTACGGGACAAACTTACGGGATGAGAAAATATACGTATGGTTCTCTTCTTTATTTCTTTCACTTTAAAAATGTTAGATCTCTCCTTTAAAAAAGGAACCTATCTCTATCTTAAAGATAAGTCTATTTATTTTTTAAATAGTGAGAAATTTATTTATTTATTCAAAAAATAGAGATAAAAAAGCTAATTTTATAATTTTTTAAAGTAGAGATGGATTGTTTTAAAAAAAATTATCTTTAAACGTAAATTTCTTTTTAAAATGTTATTAAAAAATATACTTAATATTAATGTTAATTTTAATATTATTCTCATGTTAGTTTTTTGGTGCCAACTTTATTGTTGATATTAATTTTAATTTTAATTTCAACATTAACATTAAGTTTAATTTAACATTAACATTAATATTAACATTAACATTAATATTAACATTAACATTAACATTAAAATGTAATATTAAAATTAAGATTAAGATTAATATTAAGATTAAGAATATAATTTAAAATTAAGATGAGAATTTAAATTTAGATTTAGATTTAAATTTATTTAAAAACAAAATAAATTTAAATTTAAATTAAATTTAACATTAACAATAACATTAAATTAAAATTAAATTAGATTTAAATTTAAATTTATTTAAAAACAAATTTAAATTTAAATTTAAATTAATTTTAACATTAACATTAACATTAACATTAAAATTAACTTTAACATTAAAATTTAAATTAATGTAAAAAATTAAAAATTAAAATTAATATCAACATTAATATTAAGATTAACATTAAAATTAATATATTAAATATAATTTTTAAAGGTATATTTATTTCTAAGGATAGATTCTTTTTTTAAAAAAAATTATCTTTATTTAAAAAAATAAATGGAATAATTTATCTATCTCTATTTTTTAAAATAAATAAATTCCTCTGTGTTTAAAACTAAATTGATAGATAAGCCTTATTTTTTAAGATAGAGATATGTTTCTTTTTAAGAGTAGAGAGTAGAGATTTAAATATTAAAGAGAAATAAATTTCAGAAGAGAAACATACGTATATTTCGGCCAGATATTTTGAGTTTCTTTTCTCTCCGTAAGAAATTGCTCTATCCCGTAAATTCTTCCCGTAAACTTATCCCGTATAAGAAGGGGGCTGTATATATATATATATATATATATATATATATATATATATATATATATATATATATATATATATATAAAGCTTCGTCGAATTCCCTCCCCCTCTCTCCTGCACCATCGGATCGGAGGAGGGCCGCTAGATCCAATGGTCGAGGGGCGGACGAAACTTTCGCGGGGCTCCCGATTAGACCATATATATGTATAATCCAGATCAAAAGTCCACCGCGGGAGCCCCGCAGAAGCCCCCCTCCCCTGCACCATTGGATCGGAGGGGAGACGCTAGATCCAATGGTCGAGGGGCGGACGGGGCTTCCGCGGGGCTCCCAATCCAGACCATATATATATATATATATATATATATATATATATATATATATATATATATATATATATATATATATATATATATATGGCAAGACAGCAAAATTTTTTGAAAGAAACAGCAGCAGTACAAGGACCGGGTCCCAACACCCGGTTTAAAATTTAAACGGAAAAATAAGGGGGGATGGCGCCCACGCATCCCGAGGAAAGTGCGGGGCCCGAGGGGGAAGGCGTCCACGCGCGCCGAGGGGGGGCGTGGGGACCGAGGGGGACCCAGCTCGAGGAGTCGCCTCGGGACTCCCGTGCGCCTCCAGCGAGAGAGAGGACGGGGCATGGCCGGGGGCCACGGCGGGCAGCTGCACTGTGGCGGGGGAAAAAGACCACGACGGCGGGGGGGATGCGGGGAGGAGGATCCGCCGGAGGGGGGTGGAGACAGCGGTGCCCGACCACGGGGACGTCACCACGGCGAGGGCGCCACCCGGGGGGAGCTGGACGGGGAAGGAAAGGGAGAGGGACCCCCGCCCGCGCGCCAGAGGGGGGGGGGTGCCACCAGGGGCGGCAGCAGCCGCTGCCGGCGGGTGCCGCGTCCGCGACACGGCGAAGAGCACAGAGCTCCGGCCGACGCGAGGACGAGACACGGAGGGCGTAGTCCGTGACACGGCATGAGGGCCTC
>JANAVB010017598.1:12011203-12201203 GCA_029216955.1 Iris pallida
AAGCAGCAATCAACATGGCTACATCATTCAAAGCTTTCTTTATTGAATATGTACGTCGAGCTTGCAATACTGAAGCAGATGCCTTAGCCAATCTTGCAGCAGTCTTAGCCGTTCCCATCAGAAGACAACAAGTGGTGGTTATCTCTAATCGAGAATTGTTTTGTGTCGAAAACAATCGTAACATCGAGTTCAGTAATTTTGCTAAAATTAATGTCATCAATGAAGATTGGAGAACTCCTTTCATCGACTTCGTGGTTCACGACTGTTTGCAAAAATAAAAGTTGAAGAACTTTATTGATACAAACTTTGTAAAAGATTACAATTTGAATTCTGGGAATGGTACAACTTTAGGAATCCAATCTAAATGACGATTGCTTTATCTCTTGGACGATGTGAACTCTGAAGACGAAGCCTCTGAAGTTGAAGACAACTCTGAAATTGAAGGCAAAAAGCCTCGAAGGTGGAAGACAAAAGCCTCGGAAGAATGCAGCAGCACTTGGGCAAGAACTCCTGGACTCTCTGAACTTTGAAGTCTGATCTCTCTGATTTCTGATTATTGATTCTTGATCCCTTTGAATGGAGACTTGAAACTCTATTTATAGAGTTCTGAGAAATAACTAACTTTTAGTTATTCTGGACTGCGCATGATGGATTGAGCAGCAATTGGTTTGCGCAACAATAGACTGTGCAGGCAGTTGCTGGATCATGGGCTAACTGTCTTGGACACATGGCATCATTTGATTGAAATGCGCATGATCATGCACAGCTAATTGCCACGAAATGAGCAATTGATGGCATGAATGCCACGTATATTTTGTCATTTGTACTGATAGAACGCGCACATTGAATTGCACAAGCTTTGGATTGCGCCAACTTAATTTGCGCAGGAAATGGATTGCGCCAACATGGATTGCGCTGCCAGCTGTCCTCGAGCGCCGTGCTGCACGATTAAACGAACGGCCGCCTCGATCTCCGTGCTGTCAGTTGTCAGAAGATTTAATTTGTGTCAGGTAATAATGGTGATTTGCCACGTCAGCCTGCGCACTTGAAAGCGTGCGCAATCTATCCTGTGCAATCTGAAGGATGTGCAATCTGATGTCTGCGCAGTTCATCTGAAAGTTGTATTTCTTGATTTTCTGACTTTGTTGATGTGTGCAACTTGATTTTTTAGGACCTACAAGACCCCCTTCAAAGTTTTCGAAAGTTGAATTTATTCAAAATTTCGAAATACTTTGAATTTTGAATATGAAACCAATTTGCGCACATAATGAGCTGTCTGCGCAATCTGAGGGTTTAGCCCCCTTTTTTAGGCGCAATCGAAGGCGGCCGTTTCGATTCTGAAAAACTATAAATAGTTCTTCAATTCATTCGAAATGTTCTTTACTTGCTTCCTTTGTGCTTTTGAGAGAAAAACTTCTGAGCTTTTTCCTCCTTCCTTCTCCGACAATCCCGATGGCTCCCCGACGATCCTCTGCCACCGCTAAGGGCAAGGCCCCCGCTGAATCGTCTACTAGGGCTGCGCGTCGAGCTTCGCGCCATGAAACCGCTCATCCAGCAATGACAGGTCGAGAACCTTAATCAAAAACTCTTTTTAGAGTTTTGATTTCACTGTTCTTTTCATAATCCATCTCTTTTTAGAGATAGGATCATACTGCGCCACCCTTTTTAGGGTTCTGGTTGCACAAATCAATTCACCCTTCATTTTTATGAAGAACGACTTTCTGCGCAATCGGTTGAATTGCGCTGACAAAAGTCAGCGCAACTTGCTGATTTGCGCGAGTCTGTCAACGCAAACTGATGTTCATTTGTTTGCGTAATCTGATTTTGCGCAATCTGGTTTTGCGCAATCTGATGTTTGTGCAATTTGATTTTTTGCACAACCTGAATCTTTGATTTTGACTTTGTACTGAAAATTTTTGTTTTCTCTGTCTGATGCAGTTAATACTAGAGAAGACCCAGAATATGAGAACTTCGTGGGAACCCTTTCAGAATCAGAGTATAAAAAGGACTTGTCACATGTACATTATCCTCAGTATGATCTGCCGACCTTCCGTCAGGCCATTTTGGTATCCCATGACAATGAAACACTGCAATGCTTAATGAACGGACAACCTCTGGAAACGGCAGATGCTGTTATACACAAGAAACCATTATTCTTGTTTGGTGAAGCTTTTGAGAAAAGTTCTCAACCAAGACCGAGGATGGAAGAAAGAATTGTTCATCAGACGGATAGATCTTTCTCCATACCAAATATTCCACGCTGCCTCCCATTATCCCGGTATGCTCATGCGAGTTACCCGAGAAAGATGGAATGGAACCTTACTCCGTTCCAAGATGCCCGTCCGGGAAGAATCTTTGTGAAGAAGGGTCCGAATAAGAAAGATATGTTCTATAGTTCTTCTGAAAGGTACATTGTTTTGCTGAGAGGACTGAAATCCGGTTGCATTCCGTCGGAGAATTCTTTATTGTTAATGCCGGTCAGGACCCCAATTTTCGCAAATGAATTTACGAAAGTCGAAGGAAGATATCCGGAGCGAGACATCAGACTAACTGGATTGGTGAATCCAGATTTCAAAAGATGGAGCTGCATAGCCAATTGGATTCTGACCAAGTTTGAAGGCGAATTGCAGCAAATCAACCTGTACCAAGCAGTGCATGCCACTGTCTATGGTTTTGCTCCGAACCCTCACCTGTTCTTGGCTTTAGCAGAGAGGTATAATTACAGAACAGGGACCTTCATGACTCCTGGCGGAGAAATTGGTTTTGCACTCCATGAGATGAAGTACATCTCTTTTTTGCCAATGGGAGATGCCCCTTACGAAGAATTTGTTCCAACTAATGATGAGTTGGACAAACTCCGGAGAGAAAATACAGAAATAGTAGCAGTATTCGAGGAACTGCTATGCCATTACAAGATCTGTTCCCTGTTCTATAAGAGTGCCACATCAAACACTTGCTATTCCTCGAAATGGCTACCTTATTTGTTCTTAAACCACATTCAAGAACCAAAGACCAAGGAACATGACAGATGTTATCCTGATTTCTTCAAGCCATTGAGCAACACAGAAGTGATGAAGTTGATGGAAGAAAGTGGTGATTTTGATAAACAGATGAAGGATGACTATCAGTGTCCTCCTTTGAAAACAGGAGATACTCTCAAAAGTTATCTGAGAGTAGGATATAGACCGATGTCGAAGGAAGCCCAGTTAGCAGGGTTTCTGACACATTGGCTTCATCGATTTGTAGTTCCGGGATCCAGTACAGTAGACCGCTTCCACCGCGGTGTTCTTTTTGCGGCTGTTAGATTAGTCTTTGGCTATAAGATGGATCTTCTGTCAGCCATGACTTGTAAGCTGAATGCTGGTCTTCGTCTATATGTCGATCTGATGCTGAAATCCAAGGGTGAAAAGGAATTTCCACGGTTGGAATTACCATATATATATCTGTTTGGGTGGTTGCTCCAACACCATCCCACTTTGATGGACCCCGGCATGGGACCGGTAGATGGCAGCTTTTTACGAAGATACTCCAATGGTAAATGGAAATTCACTGCTCTAAGAGACTGTAGATATGCTCTAAACTTGAGCAAGGGATGGAACTTTTATTGTACCAAGCCTCCTGCTGGTTACGAACAAATACGAACAAATATGATTGATTCGCAGATGCATTCTCTGAGCCGTGTAGCTTTTGAATGGTTGAAGACAATCCGACCTTCTCACTTGGTATACTGGTTCGAAGATGAATGCTATCTAGAGCCGTATCTTCCCAGTCGATTCGTTCGACAGTTCGGTTATGACCAATTCCATGTGGGGAATGCCATTACATGTCTTCAGGGAAAGGGTTATTTGATAGATGGGGCCCGGGCCTGGGCTTACTATAATGCTCGAGATACGAAATCAACGTTCTCGATGCCTGTAAATAGCAACCATGGCCCTCGGATGTTGTTTACATACTCAGTTTTTTATACATCTTCAAATACCTTTACCGAAAATTTCAACCTCACAGATAGCTTCGCATCTTCAACAAGATTGAAGAGAGGAGGAGTTGTCCTGTCGCTCATAGGAAATGAGGAGGTACATGAGCCCGAAGATGCACCTTTGGAAGCCTCAAGGGATGTTATGTTTCTCAAGAAGTTAATGCACCACTACGTGTCTCTCTAAAGGTGGGCAAATCTCCAGCAAAAAGGAGGAGAAGAGAGGAACCTCCAGCTCCAGCAGCAAAGAAGAAATTGATCCTAGATCATTCTTCTGAAAAGATCACCACTCGATCTTAGTCTAGGCAACTGGCCGAGTCAACTCAGCAAGAAGAGACTATTATACCAACCTCTATCCAGAAACAAGTTGAGACTATAAATATAGAGAGCCCTGAGAGGCCACTAAAAAGAAAGAAGTTGGCCCACAGAAGGAACCGAGCTCCATCTTCAATGGTAATGGATGCTGTGGCTGGATTAATCTTGCCATCTCCTACTCCTGTTCTAGAACCTAGGAATAAGACTCATAGTCCCGAACATAGAGAGGAGGTTGAGCAAAGGACAAATCTTGCTCCGAGAACTGAGGCTGAAGAGCCTAGAGGAAGTACTGTGGAGGAAGTGGAGGAAGAGCAGAATATTGTACACTCTCTTTTACCTGCTACAGAGACTGTTGAACTTCCGCCTACTCCTAGAACCCTTCGCGAAGAGGAAGATCGCGAAGTAATTACAGCTCTAGAAGGTTGCAGCTACAGCCCTCTAGATGACTATGGTGACCAAGCTGCGACGACCAGCGGGAATACACCAGAAGAAGAAGATGATGAAGAGAGCTCTTCGTCTGAGAATATTGATGACTACATACAAGATCTTGAAAGAGATGATGAAGTGCACACATCTCCGAATGCTATCAATGATATCTTGAATCCTGAAGAGGTTATTGAGGTTCCAGAGAATGCTGCTGATACCTTAAATCCTGAAAAGGATGTTGAGGTTCCAGAAAATGTTGTTGACATCTTAAATCCTGAAAAGGATGTTGAGATAACAGTATCTCCAGAAAAAGCAATAAATGAAGAAGCCCCGGAAGAAACTCCCGCCAATGATCCTCAAGGTATAAAATGAGATTAGCAATCTCCTCTTGATTGAATTGATAGCTAACGTCTTTATTTGTATTTCTTGTAGATCATGAGACTCCTCTAGCACCTCCGACGTGCACGGACATAGTGCCCATAACGACGGTGGTTGTTAGTAACAGTCATCATTTGTCCTGTGGTTCTGAAGCGGGCAGTAGTCAAGCTGTCATAGCTGAAGCTACTTCTGCTCGACCAGAGTCTACTACAGCAGATAATATGCTCGTTGCTGGATCAACCCATGGTAAGATAATTTAAATCTTTAATCTTCTTGAACAATAGCGATCAACATGCAAAATGACAATCTTTACTTTTTACAGAAGAACAACCAGGAGGGGCAACTAGCTCCACTTTTGCTCCTCTGTTCAAAGAACCGGCTATCCAGACACAAGAGATTGAACGTCCCACGGCCTCATCATCAACAGGAGTGGCTGCGACTCCTGGTGCTATAGCCACTAATAATCTTGTGATCCAATCTTTTACTAGATGCTTCTTTGAATCTTTGGGGCCTCTAGTAAAAAGAATGATGGAGAAAGATGGCACCGATTTTTTCATGGTTAGGGGTCCAACGTCTCTCTTGATAAGAGCTATCCGGGAACAGGGTGATGAAGCTCAAGCCACTCTCCTGGATTATATCTTGAATGAATTAGAGATTTCTGTCAAAAGCTATAAAAAGCTCAATCAGGGAGACGTAGAATCTCTAGTACAGGCAGAATTCGAGCAACTGGCTCAAGCAGCTGATATTGAAAGGGTTAATATCCAGAATCTTTTAGAAGCCTTCTCTGTAAAATCTGCTGAGTATAACTCAAAACTGGAATCAGTAACCTTAATGGCTACTAGAAAAGAACAGAGAGCTGCTGAGCTAAGAGCAGAGATTACTCGTCTTCAGAAGGAGTTAGAAGATGAAATTACTGATCATCAACTTGTAACTCAATAATATAATGCTCTGATTCAGGAAAGGGATGAATATGTAGAAGCTCATAATGCTGAGATTACCCGCAGAATGGTGACCATGCCAGCTTTTAGTGAGGAAACTGGAATGGAGGAGGCCAGAAGGAGGGTGATGTCCACTCGCGTAGAACGGCTGCAGACTCTCAAGCAGCAGATTGACAATCTGATAATACCTCCGTCTTAGTGGAATACTTTATATCTTCGTGTCTTTTTTGATAAATACTGTGTTTTTGTAATGTCTTATATTTCAATTTAATAAAAGACATTTTTGCTGTGGCTCCATTATTTGTTGCATATCTTGTTCAGATATAAATAATAGAGATAGAAAATATATTCAGAGGTACAAGACATGATATATTTCTTGATGATTTTGTGGAAAATAATTATATTCATTATATCTGCTCAGAGGTAAT
Organism: Iris pallida; assembly: GCA_029216955.1. Lineage (NCBI taxonomy): Eukaryota > Viridiplantae > Streptophyta > Magnoliopsida > Asparagales > Iridaceae > Iris > Iris pallida. The sequence continues at coordinate 12,017,662 of JANAVB010017598.1, forward strand.
ATGGACGTGGCAGAATATACTGAATATTATTATCTCAATTGACAACTTAATCAAAACGATAAGTTGCTGATGTGGATATGAGATGAACGAGAAAACCGTCAAATGATGGAATGAACGGACGAACCGTCGGGAAAATGATGAACAGATGAACCGTCGGATGAATGTGAATGGATGAACCATCGGATGAATGTAATGAACAGACGAACCGTCAAGTGAATTAAATGAACGGATGAACCGTCAGGAGATAATGAACGGATGAACCACCAGATGAATGTGAATGGATGAACCATCGGATGAATGTAATGAATGGACGGACCGTCAAGTGAATTAAATGAACGGATGAACCGTCAGAAGATAATGAACGGATGAACCGTCAGATGAATGTGTTGCTTCGTTGTTTGAGAAATCTCTGTCTATAAATAGAACAGAATTTTAACAGAAAAGAACACTTCCACTTTTCCAACATAAAAATGTCGTCTGGAGATGCACCCAAGAAGACTGAACTCGTCCCGAAAGTTGAAGAAAGCGTTGAAGAACGTCATGTCGATCCAATTCAGTCAAAGGAGCCAGAAGCAGGCAAAGGTTCGTCTGCACCCAAGCCACCGCGAGACATCCTGGACTTTCTGCTTGAACCAGAAAGGACCGAAGAGGCGGAAGCCATGAGGATGGCCGCTTGCAAATTCCTAGTGGGTTCCAGCAAGGAGGTTCTCAGCTCTTTTGCTGACCGTGCCTTTGAGAAAGACGGCAGTGGTCCGCGTCCAAATGTAGAGAAGGATGATAGTGACCTTCCTTAATATCATGTACTATCATTCATGATGAAAATAAAATTTTATTTATGAACATGAACTTGTCTGATGATTTACAAACATTTACATTTACATATAGTACTTTTTAAGGAATTTGCCATTGATAGGCATCATTGTAATTCGTCCATCTAGTTCTAAGAGTTGATAAGCTCCGTTTGAGAAGACTTTGCTTATAACGTAGGGACCTTCCCACTTTGCGTCAAACTTGCCTTTGTTCATATGAGTCATAGTCATAGGACGTCTGACTGTTAAAATAAGTTCTCCTTGCTGAAAGGCTCTGACCTTAACTTTTCGGTTGAAAGTCTTAGAAATGCGAGCTTGGTATAACTCAATATGTTGTTGAGCCATTAACCGCTTCTCATCAAGTGCCTCCAATTCTTGAAGTCGAAGAAGGTCATTGTTCTCTGTAGTGAGCTCGTTAGCAATGGCAATCCTTAAAGAAGGAATTTGAAGTTCCAAAGGAAGAACAGCTTCACAGCCATATACCAGAGAGAAAGGTATAAAACCTGTAGGGTTACGAACAGTAGTTCGGTATGCCCACAAACATTCGCCAAGCTTTTCACTCCAATTTCGTTTGTTAGTGGATACAAACTTTTTGAGAAGCTTGATAATAGTTTTGTTGAAGGCTTCGGCTAAACCATTAGCGGCAGGATTGTAGGCAGTCGAGGCGACGTTGTCAATCCGGTGATCATCACAGAATCTGGTGAATTTCTGGCTGATGAATTGCGGTCCGTTGTCATGGATAATTCGTCGAGGGACACCAAATCGATAAATGACATGATGTTTGACGAAGTTGATGACATTACTGGTTTTAACTTCAGCCAAGGGTATAGCTTCTGTCCACTTAGAGAAGTAGTCTGTTATTGCTAAAATAAACCGATGTCCTCTAGAAGAAGGAGGATTAATATGACCTATGACATCCATGTCCCAAGCTTCGAAAGGCCAGGAAGCGGCTGTCGGATATAGAAATTCCGAAGGTTGATGAATGAAGTCTGCATGAATTTGACAGGCTCGATATTTCCTTACATATTCGATAGCATCTGATACCATAGAGGGCCAATAGTAACCCATGCGTCTGATGCGATCCTGTAGTTTAGGACCGGGTTGATGTGCTCCGCAGACGCCGTCGTGAGCTTCACGCAGTACTTGTTTTGCTTCATCATCAGCTAGACAGCGTAGAAGGAGACCGTCATAAGTCCGCCGATAGAGAGTCTTGATGGTTTGATTGTAGTAGAACCGTAGAGATCGTCGTCGAATACTTGTAGCCTCCTTAGGATCTTCGGGGAGTATGTCATGAACTACGAAGTCGATGAAAGGAATTCTCCAATCTTCATTGATAACATTAATTTCAGCAAAATTACTGAACTCGATGTTACGATTGTTTTCAACACAAAATAATTCTCGATTAGAGATAACCACTACTTGTTGTCTTCTGATAGGGACAGCTAAGACTGCTGCAAGATTGGCTAAGGCATCTACTTCAGTATTGCAAGCTCGACGTACATATTCAATAAAGAAAGCTTTGAACAATATAGCCATGTTGATTGCTGCTTCAAAGTAAGGTACCAGATCTTGATGACGAACCTCGTAAGTTCCTCTAACTTGATTAACAACCAGTTTAGAGTCGCCATAAACTTCGAGATACTCGACATCTAGTTGTTTAGCTAGCTGAAGGCCGATGAGTAGAGCATTGTACTCTGCTACATTATTGGAACATGATTCATCTAAAGAATAAGCTCTTTGGATAGTTGATCCTTCTGGGGAAACGAGAATAACTCCAACTCCTGCTACAATAGCACCATTGGGTCCAATTCTGGATGCTCCATCAAAGAATAGACGCCAAGTTGGAAATTCTTCAGAGATCAAGTTGACTTCCAACGTCTCGTCTGGAATTTCATCATAAAGCTTGGATGTTTCCGGTACGGGATGAGCCGCCAAGAAATCCGTCAGTACTTGACCTTTGACAGATTTTTGAGGAACATATACCATGTCATATTGGGCTAGAAGGATGGCCCATGTAGCAAGCCGAGAGTTGAGTGTGCTAGGCTTCTTCATCAATACCCGAAGAGGATTTACTCGGGATATGACATGAATGGTTTGACCAATGATATAATGTCTTGTCTTTTGAACGACGAACATAAGGGCTAGACATTCTTTTTCAACCGGACTATAACGGTGTTCAGCACCAATCATAGTACGACTGAGATAGTAGATGGCTTGTTCATGACCTTCTTTATTCTTTTGGGCGAGTAAAGCACCCAATGAATGATCCATAGCACGGACGTACATTAAGAATGGAATGTCTGAGATTGGTGGTACCAAAACTGGTGGGTTCATAAGATATCGTTTGATGTCGTCAAATGCTTGTTGATATTCTTCAGTCCAAATAAAAGATACACCCTTCTTTATTAGCTGAGTGAATGGTCTGCAGCATCCAGACAAGTTCGAAATAAATCGTCTGATGTACGCAAGTCGGTCTTGGAATCCTCGTAGCTCTTTTAGGTTGCGTGGAGGACGCATCTCTTGAATGGCTTTGATCTTCTCGGGATCCACGTGTATACCCTTAGAGGTAATAACGAAGCCGAGAAACTTACCACTAGAGACACCCAAGAATGACTTGGTGGGATTCATTTTGAGCTGATATTGACGCATGAGATTGAAGATAGTTCTCAAGTCTTGGATATGATCTTCTTTTAGACGACTTTTGACGGCAATATCGTCAACATAGCATTCGACAGTTTTACGAAGATATTCTCTGAAAATAGTACTCATGGCCCGTTGGTAAGTTGTGCCAGCGTTCTTGAGACCAAATGGCATCACTGTGTAGCAATAGACTCCCTGAGGAGTACGGAAAGATGTGTGTTTTTCATCTTCGGGATTCATCTTGATCTGATTATATCCAGAGAATCCATCCATAAAAGATATTCGCTCGAACCCACAGGTATTGTCAATCATAACGTCCGTGATAGGGAGAGGAAATTCATCTTTCGGACATGCTTCATTAAGATCCCGAAAGTCGATGCAGACACGGACTTTGCCGGTTTTCTTCAGGACTGGAACAACGTTGGCTACCCAATCAGGATGTTGTTCTTCTCGAATAAAGCCGCAAGCTATAAGCTTCTTGACTTCATCATCAATTGCGTCCATCATTTCAGGCTTGAATCGCCTTTGCTGCTGTTTGACTGGTTTAGCATTAGGCAGAATGTTCAGTTTATGTGTAGCAATTTTGGGATCTAAACCTGGCATATCTTCGTAGCTCCAGGCAAAGACATCAATATATTCTTTAATGAGAAGAATCAACTCTTGCTTATCTGCTTCCGGAAGATTCTTGCTAATAAAGATTGGACGAGGTGACTCGCTTTCTCCTACATCAACTTGAACTAGTTGATCTTCAGTAGGAGGTTCTCTTTGTTCAAATCGGAGTACCCACTGATTATCCAACTGTTGAGCCCAAGGATCTGTTTCAGAACTTTCTTCAATGTCTCCATCATATCCTTCCGGAAGTTCAGCAGAAACCATATTGGAAGATACGATTACACGATGGACTTCACCGACGCTAGTGTCAGAATCCCATGATCTGGAATCAGAAGAATTAGAACGTTCTTCATTATCAGAGTCAGAAACTGCTGGGGATAACATCGGAGAAGAAGTATATCCGAGACCTCTTTTGGTCTTGCTGTAATACATTTCTGACTTTCCTTGTGGAACAGCGGTACGGAGAGGAGTCTTTCTTCCCTTACCGTAATTGAGGCCGCTTTTGAAGTCATAACCCATCTTTCGGACGATATCTTTTGATTGTTGACTGTAACGACGGAATTGAATATGTCCCGTGTCGTTAACTTTGCTATCATCCGTATAGCTGAATTCTTGTTCTGGTCTTTTACTAAAAAGTATTGGACGTTCACCTTTCTTGCGAGCAGGAACAATACAATATGAATCTTTTGGATGTTCACATGAAACTTCTGTTTGAAGAGATTGTACAACTCCCATTGTAAAGGACTGAAAGCTATCTAACATATCCAAATAGTATTTAGTATGATAAATAACATCAGTATACTGGAAAGTAGATGCTTTTTCATTGATATGTACATCTGTATTTACAGCAAGACCTTTAGCCTTAGCAGGCTTGGTCAGATTGATTACAAGAGGGGGAGAAGAAGAACGTGGAGGAGGCTTGTTACGACGAAGGTCAATAACAAGTGGCTCAGAGGAGGTGAGCTCCCTTTTTTCTTTGTTGTGAGTTAAATCAACAATAAGAGGCTCAGAAGAAGTGAGCTGCTTTTTTTCCTTGTTACGACGTAAGTCGATAACAAGTGGCTCAGAAGAGGTGAGCTCCCTTTGATTTTGATCGCCATCAACTGATTTTTTCTGAACTGGCAAGTGAATAGCCAGTGGTTTAGAAGACTGAGAATGAGAAATACACCCTTTGACAGGTATGATGAGAGTGTCATTGGGTACTGCTTTTTGATCTTCTTCAGTATCCATGGCCAATACCACTTTCATGAATTCTTTTTTGTACATACGAGCATCGTTGCAATACGCTTCAACGCCTTTGAAAGGATAAAGGTCTGCAACTTCCTTGTGAACTTGTCCTTTGTCATCAAAATATTTAAAGCATTGATGAAGAGTTGAGGGAATAACATTGTGTTCATGAAGGAAGGGTCTTCCCAGAAGAGCGTTATAAGAACAACCATGATTGTCAATGATATAAAAGGTCACCTTTGTGCGAAGATTGCCTATTTGGAGTTTTAGGCGGATCTTGCCCAAAGGTTCACTTCTTCCTTGGTTGAATTCCAAGATAGTGGTGATTGTGCTTGAAAGACTATGCACTAGTATCTTCAACGCGTCTAGCATTGTCTTTGGCATAATGCTGAGTGCAGACCCTGGATCTATCATGATACGATCGACTTTCATTGAATCGACCTACCCTGTATAGTAGAGAGGACGATCATATCTATTATCCGCCAGTAGCATATCATCTTGAGTAAAAGTGATGTTTGGAATCAACTCCAGTACACTATGACAGTGACTGCAAGAGACTGGTTCTGATTCTGGCTTTTTGAGAAGAGTTAAACAAGTTTCAGCCTGTGAGACCCGTCTCACTGTATCGGTATTTTATACGGATACATGTTTATTGAGCCGTATTTCGTATTTCACGATTTGCGTGATATTTTAAAATTTTCCTAAGTGTAGGATTTTCATGACTTGGTTTAACTTAGACTTGTTTTTATTTGGTTCGGTTCCACTTTGACTTGGTTTGATTTAGTTTGGTTTCTCATGAGATGAGGTGTATGGTTTAGATTTAGTGGAGAGGAATGAATGGTGGAGATTGCTTGAGCTTATTATATAAGCCACCTACCACTCTCTCTCCTCCATTATTTTCATTTCCATCTTCATCTTCTTCCTCCAGCCCAAGGCAAGTACACCTTGCCGAACCTTGAACAAATTTATTTCTGTTTGTTCCATCTTCTTCCTTGCATGATTCTAAGCATCTTTAGAACTTGAAATTTTCGGTTTTACCGAGTGGATTGTTGTAGATCTAGCTTTGTGGTATTTTCGATTTTCCTGGGTTTTGATCTGTCAAACTTGCATATTTTTGCTAGTCGATGGTTTCATGTTGTAGAGAATTTCATTCTACCCCGAATTGACCTATGGAAGTCCAAATTGGGCTCCGGATTGAAGTTTGGTGGTGTGGAGAAGCCATGGTATTTTCCATGGACATCTTCTCTGTGGAAAGCCATTATCTGCATTTTTGAGCTGCATGTTTGCTTGCATTATAGAGCCACATGCATGATGTTATTTTGCATGGGCCGCATGCAAATCATTTTGGCCGCATGGCCATTTACTTAATTTGTTAGTCTGTCTTAGCATGCTTATATTTAATTACTTCTGGCCTATAGCTTTTAAGCTTTAGCCGCATAGGCTTTTTCTTGCATTTGCCGCATGCAAGCTTTGGCTTGTTTGGCTGCATGTAGCATGCTCTTCCTAGCCGCATAGCTATTATAGGTTGGCCTTGTATTATAAATGCTAGGTTGGTTGTGCACTTGAAATTGAGTTGGCCGTATGGAATGCCTGAATGCATTTAATACGTTAAAGCATTAGTTGCTGTAGTGCATGTATTGCTTTAATGCAATTGTTAGTATTTTGCATGACTTGTACAAAGCACTTGGCCGCATATGGTTACATTTGATAGTGAGCCGCATAGGCTTCTAAGATTTGACACTTATGCATTTAAGTCCTTTTCTTATGACTAAATGCCTTATAAGGCTTATACTTGTATTTTAATGCTTCTTAATGCATTTCCATGCATTATTAAAAGAGCTAGCCACATAACACTCCAGGAAAGCAAGTGAATGCATTCCTTAAAAGCACTTTTTGCATTATAATCCCTAATAAATACACTTTTGCATTATAGTCCATATTCAATGTATATATATATTCTAATCTATTTAATGCATTATAATCTATATTCGAATGCATATCTTCAATGCATTATATTTAATGCATGCATGCATGCTTGTTTATAGCTCAGCCGCATATGCCTGTTTGTCTGGCCATTTTGCCAGTCGCATGCAAGCAATTAATTGCCTAGCCGCATAAGGCATTAAGGAATCCCTTAAACCTTTTCTTTCTTTAATGCAATTGTTTTTCCTTAATGCACTAGTTGCTACATTCTCTAACACCAGCCGCATATGGCCTTGAATATTTGCTGACCGCATATGCGCCATTGCTTGGCCGCATACGCACTATTGAATGGCAATTTCATGTGGCAGTTTGCCTGAGCCGCATGGCCCCTTCCACTTGTATGGCTTATTATATACATGTAATCATTGCTTCACGTGGATCAATAATGGAATGGTTTACGTGAATTTTCCTTCCTTGCTGCATTGATTTTGGATCCCACTTGGCTAGAATACATATATAATTTTAGGCCACGTGGCCCCAGTACTTGAATGGCCACGTGCCCCTTTTCTTTTGCTTGAGTGGAAGCTTGCATTTATTGCGGGTCCCACTCTCTTTGTCTTTTCTGATTGCATGAATATTTCTTGCTGGCCGCATGGCCCCCCTTCAGTTATTTTCTGGCCGCATAAGCTTTGGCTGGCCGCATGGGTGGCCTCCCACTCTCTTGGGCCGCATATATATTTTTCCCACTTTTGGACCGCATGGGTCCCACTTTGATTGTTTAAATATTTTTATTTGCTTGAATTGTGGTCAGAATTTCTTCCCACTCCCAACATGAAAATTGCAGAGTTTCTCCTTGGCTTCAAGAATATATATATTATAAATATATTATTATTTAATTGTGCAAGTTTCTCCCTTCCTTGATAAATGACATGACACGACAGTGACCGGTAGTGGTGCACTCTTGACAATGAACTTGACATGATATCTTGACATGATAACTTGAGATGATAAATAAGAATGACTTGATAGTGGCGCACTCTTGATAAGTAATAATAATAATGATAGTGGCCCGTCGTGGCGCACTCCTGACAAGAATTAATTAGTATCCTGACACCGTAGGTGTTGTATTGAATGTGCTTGTATAAGCTACCGTCTAGTCTTGCATCATGTCTAGGACATGAATTCCTGATTTTCCACGGTCAGGAATTCATACTGAATCTGGCTAGGTTAATGACTAGATGGATCAAGTAGTTCATGGAGAGACTTTCCCAGTTACCTGTTGCCCCTTTGATCCCGACCTTATATATATATATATATATACATGGGATTTGTTGCTATCCGTCGAGTTGAGCGCACTTCCAGCCCGCCGTCGAGTGTGGTACCTTAGGACACATGTATCTTACTACAGTGTGTCTGCTATATCATGCTATCTTTTCCTTCTCTTTGCTGGGATCACTCAGGTAGTAACAAACGGGTAATTGGACTTAGAAATCTCTTTGCATCTTGCTAGTAACTAGGCTTGTGACAACCCTAGTTAGTTAATGTAGAAAGCCGTAGACAATGATTGGCCGTGATTGATTGGATGGAGTCTACTCAGTGCAAGTCTTGTCTTGATCCTGTACCTGAATGTTACATGTCCAGATTTCTTATATTTATCTTGCCGATAAATGGTGGGAGAAACCAAGTTCTGTTCAGACGAAGGGTTACAACCCCGGTCCTTGTTTGGTTTACGGGTTGTAACCTGGTTATCTGAATAGTCCCATGGCTATCTCATCGTATATCACCTTCCCAGTTCTATTTATTTAACCTGTTCTCCAGTTTACTTTATGTCAATAATGATTTACCTACTATTTTCCCTATGATCGGGACGAGTGCATTGGTACTGCACAAATCCCGATCCTTCTTTACTTATTTGCTTGTTGATTGCTAATGATTGCTGGTTTTAAGTTCATAGTTTGGCCTCCTTTGTGGTACTTGCTATTTGGGGTCTGACCCCACTGGTTTTGCATGGCCAGGTTCTAATAGAAGAGCCTGAAGGATCTACCGCACCATCTACTCGACGGTGACCAGCCGGAGCACCAGAGTGCCTCAGTGGGTTTCTTCTTCGTTCTCCCACTGATATGTAAATCCTCCTCTTGTAACGCTTAGCCCCGAGCACGTGTTTAGCTCGTGTTTTGGTATTTTCTTGATATTGTAGCCTACGGGCATAAACATGATATGTATATTCTAGACTATAGCTAGTCCTTATTATGTACAACTAACACTCTAGCTAGTCATCATTTCTGTGGTACTGGCTTCATGATCATTCATGTATATATGGTTCGGGATGCCTTACTATTATATGTATGATGATCGTACTCTTGCTCTTGTATAATTGTCTGTGATTGAGATACCTAGGGTTGTTATACCTTAGGATTGACTGATGGCTTGTAGAGTAACCCCCATGTCTTGACAGCTTATACGTGATTTCAGAGTATTAACGTACTTTGGGATTGCGTAGCTGGCTATGTCCGCCCCCTCTCTCCGGTATTCTGGTTCTGGGGCGTGACATGGTTTTAGTGGTGGCCCATGCAGGTCTGAATCTCGATTTTCAGATTTGTGGGGGTTACCATGTTTAGATATCTCAATCACGATTATCTTTATTGATCTCCTTCGGATTATTCTCTACCTCTGATACTTGACTTGATATCTGTTTTGATCATTGATCATTCCTGTTCCCATGATTTGATCTTGTGTCCTTCAACTTTCAAGGGCACTGTTCTTGATCCTTCTGATTATCTTGTTCGTGTTTTGCCGAGGACAGCTCAGCATTCTTCAGCCAGGCCAGTTATGGAGGATTAGTCTCAGCATGCAGGCAGAGATGTCAGTCCATTCCGATCAGCCAGTCGCTTCTGTCTTCGTATCTTAATACAGGTGATAAAGTTCATGCATCTGTTTCAACTACGATGACACGTCCTGGGTAGAGTCATGTCTTGAACTAAGTCATTAGTACCGACTTACCTTGAGGCTCGACTTTTATCCATTTTTTTGGAGTCAGCTTAGGCCAGCGAGGACGTTGGTTTCTACACAACCGTCTCAGGAGACATATTGATCCATATGCCTCCAGTCCTTCTTGATCATGCTTGTATTTGTTCTTGTGCATTATTTACTGCTTACGCATTTATTTACATTACTGATTGTTTTACTTTACTTATATGCCATGCTTGATTTATTGAGATTGTTGAGTTTCCTGGAGCTTTTGTTTTGATATCTTGCTCGACTAGCCTCAGAAAATTCCGAGGACGGAATTTTTCTAAGGTGTGGAGAGTTGTGAGACCCGTCTCACTGTATCGGTATTTTATATGGATATGTGTTTATTGAGCCGTATTTCGTATTTCTCGATTTACGTGAGCTCGCAAGAGTTTGACAGCTTCATTGGCATCTTCTGATGACGAAGAAGGAACAGATTGAGTTAGAACGGTAGGAGGAGGAACAGCATTGTAAGCACTACCCCCAGCTCCGGACTGAGTAGGTGTAGTTTGAACTTGTACTTGTACGGGAGGCATTTGAGGAGACACTACCCCCAGCCCAGTATTAGCAGGTACTGAAGATGCTATGACCTCTGGATTTGTAGTAGGTGCAATCGGTGGTGTAGCATGTTGTGCCACAATGATAGAATGCATACTAGCAACCATTTCTGTTATGGTTTTAGCTTGTCTTCAAGTGCAGCAATTCGCTGTTCCTGATTGGAAGAAGTCGAAGCATCTGGATCATCAGTGACAACATAAGCTGTCACTTCTCTTGGTACAGTGGAAGACACTGTTTGTTCAGAACTTTTGCTGTATGCATCATAGTCGGAGAAAGAATCGTCTCCTGACTGAGAAGTAGGAAGATAACCTGAAAAGTTTTGAGGAAGATTCCTTTGACCGATTATATCTTGGCTTCGAGAACGGGTATGTCGAAATACTCCTTCAGAAGATTCTTAGAGTAATTCTAAATACCGCTGGCTTGGCTTACGAGGCTTGCCGTGCTTAGAACATCTTCTACCCCCAGTGTCTCGGAAAGTCATGTTAACAAAAGCATACAAGACTTCGCCTTCCTCTGACATAGGTTCAGATTTAGCAAAAGTCAGACGATCGAAGACAGATCGTTTTGTTGTTTGACAACAACATTGAATGATGACTTTATGGTTGCAATGATGATCAAATGGTTGAGATGGAGGTGTTGAGACATTGTCCCGTTTTTGTCTGAGATGTTCTCGGAGATCGAGAACAACAGCAGGACGAGAAAAACTCTGAGGGATCTGTTCTTTGATAACATTCGGAACATGATTCCGATTCTTCAAATATTTAATCCCTTGAGTATATAGGGAAGTGCTCACTTCATTGGCATAAGTGTCGGGATTTTTGACCCTGGAGATTTGTTTTTGATGATGTTTGGTCTTCGGCATTGGCTGTTTGCATTTTACCGAAGTGGGTCTATTGAGATAAGTTCTGAGATCAGCAAATTCACCCCCAGGGGTTTCTGTCTGAGACACTAACAGTTTTCCCTATCTGGAACGGGAAATTTTGAGAGTCGGGAGGTCCTGGAATTCTGCTACCGGGGTAGGCAGAATACCTCTTTGGTCAGTACAAGTTCTCTTGTCATAAAGGAAAGAAGAATCCTTGTTTGAAAGAGTTCTAGTACTGATTGGTGCCGAGGCACGTTCAGATTGATCTTCTTCGGTAAAAACTGAAGAAGATTGAGAAAGGACCAAAGGGCCTTTTCCTTTGTTTTGTGACGAAGGGTTAGCTAAAGAGCGTTTCCCTCTGTTGTCTTCCAAGTTATGGGACAAGGAAGTTTGAGAAAAGACCAACGGGCCTTTCCCTTTATTTTGAAGAGGAATAGCCAAAGGACTACCCCCAGTAGATTGCACAGGAGCAACAGTGTGTTTAGGAAGAGGAACAGAGCCTTTTCCCTTGTTATGAGAAGAAGAGAGTTTAGCCAAAAGGTTGTCACTCTTGGATTGCGCAGGAATACTTTGCGCATGAGTTGATGGTACACTGGTTCTGGTCACAGAGACTGTGGTTTGCGCATCAGGAGTTTTTGCCACAGAATGCTTCGGTTGCACTCTGGTTGCTGGAATGTTGGTTTGCGCAGGAAGTTTGGCAGCCAATTGTGCCAGAGGCATAGGAGTTTTATACTTAGCCATGGCAGCATATGAAGTCTTTTGTGTACTGGCCATAGCAGACTGCGCAGCAGTAGAAGAGACAAATTGTGCAGTAGGCTTGGTGACAGAAGCTTTGGACTGCACAGCAGACTTGCTGGCAGATTTCGCAGAAGACTTGCTGGCAACATTAACAGAATGCGCAGCAGTCTTTGGGACCCACACTGGGCGCACTTTGCTTGCGGCAGCAGTGGTTGCAGTGCGAGGAGTGGTCTTGGAGTTGATCATAGATTCGTAGGCTGTCTGGTTGATCTTCACAACCAGTGTCTTCTGCGTCTTTCCGATAGACGCTACGTCACATTGAGTTGTCACTTCCTCATCGGAGGAGAAAGTCGTCCCCAGCAGAGTCGCCATTTTGTTTGCAAAAACAAAAGTTGAAGAACTTTATTGATACAAACTTTGTAAAAGATTACAATTTAAATTCTGGGAATGGTACAACTTTAGGAATCCAATCTAAATGACGATTGTTTTATCCCTTAGACGATGTGAACTCTGAAGACGAAGCCTCTGAAGTTGAAGACAACTCTGGAATTGAAGGCAAAAAGCCTCGAAGGCGGAAGGCAAAAGCCTCGGAAGAATGCAGCAGCACTTGGGCAAGAACTCCTGGACTCTCTGAACTTTGAAGTCTGATCTCTCTGATTTTTGATTATTGATTCTTGATCCCTTTGAATGGAGACTTGAAACTCTATTTATAGAGTTCTGAGAAATAACTAACTTTTAGTTATTCTGGACTGCGCACGATGGATTGCGCAGCAATTGGTTTGCGCAACAATGGACTGCGCAGGCAGTTGCTGGATCATGGGCTAACTGTCTTGGACACATGGCATTATTTGATTGAAATGTGCATGATCATGCACAGACAGTTGCCACGAAATGAGCAATTGATGGCATGAATGCCACGTGTATTTTGTCATTTGTACTGATAGAACGCGCACATTGAATTGCGCAGGCTTTGGATTGCGCCAACTTAATTTGCGCAGGAAATGGATTGCGCCAACATGGATTGCGCCAACATGGATTGCGCTGCCAGCTGTCCTCGAGCGCCGTGCTGCACGATTAAACGATCGGCCGCCTCGATCTCCGTGCTGTCAGTTGTCAGAAGATTTGATTTGTGTCAGGTAATGATGGTGATTTGCCACGTCAGCCTGCGCACTTGAAAGTGTGCGCAATCTATCCTGCGTAATCTGAAGGATGCGCAATCTGATGTCTGCGCAGTTTATCTGAAAGTTGTATTTCTTGATTTTCTGACTTTGTTGATGTGTGTAACTTGATTTTTTAGGACCTACAACGACATACTCCCCGAAGATCCTAAGGAGGCTATAAGTATTCGATGACTATCTTTACGATTCTATTACAACCAAACCACTAAGACTCTTTATCGACGAACTTATGATGGCCTACTCTTACGCTGTCTAGCTGGTGATGAAGCAAAATAGGTGTTATGTAAAGCTCACGATGGTGTCTGTGGAGCACATCAACCTGGTCCTAAACTACAGGATCGTATCCGAAGAATGGGTTATTACTGGCCCTTTATGGTATCAGATGCCATCGAATATGCAAGAAAATATCGAGCCTGTCAAATCCATGCAGATTTTATTCATCAACCTTCAGAATTTCTACATCCGACAGCCGCTTCCTGGCCTTTCGAAGCTTGGGGCATGGATGTCATAGGTCCTATTAATCCTCATTCTTCTAGAGGACATCGGTTCATTCTAGCAATAACAGACTACTTCTCTAAGTGGGCTGAAGCTATACCCTTGGCTGAAGTCAAAACCAGCAATGTTATTAACTTTGTCAAACACCATGTCATTTATCGATTTGGTGTCCCTCGACGAATCATCCATGACAACGGACCGCAATTCATCAGCCAGAAATTCACAAGATTCTGTGATGATCACCGAATTGACAATGTCGCTTCGACAGCCTACAATCCTGCTGCTAATGGATTAGCTGAAGCTTTCAACAAAACTATTATCAAGCTCCTCAAAAAGTTTGTATCCACTAACAAACGAAATTGGAGTGAAAAGCTTGGCGAATGTCTATGGGCCTACCGAACTACGGTCCGCAACCCCACAGTTTTACACCTTTCTCTTTGGTATATGGCTGTCAAGCTGTTCTTCCTCTGGAACTTCAAATTCCTTCTTTAAGGATTGCCATTGCTAACGAGCTCACTACAGAGAACAATGATCTTCTTCGACTTCAAGAATTGGAGGCACTTGATGAGAAGCGATTAATGGCTCAGCAACATATTGAGTTATATCAAGCCCGCATCTCGAAGACTTTCAACCGCAAAGTTAAAGTTAGAGCCTTTCAACAAGGAGAACTTGTTCTAACAGTCAGACGTCCTATGACTATGACTCACATGAGCAAAGGCAAATTTGATACGAAGTGGGAAGGTCCCTATGTTGTAATCAAAGTCTTCTCAAATGGGGCCTATCAACTCTCAGAGCTCCACGGTCGAATTGCAATGATGCCTATCAATGGCAAGTTTCTTAAAAAGTACTATGTATAAATGTAAATGCTTGTAAATCATCAGACAAGTCCAAGTTCATAAATAAAATTTTATTTTATCATGAATGATAGTACATGATATTAAGGGAGATCACTATCATCCTTCTTAACATTTGGACGCGGACCACTGTCGTCCTTTTCAAAAACACGGTCAGCAAAAGAGCCGAGAACCTCCTTGCTGGAACCCACGAGGAACTTGCAAGCAGCCAGCCTCATGGCCTCTTCTTCTTCAGTCTTTCCTGGTTCAAGCAGGAAGTCCAGAATATCTCGCGATAGTTTTGGTGCAGACGAACCTTCGCCTGCCCCTGCCTGCTTTGGTTGAACCGGTTCGCCCGGACATTCTTCAGTGTCCTTCTCAACCTTCGGGGCAAGTTCAGCCTTCTTGGGTGCATCTCCAGACGACATTTTTATGTTAGAAAAGTGGAAGTGCTCCTTTTGCTAAATTTCTGTTCTATTTATCGGCAGAGATTCTCTAAATAACGAAGTGACACATTCATCCGACGGTTCATCCGTTCGTTCACATTTACCTGACGGTTCACCCGTTCATTTATTATCATCCGATGGTTCACCCGTTCATTACATTCATCTGACGGTTCGCCCGTTCATTCACATCCACCTGACGGTTCACCCGTTCATTAATCATCATTTGACGGTTCATTCGTTCATTCATTTCTATTTGACGGTTTGTCCGTTCATTCTACCATTCGACGGTTTACCCGTTCCTTATGACGATTTATTTCGTTCATACCTTTTTGACGATTCATTTTCGTTCATTTAATCATTCCCATCAGTAACTTGTCATCCTTGATTAAGTTATCTATTGAAATAATAATATTCGATATATTCTGCCACGTCTATATTACCTCTGAGCAAATATAATGAATATAATTATTTTCCTACAAAATTCAGAAATATATCATGTCCTGTACCTCTGAATATATTTTCTATCTCTATTATTTATATCTGAACAAGATATGCAACAAATAATGGAGCCACAGCAAAAATGTCTTTTATTAATCAAAATATGAGATATTACAAAAAATACATGTACTTCAAAAGACATAAAGATACAAAATATTCCACTAAGATGGAGGTATTATCAGATTATCAATCTGCTGCTTTAGAGTCTGCAGCCGTTCTTCACGAGTGGACATCACCCTCCTTCTGGCTTCTTCCATCCCGGTTTCTTTATTGAAAGCAGGCATGGCCACCATTCGGCGAGTAATCTCAGCATTATGAGCTTCCACGTACTCATCCCTCTCCTAAATCAGAGCATTGAATTGTTGGGTTGCAAATTGATGATCAGCAACTTCATCTTCTAATTCCTTCTGGAGACGAGAAATCTCTGCCCTCAGCTCAGCAGCTCTCTTCTCTTTTCTCTCAGCCATCAAGGTTACTGATTCCAGCTTGGAATTATATTCGGCAGATTTTGCAGAGAAAGCTTCCAAAAGATTCTGGAGATTGACCCTTTCAATGTCATCTGCCTGAGCCAGTTGTTCGAATTCTTCATGCACTAGAGACTCTACGTCTCCTTGGTTGAGCTCTTTATAGTTTTTGATGGAAATCTCTAACTCATTCAAAATATGTTCCAGGAGAGTGGCTTGAGCCTCGTTACCTTGTTTCCGGATAACCCTTACTAAGAGAGAGGTTGGACCTCTAACCATAAAAAAATTAGTACCCTCTTTTTCTATCATTCTTTTTACTAGAGGTCCCAAAGATTCAAAAAAGCATCTGGTAAATGATTGGATCACAAGATTATTAGTTGCTATAGCATCAGGAGTTGCAGCTACTCCTGTTGATGATGAGGCCATAGGATGTTCAATCTCTCGCGTCTGGACAGCAGGCTCTTTGAATAAAGGAGCCAAAGTGGAGCTAGTTGCCCCTCCTGGTTGTTCTTCTGCAAGAGTAAAAATTGTCATTTTTTGCCTGTTGTTTGCTATTGTCCAAGAAGATTAAAGATGTAAACTATCTTACCATGGTTGAATCTAGCAATGAGCCTATCATATGCTGGAATAGACTCTAGTCGAGCAGAAGTAGCTTCAGCCATAACAGCTTGGCTACTGCCCGCTTTAGAACCACAGGATAAATGATGACTGCTACTAACAATCACCGTCGTTATAGGCACTTTGTCTATGCACGTCGAAGGTGCTAGAGAAGTCTCAAGATCTGCAGGAAATACAAATAAAGACATTAGTTATCATTCTATTTAAGAGGAGATTGATAATTTCATTTTATACCTTGAGGATCAGTGGCGGGAGTTTCTTTCGGAGCTTCTTCATCTGCTGCTTTTTCTGGAGATACTTCTACCCCAATGTAAGCCCCCTGAATTTCAGGGTTTATTTTTATTTTTCTGAATGAATTGTTTTCGATAAATATATTATTATTTAATTGTTTAGATCATTAATGTACCTTTCTATGACTTTGACCTCTGGAGCGTCAGGGATACCAATCTCTGTAAACTCTCTTCATGGGTTTTGAAGTAGACAAGATTATCTTCGTTTTGATATATCCTGTCCCACTTGAACTCGTTCCCTTGTGCTCTTTTTGTATCGCGCAACTTCGGGTCAACTTAGACCAATTAATCGTTGAATAATTATTCATACTTTTATTTTTTATCTTCGTTTGCACGTCACCGTGACTTTTAATTTAGGAGCACGAGACCAGTCGTTTTTCCAGAACCAACTTCTCATGAACGATCTACTCGAGATGCTCTTCACCCATGACCTTCGTGTCCCACTCAGACACTCCATTTTGTGCTTCATTTTCTTCGCACAACTTTCGGGTCAATTTAGGCCGATTTATTTTCTACCGTGAAACCTGATTTAATTTCCAATTTAATTTCGGGACCCGACATCGACCCAACCTAGCCGACCCAAAGTATGGACGTGGCCCACATGAAGCCTACTACCCACATGAAACTTGTGTCCCATTTATTGGAGTCCCCGCATGTTGTTTATTTATCCATGATTATAAATCTCAATTTTAATTCCATTATTGCACCCGGATCGATTTTGACCCGGCCCGGCTCGACCGAACCCGAACCCAAGGTCCATATTGTTCTCCCATGACTGCCCAAAGACCCCACATAATTTCTCTATTTTTTTTCTATTTTGGAAATATCTACTTTTCTCTCTCCTCTCTCTCTCTAAATATCCCTCTATATATATATATATATATACCTACATATATATATATATATATATATATATATATATATTATATATGGCTAACACTCTCTCTCTCTCTCATCCTCACCACACAACCCCCCCTTCAGCCGACATCCTCCCTCACCCCTCCCTATATACTTTTCTCTCTCTATCTCTCTTTATATATATATATACCTACATATATAGATATAAACATATATATCTAACTCTCTCTCTCTACTCACCCACACACCTCACCCCCTCACTCCCCATAGCAGCCAGCTCAACCCCCCTCCCAACAATGGCCGACATACCCCCCCTCTCTCCTCAAATATCTCTCTCTCTATTATCACTCTCTTTTTCTATATTATCACACACACGCATATATCTCATCTCTCTCTCTTTCTTTCAAAACACACACACAACACACCACCACCCTCACCACAGCCGACAGCCCCCCCATGGCCGAGCAACACACCACCACCACCACAAACGCCCACAGCCACCCTCTCCTCCTTCCTCCTCCTCCTACTCTCCACCACTTCATCACCATCATACTCACCACCTTCACCATCTCCATAGCCTTCCACCACCATTAACCACCCTCACCACCACCACCGCACGGCCCCGCCGCCGTCGGTGTGCCATCGCCATGCCCCGGCCTGGCTCCCCCGCCCCACTGCAGCGCGGCAGCAGCAAGCCGCAGCAGTAGCTGCAAACGCAGCAGTGGCAGCAGCAGCGGCGCCACGTGCGCGCGCGCGTGGGCCGCCGTCGTGCGCCGCCGCGCCGCCGCACGGCGTTGTCGCCACCGTAGCTGGCCCCCGACCCCCTGGGCGCATCCCGGCGCACCACCCCGTGGCGGCCACCGTCCACCAGGACGCGCCGCCTAGGCGTTTCGCGCATTTTCCACGTAATTCCGTCGTGACGCGCTCGGGAACGAAGCTGAAATTGTGTTTCGTAATAGCAACTTCGCACGTGTTTTTCGGGAGATCCGACCGTTGGATCGACGAACTCCTTGCTCCGTCGTAATCTCGGTATATCCATCTTCACTCCTGACAATTTTCGTCCGTTAATTTTGTCGTTTGGTACCTCAAAACTGGCCACCAAGTTGACGTTTTAAATTGAACTGTTTTGGACAGTTTCGTGATGCCAACTTTGCGGGTTAATATCTTCGTCATCGCAGCTCCGTTTTGCGTGCCTTCAGTTCCCGTGCACAGCTGGTATAACCCTCTTCCTGTCTCCTTTAGGTTTCATTTCATTATAAGCACGTTTGGTTGGTTGAATTCGACGCCAAAGTTGGCCGTCCGAATTATTTAATTTGCACTTGTAAAATTCCATTTTTGAACCCGGGACTCCGAATTCAATTTCTGACACAACCAATAGACTCGTGGCGTCGTTCTGGCATGTTTTCATATAAAATTTGCTTGATTTGGAGAACGTGGGCCCTGGCACGCATTTCGGTGCAAAGTGGGTCCCACTTTTCGAGTCAACGTATCACTTTGAGATCGGCTCATCGGAATCCAGTTTCGGATATACCGTTGAGTTCGTATCGTCATTCTGGACTCGTTGACATATAATTTGCTGAGTTTTGAAGACATTTGCTCCGGCACGTATTTCCGTGCAAACCGGATACCAAGTGTCGCGTCAACGTATCATTTTGAGATCGGCACATCGGAATCCTATTTCGGACATACCGTTGGGTTCGTATCATCATTCTTGATTCGTGGACATATAATTTGCTAGCTTTTGTAGACTTCTATCCCGACACATTTTTCGGTGCGAAGTGTGTCCAACGGCGGACATCATTTTGACCCGAAATTACCGTTTTGCCCCTGTGTCCCAAATTGGACTTATGGGTAGGCTATCCTAGCTGATTTGACCATTCTGGACACATTGGTGATATTTATTTTATCATCCGACAACATCTGTAGATTTTGATTATGTATTATCCTTAATTTATAATTAATTATTTTTCTAGATATTGTTACTTTCTGGTTTTGAATTTTTATATATATTTTAATTGCTGTAAAAATTTTAGAAAAATTATATTTAAATACTATGTTAATTTAGCTAATTTATTATAATTTTTCCAGCATTTAATAAGTACTTTTGTTATTTTATAAAAATGGGAAAACAGAACTCATTTTCAATATATTTATGTTTGCTGATTTTTAATAAATATTTATGAGGGTTTATAAATTCCAGAAAAATTAGTATAAATTTCTATAATTAACAAGGATTATTTTGGTACTTTATTTTATATAATATTGATCTTTTTTGTCTATCTCAAAAATTGTTGGAACTCAATGTACAGTTTGATTTATTTATTGAGTAATTACGACTTTTAATATTTTGTGTTGTTTTGAGTTATTGACGTATTGGTCCTCACCCCGTACTAGTGTAAAGATCCTAGGAAGTTAGTTTGTGTATAGTGGCACTCCACATTAGACTTTTTATGCCAGGTCCCCACTTGACTAGTTTGACTAAAATATTTGATTAGAGTTGACTTTGACCTAGATTGGCTTAGAAATCATATAGATTGTATTAGTTCTTTCGTTTACTTTCATTTTGGACATGTCATAACTGTATTACTCTATTTTAGGATATTGTGACCCTGGTACAGACATCTGATATTACACTACTCTTTACAGAGTATCAGGCGAGTACATTCTCTGATAGTTCTCTCATTTATTTGTCAATTACTGTATTTCAGTTCTAGTTAGTTCTATGTGATTCTCTGTATCAACACGTATGAATATTTCTGGATTCATGTATGCGACACATACCTTACTTACTGATCTCTATTACTGGAATCACTGGAATCATTCCGAAATCATTTCTGGAATCATCATTTGGCCGGACTCATCTCGATTCTTGTGTCTTGTACTGGATTCACTTGCTGGACGGGGAAACATTGAGTAAGACATGTAGACATATCCTAAATCTGGAATCTCTAACTGGAATCTACTGGAAGCATAGCCATCTCTTGCCTGATCCGTAAGAGATGTGCCTGATACCTACAGCCGTTTACATGTCGACCTCGGTATTTTAAAACACACTGTTAGATCGTAGTTGGACTCACCCTAGATTTATTGATCACTGTTGGACTCATCTTGTATCGGAAATCATCTGGTATCGGATTATATGGACTGGACTCACACTGGGATTACATTAGACTTATATTGTACTGTCTGGACTCATACATGTTATTCTAGTTCAGTTAGCTTTTATTACCGTCATCATTGCCATGATTCTTCTCTTGTTTAGTTATATTTCTTTTCTTGTATCTTAACTGTTTCTCTATACCATCACCTGAATATAAACTGCCATGCTCATCAATAAAACTGTCTATAACTGCTTTAGAGTTCTCTGTCATTTACTTGGGTTTTTTAGATGGGTTGTACTCGTTCCTGTCCTGATTGGACCCGTTGAAAATATTACAGATGATAGTCCTGAGGATACATGCCCTACTTACCATGGACCTGGCCTTAGCTCCAGAAGAGGTCCCAGCGGGGAACCTTGCTTAGTTATCTTTCATGTGTTTAGTAGACTTAGACTTTGTCTGTTCTTATATTTGGATACTGGACTTTGTCTCCAGTTAGATACTTTGGTTATGTATTATTAAGTCTGTGCTTATGTTACCTTCGCTTATAGATGCTGTGTTGTGATGAACCTTTAAATGTGATTTTAAAACTGTTAGCTGCTTAGATCCTTTATTGTTTATTCTAGAACAGCTTACTGCGCTTTAAACAAGCGTAGGCTGGACATGGCTCGGCCCGGCCCAACAATTTGGGTAACGGGTCGTGACATGTTTTTAGTGGCGGCCCATGCAGGTCCAGACTTAAGTTATTTGGTTACGTTATTGTACCAAGCATGCCTGCAATTAGGATCTAGGACAACTTGTTAACACTAGGAATAACATTTAGAACACCTAGAGGATTTCTAGGATTGCAACATAGGAGAACTCACCACAGCATAGGACCGTTAGCTATAATTAGCCTCTTGTTTGTATTTCAGTGGGTCAATTTAGACCAAGTTCGTACCCTTGGGATGACCCCTGAGGATCTCACTCTAATCTCACTCTAATCTTATCTAGAAATCAGTTTCCACTTATTTCCATTTGCTCTCCTTTAAATTCATTGTTGAATTTAATTTCTGATTTTCGTTGTTAACTTTGATCTTGCATCGTGATAAATTTTGTGGATTAAATTATGATATATCCTGATAAGGTAAACGTCTGCTTTAGTTATGGAGTTTAGAATTTATCGCAGCCATATTAGCTACTATGACAAAAACATAGAGCCTGATTTCGGATATACTATCCTATTCATAGAATTTAGATTTTTTCGCAGCCATACCGGTTGGCATGGCGAGGATTCTAGATAACATGATTATAGGGCATATACCTTAGTTATGACTCTACCGTTTATTGTATCTAAGCTTACTGGTGGGGCAAAAATTCTGGCAACATGATTTCAGGAAGACGTGTATGGTTATCAGATCATATCCCAACTTAGTTTACTTTCTTATAATCGAATGAGCAAGAATAAGTTCTTATCATTATTCTTCCCCGTCTTGATTAACTCCATTCTATCTACATCTACAACTAGGATTACAGGTTCTCTAGGACTCTCCAATAGGATTGCTTTCGCGTTATCTTTTGGACATAATTATTTTTGTGTTCCATCTTTCCTATGACTTGACTAAACTTTTCTTCGACCTCTTGGATAATTCTTTTCGTTATAAATCTCGTTGTCTTCGTACCATTCTTGGAGATATTCCAATAAACTTTCCTGTCTTGCTTGACCTTTAATTTGTTTGGACACTGTTATGGATTGCTTGACCCAGTCTTAGACCTTGTTACCTTCTACTTGATAGATGACCGAAATAGCGAAACCTTGTTGACTGAACCTGTAGTATAACTATAAATGTATTGGGTGTTTGTGATAAGTACTTTTCCTAGGGATTGGTTAGATTAAGCTTATAGGACAAGTATAAGCGACTGACTGTAGCAGACTTGGAAACCATTAAGAATGATTGCATTGATAGTATGACTTGATGATAGGGTATCTAAGATAGAAAAATGAGATAGTATATTATTGTGACTATGGATTGAGGATTAGAATCTTGTGCTTAGCCGTTTGAGGATTTAGCATTTGTAGAATTTTTGTTGGTTATCTCTTGCTAATTACATGTGATTAGAGGGTAGATCGATATGTGGATTGATATAGAATAAGTTAGAATGAGTTATCGTATTGCGTACGAGATCAAAAAAAAATATCAGTTAAAAAGACATGGAACAAGACAGAGACATATGTACATTGGAAATTAATAAATCGGGAGTTTTGAAATCGAGGATTTGTATTCGGAGGACTTGTTGAGTAAAAAGAAGAAGGCTCTACGCCAAGGATAAGAATTGAACGTATAATTTCAAGGAGAAACTGTAGGAAAGGATTGACGATAAATGATGCCAAGGAACTGTGGATTAATGAAATAAGGATACTTAGGATATGATAAGGAAATCCAGTATTTACAATTGAGGTTGGAAATATGATTGATGATTAAGCATTTTAGGCTTATAGACATGTCCAGAGAATGACCTATATTTTAGGGTATACATAAATGTTTCATATTAGTATGGAAGATTCTAAAGGATGTATGGCGTAGTTTATGATAGAAGGACTTTGATTGAACCTAAACCAAAAAGATTGTAAAGAGAAACAGAAGAGATGATTACAAGGATAGCAGATTGAGTATCGTAGCCAGAGTAGCTACATGTTATAGTTTGACCTATTGGGTGATTTTTAATTTCGAGGATGAAATTTTTGTAAGGTGGGTAGGATGTAAGCCCCCTGAATTTCAGGGTTTATTTTTATTTTTCTGAATGAATTGTTTTCGATAAATATATTATTATTTAATTGTTTAGATCATTAATGTACCTTTCCATGACTTTGACCTCTGGAGCGTCAGGGATACCAATCTCTGTAAACTCTCTTCATGGGTTTTGAAGTAGACAAGATTATCTTCGTTTTGATATATCCTATCCCACTTGAACTCGTTCCCTTGTGCTCTTTTTGTATCGCGCAACTTCGGGTCAACTTAGACCAATTAATCGTTGAATAATTATTCCCACTTTTATTTTTGATCTTCGTTTGCACGTCACCGTGACTTTTAAGTTAGGAGCACGAGACCAGTCGTTTTCCCAGAACCAACTTCTCATGAACGATCTACTCGAGACGCTCTTCACCCATGACCTTCGTGTCCCACTCAGACACTCCATTTTGTGCTTTATTTTCTTCGCACAACTTCCGGGTCAATTTAGGCCGATTTATTTTCTACCGTGAAACCTGATTTAATTTTCAATTTAATTTCGGGACCCGACATTGACCCAACCTTGCCGACCCAAAGTATGGACGTGGCCCACATGAAGCCTACTACCCACATGAAACTTGTGTCCCATTTATTGGAGTCCCCGCATGTTGTTTATTTATCCATGATTATAAATCTCAATTTTAATTCCATTATTGCACCCGGATCGATTTTGACCCGACCCGGCTCGACCGAACCCGAACCCAAGCTCCATATTGTTCTCCCATGACAGCCCAAAGACCCCACATAATTTCCCTATTTTTTCCTATTTTGAAAATATCTACTTTTCTCTCTCCTCTCTCTCTCTAAATATCCCTCTATCTATATATATATATATATACCTACATATATATATATATATATTATATATATGGATAACACTCTCTCTCTCTCTCATCCTCACCACACAACCCCCCTTCAGCCGACATCCTCTGTCACGACCCGATCCCAAATTAATGGGTCGAACCGGACCATGCCCAGCCTGCACCGTGGTGAGACGGCGGCAGTAAGCTGTTCCATTGCAGGTATTCACAACAACACAAGTACATTTGCCACAACTGTTCTATTCAGAATTGAAACTTTATTTGATAAAATATTCAGAAATACAACTTGAAGGGAAATGCTGAAAATAAACTACAAACTCCAAATAAAAGAAAGATGCAAGAAAGGGAAACTATCTAAGCATCAGGTTCAGTGTTCCAGGTTCAGCGTCCTCCGGAAAAGGCTCCGGTACCGTTGCAGGGAAGAGAACCGGGTCATAGTAGCTATTATAGTATAGCTCGTCATCCTCAGTGTTACCTAAAATGTTGTCTCCAGTCAGGAGGGAGCAAGAACGAAATATGCATCTCATATCTTAAATAGTAATTGGAAAGTGCAGGATAAACAGTTTAAAATAACAATTTTCAGCAGTTTAGAACAGTTCAGTGTGTTTTGAATATGCAAACGTTTATGACCGGCTTGGGTTGAGCAGTAGTATCCTAGCGATACGATATGGCTTATCCCCGTGTGTGAGAGGGGTAAGCTAACACAGTCAGTTCAGTAGGGGCTTTGGTCATAAACGTTTACACTATTCCCCCAGTCCCAGATTCAGTAACAGTAACAGTCGGTAGAGTTCCGTGCCAGCAGTGTGGTTTAACATGCAGCTTAACTTTACTAAATAAAATACAGGAATACACAGTTCGAAACTTGCCTTGTATTAGATTGACTGGAAAGACGAGTCGGTACCGAGGAGGAACATCAGTTGTAACTTCGAGTTCCTACAATTGAGAACTCGACTTAGATCCTTGAATAACCAGACTAAGTGTGCTAGTTGCAATCTCTAGTAGTCATGTCCTAGTCAGGTTTTATGTTGTATTAATTTACAGCTAACGATTATGTCGCAACTACGTGCGTTGATTAAGCCGGTTAATTGGTTTATTTGGAAATACACGAGAATCAATTACAATTGGAAAACTTTGTGTTTTGAAATATATTTATAAAAATACAATTTCTTTTAGTGATAAACCGTGAACTAATTATTTAATAATATTTTATCCATTTTAATTAATTCTTAATTAATCAGTAAATTACGCTCTAACTACGATTATGCGTCTAATCACAAACCACCCAAATTCACATCCACCAGAAAATAAAATAAAAACTACGGTACACAATACAAGGGCACAGCTAATCATCCTAGGGTGGGCTTATGCCCTGTACAATTTTCTTTTACATCAAAATAAGAGAAAAATGACTTAATTAATAAATAAAGAGCAGTAATTAAATAACTATAATAAATAGCTTAAATATTAATTAAAATAATTAAAAAGATAGCTAAGAGTCTCAGACTCGGTCCATTCCTCAAAATTCGGCTAATACTCCAACGTCCGGTCGGACCGGTGCGTTTGCATTTCGCCGGGGCCCACAGACCGGTACGGTCGTCGCCCGAAAAATCAGTTTAGAAATTCATTTTCAAAAGCCAATTTGAAATCAATATAAATATAGTTTTGTAAAAATTTGGGCAGCACTTCCTCTATTTCGGGACAAACCCAAAACTGGAAAATGCGTCACGGAAAACCTGCAAATATTTCCAACCCAAAATAATCCACAGAATATATCCACCAAAATAATCCCAAGCCACAGAAAATAATTCCAACTCCACCGAATAATTCCCGAAAAGTCCGGGAATCTCGTAATCCAACCAAATCACACCGAAGCAACACAGGAAAAATAATCTAACGCAGCTAAACGATAATATACGCAGCTAACTGGATTCCCGAGAGGGAACCGGGGGACCGGTCTATCATCATCGACTCTACGGGGGACGAACTACTGTGATTATCCAGAAATTACCAGATTCCGTTGGCGGGGAGCCGCGGGAAAAACTCGGGAATAATCCGAAACTAAGTTCGGCAGCAGGTCGAAGATCCCGGCTCAACCACGCACAGCAAAGGGGCGCGGGAAAGTCAGCGGAAGAGGGGATTGGCCACGGGGAAGTCCGCGGACAGCGGAGAACCGCGGAGAAGGGTCGCGCTAGGGCAGCGGACGACAGCGGCGGGGGAGATCCGCCGGGGCTCGCTGACACGGCGGGGGCGCTGACAGCGCAACGGCCGCGCGGAGAGGGTCGGGTTCTGCCGGCGGAGGGAGCCGCGGCCACAGGGGCGTGCGGGCTCAGGGAGGAGCCGCCGCTGCGGGCGGTCGGGATGGCCGCGGGTGCGGTGCGGGCTCGGGGCACGCCGGAGGCGCGGGGGCGCGGCCTCCGGTGGTCGGCCGGAGGGAGCTGTCGGCGAGAGGGAGAGATCTGTGAGCTGTTGAGAGTTTTGTGAGTTTTGTTTCTCCACAGGGAGAATGAGAAAGGTGAGAGAGAGAGAGAGAGTGGTTGAGAGTTTTTAGTTGGGAGTGCTCGTGGGTTCTGTTGATGTACGGGAAAGGTGGGAGAGTGGGTTTGATATAGGAAGTTGGAAAAGAGTGGTTGCACAGATGTGTAGTGGAGGAGAGTTCGGGATGAGAGGAGTTTTACCAATACATAGGGTACCTAAGGCCAAGCATTTTATTTATTAAAAAATATATTTTATATATATATATTTTGTTTTTTATAAACAGATTAATCCAGAATCAGAATTGAAAAGAAAATAGAAAGAATGGGCTCGGGCCTGGGTCTGGGCTCGGACTCGGGTCTGGGTCCGAAAATCAAAAAGCCAAGTTATATTAATTTTGAAATTACTTTCCACTCAAATAATATTTCATAGTAATAGTAATATTAATAATTCTAGAAACACAAATATTAATACTAAATCACTACTAATAATTAATTACGAGATAAGGGTTTCACAATCTTCCCTCCTTAGAAAATTTCGTCCTCGAAATTTAAAGGTAGGGTAGACAAGACAAACAGGTACGGGTACTGCGCCCGTAACTCAGGTCCAACCATAAGAATTTCCAAAGCAGTCATGGATGAGACGGTTTAAGGACAAGTTTCATTTATGGTGACATCCATGCAGAAAGAAAACAAAAGCGAACCAAAGTACACGAGGTTGATCAGACCATCATGCACCGGTCCTGATTAGACAATATATTAGTGGGTGCACCCAATAAAATACTGTCATGATCAAGCTTGATAAAGAGATAGCTTACAAAACTAGGCTAACTTCGTCAGCATTAGTCAAATTTAGGACGAAAAAAAATAAAGATAAGGAATAGGGGTTAAAGTGATGGCTCAACTACTGATCTTCTTCTCATCTCTGACTAGGCTTGCAACTGGTTTCTTTGGCACTGAAAAGGTTGATTCCAATCTTCAGCTCTGAATTATCCAAAATGTGACTCGGATCCGAAATGTATCGTCTGAGCTGTGACGTAGAAGACGTTGCACACCCTCAAGATTAGCAGATAGAGCTAACTGGTACGCTACTTCCAACTCGTCTTAAAACTTCAAATGGCCTGATGTACCTGGCCTCAATTCCCAGCTCCGTCAAAACTGTTTGTTCCTCTGGTAGAAGAAAATCTTCACAAAAGACGCTATCTCCTTCTTCAACTCCACTGATTGACGATGCTAACTTGGTAGTTGTTGTAAGGAAACTCTATCAATTTTAAATGATCTTCTCCAAGACCCTCCAATTTCCAAAATACAAGATCTAACATATCTTCAAGCGTCTGGATTATCTTCTTTGATTGTCCGCCGGTTTGTACTCCATAAGTCTGGTAGGGGTGCCTCTCGTACATTGCTGCCAACTTCTCGGTGAACAACTAACCTTGAAGGGAATAAAGTGTGCTGACTTAGTCATTCGGTCCACTATAATCCAACTGGTGTTCTTCCCTCCTTGGAATCAAGGCAAACCTAACACATAGTCCATCGTTATGTGCTCCTACTTCCAGTCCGGAATGTCTTTTGACCGTAGAAGTCCTGCAGGTCTCTGTCGGCTAGCCTTCATTTGTTAACAAGTTAAACATCTAACCTCAATTCTGAATACATCCTTCTTCATTCCATACTACCCAACAATAGTACACATATCCCAATATGTCTTGCTAGGATGTATGGAATACTGGTGCGCTTCTTGCATTAGTTCGTTCCTCAGTTCGCCAGATAGTACACAAAGCCTCGTACCATTCTTCAGAGCTCCATTATTGGCGATTTAAGAAACCCTCAAGTGTTCCTGCCAACACTTGATCTCCAAGTTTGCAAGGTGTCTCATTTTGAAACTGAGTCTCCTTGACTTTGTCCATCAGACTCGAGCTCATTTGCAACTTCATCAACACTGAATCAGCATCCAGCTTCGTCCTTCTATCTCCAGGTAGTATAACCTCCAGTCCAAACTTCTCGATGTCTTCTAGCAGATGCTAGTCCTTGGTTAAGAACTTCGCCATCAGTATCAACTAAGTGCATCAGCGACCACATTAGCCTTACTTGAATGGTACTGCAGGTTGATGTCGAAATCCTTCATCTGCTTCAGCCATCTTCTTAGTCTAACATTCAGCCCTTTCTGAGTGAAGACATATTTCAGACTTTTGTAGTCCGTATATATTTCACTCCCTTTCTATAAAAATCATGCTTCCAGCTTCAAAGTAAAGATAATTGCAGCAATTCAAATTAGGTGTGGGATAATTCTTCTCATGAGTCTGTAGTTGCCTATATGAGTAAGCAGTTACTTTCCCACGTTGTTGAAGAACGCAACCCAGTCCTCTTCCAGAGGCATTACTGTAAATTGAGAACCCACCGGTTCCTACGGGTAGCGCAAGGATTGGTGTAGTGGTAAGTCTCTTCTTCAGCTCCTTAATGTCGTCTGGCAAACTTTTCGTTCAGATGAACTCTTCAAAGTGAGCTTCGTCATTGGCTCAGCAATCTTGGCGAAATCCTTCGCGAACTTCTAATAGTAGCCAGCCAAGTTCAGGAACCTTTCGAATTGAACTTGGGGTATATTACTCTTTAACAACAGCTATCTTCCATCGAAATTTCTTCTCTTGACAACATGGCCAAAAGTCCACCTTGTCAAAAATCCACGTTCAGATAACTTACCATAAAATTTCTTCTTCCTTAAAGTTTCCAAAACTTCCTCAGTTGTTCCTCATGCTCTTCTTCAGTCTTCAAATATATCAGAATGTATCTATGGATAAGATAAACTGATTCAAATACTCATGAAAATCTCTGTTCATGAGATTCATGAACACAGCAGAAGCATTTGTCAGTCTAACGTCCTGACCAAAGAAAATTACCCATACTTGGTGTTTGAATGCCGTCTTGGAAATGTCCTCTTTCCTGACTTTGATTTGATGGTAGTCAAATCTTAAGTCAAACTTCGAAACACCTTAACTCCACATAACCAGATCAAACAGATCCTCGATCCGGGCAGAAAGTACTTGTTCTGTAGTGTCTGGTAATCGATGCACATCCGTTGTTCCATCCTTCTTGGGCAAAAACAAGATAGATACTCCCTAAGGTAAAGTTCCACTATGATAAATCCTAGAGCCTTCATTGATCTGGTCCTTCATCTTCTTGGCCACCTTCGGGTTGACTCTGTACCATCCTTTAGAAATAGGAAAAGAGCCAGGGACTAAGTCAAGGGTGAATCCTATGTCTAGATCTGGAATAATCCGGGGAGACTATCAGGAAAAACATCTGCCATAAGGTGTAACTAAAAACTTCTATTCATGTGGAGAATTACAGCAAAACTCTTATGATTGATCTAAGGACATCATGTTACAACTTCCAAAAAGATGGTGCTATTCAGTGGTTCCAGGTACTATTCCTCATGGTTCTGGTTCTTGCATGAGCAGTCTCCAACTGCTTCATCTTCTATGAACCTCGAGTCTGCATCATGCCTTATTGTAAGGGGCAGGGTCTGCTGGATAGAAAGAGGGTCCCTAGGTTGTGGCCTAACAGGTGTTGCTGGGATATGAGCTCTGGTTTGATAGAAAGATAAGGGCAGTCCTTTACCCGATGTTCAGCAGATCCACATGCCAAACATTGTCCCAATCTCTTGCGGTAACTAACGGCCTGATGACCAGGCCTCTTGCAATAGTTACAAGCCCATAGTTTCTTACGACAAGGCTGCCGAAAAGTAGAGTACTTGATGGGACCCAATTATCTTCTAGGTTCAGGGGTATCCTTCCTAGGACAAAAGTTCTGCTCTAACTTGGTTGGAGATAACTAAGGCTACATCATTGACGTTCTTCATGTCTTCTCTCGTGATATTCTTCTGTTCCTGCTGGGCTTCATCTTGAGCTTTCTGGAACTCCATGATTTCTCGAAATAGGGCAACCATTTGGAAGATATTTGCTGGTACTGGTGGAGCAACAAAAATGGATACTTCACCAAGGAAAAACAACTCAGTTGAGATGAGGTAGGAATCTCCAGTGTAGGGAAAAACTTCACTGGATGCACAATAAGGACGGTCAAACAGCCGCGAGGGAAAAGACCCTGGGCTTGGTTGAGGAGATGGGGTATGATCCGGAGATGACACCTCATCGCCAGCAGGATTTGGTCAATGGTCATTCTCTGGAAGGTTTAGGACGTACACATAAGCAAGGTAGCCTACCAGTCTATAATCAAGCAAAAATATTTATTTATATATGAATCGGACCTATGTCGTGACAAATCAATGTTCTAGTGTTCTAATTGTTTCTAGGTATATTTTCCTATGTTGTTGTTGTTGTGACCTGCATGGGCCACCACTGAAAACATGTCACGACCCGATCCCAAGTTAATGGGTCGAACCGGACCATGCCCAGCCTGTACCGTGGTGAGACGGCGGCAGTAAGCTGTTCCATTGCAGGTATTCACAACAACACAAGTACATTTGCCACAACTGTTCTATTCGGAATTGAAACTTTATTTGATAAAATATTCAGAAATACAACTGGAAGGGAAATGCTGAAAATAAACTACAAACTCCAAATAAAAGAAAGATGCAAGAAAGGGAAACTATCTAAGCATCAGGTTCAGTGTTCCAGGTTCAGCGTCCTCCGGAAAAGGCTTCGGTACCGTCGCAGGGAAGAGAACCGGGTCATAGTAGCTATTATAGTATAGCTCGTCATCCTTAGTGTTACCTAAAATGTTGTCTCCAGTCAGGAGGAAGCAAGAACGAAATATGCATCTCATATCTTAAATAGTAATTGGAAAGTGCAGGATAAACAGTT
The DNA here is from genome assembly GCA_029216955.1 of Iris pallida. Lineage (NCBI taxonomy): Eukaryota > Viridiplantae > Streptophyta > Magnoliopsida > Asparagales > Iridaceae > Iris > Iris pallida. Next base: position 12,049,692 of record JANAVB010017598.1, read on the forward strand.
TAAAATAACAATTTTCAGCAGTTTAGAACAGTTCAGTGTGTTTTGAATATGCAAACGTTTATGACCGGCTTGGGTTGAGCAGTAGTATCCTAGCGATACGATATGGCTTATCCCCGTGTGTGAGAGGGGTAAGCTAACACAGTCAGTTCAGTAGGGGCTTTGGTCATAAACGTTTACACTATTCCCCTAGTCCCAGATTCAGTAACAGTAACAGTCGGTAGAGTTCCGTGCCAGCAGTATGGTTTAACATGCAGCTTAACTTTACTAAATAAAATACAGGAATACACAGTTCGAAACTTGCCTTGTATTAGATTGACTGGAAAGACGAGTCGGTACCGAGGAGGAACGTCAGTTGTAACTTCGAGTTCCTACAATTGAGAACTCGACTTAGATCCTTGAATAACCAGACTAAGTGTGCTAGTTGCAATCTCTAGTAGTCATGTCCTAGTCAGGTTTTATGTTGTATTAATTTACAGCTAACGATTATGTCGCAACTACGTGCGTTGATTAAGCCGGTTAATTGGTTTATTTGGAAATACACGAGAATCAATTACAATTGGAAAACTTTGTGTTTTGAAATATATTTATAAAAATACAATTTCTTTTAGTGATAAACCGTGAACTAATTATTTAATAATATTTTATCCATTTTAATTAATTCTTAATTAATCAGTAAATTACGCTCTAACTACGATTATGCGTCTAATCACAAACCACCCAAATTCACATCCACCAGAAAATAAAATAAAAACTACGGTACACAATACAAGGGCACAGCTAATCATCCTAGGGTGGGCTTATGCCCTGTACAATTTTCTTTTACATCAAAATAAGAGAAAAATGACTTAATTAATAAATAAAGAGCAGTAATTAAATAACTATAATAAATAGCTTAAATATTAATTAAAATAATTAAAAAGATAGCTAAGAGTCTCAGACTCGGTCTATTCCTCAAAATTCGGCTAATACCCCAACGTCCGGTCGGACCGGTGCGTTTGCATTTCGCCGGGGCCCACAGACCGGTACGGTCGTCGCCCGAAAAATCAGTTTAGAAATTCATTTTCAAAAGCCAATTTGAAATCAATATAAATATAGTTTTGTAAAAATTTGGGCAGCACTTCCTCTATTTCGGGACAAACCCAAAACTGGAAAATGCGCCACGGAAAACCTGCAAATATTTCCAACCCAAAATAATCCACAGAATATATCCACCAAAATAATCCCAAGCCACAGAAAATAATTCCAACTCCACCGAATAATTCCCGAAAAGTCCGGGAATCTCGTAATCCAACCAAATCACACCGAAGCAACACAGGAAAAATAATCTAACGCAGCTAAACGATAATATACGCAGCTAACCGGATTCTCGAGAGGGAACCGGGGGACCGATCTATCATCATCGACTCTACGGGGGACGAACTACTGTGATTATCCAGAAATTACCAGATTCCGTTGGCGGGGAGCCGCGGGAAAAACTCGGGAATAATTCGAAACTAAGTTCGGCAGCAGGTCGAAGATCCCGGCTCAACCACGCACAGCAAAGGGGCGCGGGAAAGTCAGCGGAAGAGGGGATTGGCCACGGGGAAGTCCGCGGACAGCGGAGAACCGCGGAGAAGGGTCGCGCTAGGGCAGCGGACGACAGCGGCGGGGGAGATCCGCCGGGGCTCGCTGACACGGCGGGGGCGCTGACAGCGCAACGGCCGCGCGGAGAGGGTCGGGTTCTGCCGGCGGAGGGAGCCGCGGCCACAGGGGCGTGCGGGCTCGGGGAGGAGCCGCCGCTGCGGGCGGTCGGGATGGCCGCGGGTGCGGCGCGGGCTCGGGGCACGCCGGAGGCGCGGGGGCGCGGTCTCCGGTGGTCGGCCGGAGGGAGCTGTCGGCGAGAGGGAGAGATCTGTGAGCTGTTGAGAGTTTTGTGAGTTTTGTTTCTCCACAGGAAGAATGAGAAAGGTGAGAGAGAGAGAGAGAGTGGTTGAGAGTTTTTAGTTGGGAGTGCTCGTGGGTTCTGTTGATGTACGAGAAAGGTGGGCGAGTGGGTTTGATATAGGAAGTTGGAAAAGAGTGGTTGCACAGATGTGTGGTGGAGGAGAGTTCGGGATGAGAGGAGTTTTACCAATACATAGGGTACCTAAGACCAAGCATTTTATTTATTAAAAAATATATTTTATATATATATTTTTTGTTTTTTATAAACAGATTAATCCAGAATCAGAATTGAAAAGAAAATATAAAGAATGGGCTCGGGCCTGGGTCTGGGCTCGGACTCGGGTCTGGGTCCGAAAATCAAAAAGCCAAGTTATATTAATTTTGAAATTACTTTCCACTCAAATAATATTTCATAGTAATAGTAATATTAATAATTCTAGAAACACAAATATTAATACTAAATCACTACTAATAATTAATTACGAGATAAGGGTTTCACATCCTCCCTCACCTCTCTCTCTATACTTTTCTCTCTCTATCTCTCTTTATATATATATATATATATATACCTACATATATATATATAAATATACATATATATCTAACTCTCTCTCTCTACTCACCCACACACCTCACCCCCTCACTCCCCATAGCAGCCAGCTCAACCCCCCTCCAAACAGTGGCCGACATACCCCCCCTCTCTCCTCAAATATCTCTCTCTATTATCACTCTCTTTTTCTATATTATCACACACACACATATATCTCATCTCTCTCTCTTTCTTTCAAAACACACACAACACACCACCACCCTCACCACAGCCGACAGCCCCCCCATGGCCGAGCAACACACCACCACCACCACAAACGCCCACAGCCACCCTCTCCTCCTTCCTCCTCCTCCTACTCTCTACCACTTCATCACCATCATACTCACCACCTTCACCATCTCCATAGCCTTCCACCACCATTAACCACCCTCACCACCACCACCGCACGGCCCCGCCGCCGTCGGCGTACCGTCGCCATGCCCCGGCCTGGCTCCCCCGCCCCACTGCAGCACGGCAGCAGCAAGCCGCAGCAGTAGCTACAAACGCAGCAGTGGCAGCAGCAGCGGCGCCACGTGCGCGCGCGCGGGCCGCCGTCGTGCGCCGCCGCGCCGCCGCACGGCGCTGCCGCCACCGTGGCTGGCCCTCGACCCCCTGGGCGCACCCCGGCGCACCACCCCGTGGCAGCCACCGTCCACCAGGACGCGCCTCCTAGGCGTTTCGTGCATTTTCCACGTAATTTCGTCGTGACGCGCTCGGGAACGAAGCTGAAATTGTGTTTCGTCGCAGCAACTTCGCACATGTTTTTCGGGAGATCCGACCGTTGGATCGGCGAACTCCTTGCTCCGTCGCAATCTCGGTATATGCATCTTCACTCCTGTCAATTTTTGTCCGTTAATTTTGTTGTTTGATACATCAAAACTGGCCACCAAGTTGACGTTTTAAATTGAACTGTTTTTAGACAGTTTCGTGACGCCAACTTTGCGGGTTTGTATCTTCGTCGTCGCAGCTCCGTTTTGTGCGCCGTCAGTTCCGGTGCATAGCTGGTATAACCCTCTTCCTGCCTCCTTTAGGTTTCATTTCATTATAAGCACGTTTGGTTGGTTGAATTCGACGCCAAAGTTGGCCGTCCGAATTATTTAATTTACACTTGTAAAATTCCATTTTTGAACCCGGGACTCCGGATTCAATTTCTGACACCACCAGTAGACTCGTGGCATCGTTCTAGCATGTTTTCATATAAAATTTGCTTGATTTGGAGAACGTGGGCCCTGACACGTATTTCGGTACAAAGTGGGTCCCACTTTCCGAGTCAACGTATCACTTTGAGATCGGCTCATCGGAATCCAGTTTCGGATATACCGATGAGTTCGTATCGTCATTTTGGACTCGTTGACATATAATTTGCTGAGTTTTGAAGACATTTGCTCCAGCACGCATTTCTGTGCAAACCGGATACCAAGTGTCGAGTCAACGTATCATTTTAAGATCGGCACATCGAAATCCTATTTCGGACATACCGTTGGGTTCGTATCATCATTCTGGATTCGTGGACATATAATTTGCTAGGTTTTGTAGAATTCTATCCTGACACATTTTTCGGTACGAAGTGTGTCCAACGGCGGACATCATTTTGACCCGAAATTACCGTTTTGCCCCTGTGTCCCAAATTGGACTTATGGATAGGCTATCCTAGCTGATTTGACCGTTCTGGACACGTTGGTGATATTTATTTTATCATCCGACAACATCTGTAGATTTTGATTATGTATTATCCTTAATTTAAAATTAATTATTTTTCTAGATATTGTTACTTTCTGGTTTTGAATTTTTATATATATTTTAATTGCTGTAAAAATCTTGGAAAAATTATATTTAAATACTATGTTAATTTAGCTAATTTATTATAATTTTTTCGGCATTTAATAAGTACTTTTGGTATTTTATAAAAATGGGAAAACAGAACTCATTTTTAATATATTTATGTTTGCTGATTTTTAATAAATATTTATGAGGGTTTATAAATTCTAGAAAAATTAGTATAAATTTCTATAATTAACAAGGATTATTTTGGTACTTTATTTTATATAATATTGATCTTTTTTTGTCTATCTCAAAAATTATTGGAACTCAATGTACAGTTTGATTTATTTATTGAGTAATTACGACTTTTAATATTTTGTGTTGTTTTGAGTTATAGACGTATTGGACCTCACCCTGCACTAGTGTAAAGATCCTAGAAAGTTAGTTTGTGTATAGTGGCACTCCACATTAGACTTTTTATGCTAGGTCCCCACTTGACTAGTTTGACTAAAATGTTTGATTAGAGTTGACTTTGACCTAGATTGGCTTAGAAATCATATAGATTGTATTAGTTCTTTCGTTTACTTTTATTTTGGACATGTCATAACTATATTACTCTATTTTAGGACATTGTGACCCTGGTACAGACATCTGATATTACACTACTCTTTACAGAGTATCAGGCGAGTACATTCTCTGATAGTTCTCTCATTTATTTGTCAATTACTGTATTTCAGTTCTAGTTAGTTCTATGTGATTCTCTGTATCAACACGTATGGATATTTTTGGATTCATGTATGCGACACATACCTTACTTACTGATCTCCATTACTGGAATCACTGGAATCATTCCGGAATCATTTCTGGAATCATCATTTGGCCGGACTCATCTCGATTCTTGTGTCTTGTACTGGATTTACTTGCTGGGCGGGGAAATATTAAGTAAGACATGTAGACATACCCCAAATCTGGAATCTCCAACTGGAATCTACTGGAAGCATAGCCATCTCTTGCCTGATCCGTAAGAGATGTGCCTGATACCTACAGCCGTTTACATGTCGACCTCGGTATTTTAAAACACACTGTTAGATCGTAGTTGGACTCACCCTGGATTCATTGATCATTGTTGGACTCATCTTGTATCGAAAATCATCTGGTATCGGATTTATGGACTGGACTCATACTGGGATTACATTAGACTTATATTGTACTGTCTGGACTCATACATGTTATTCTAGTTCAGTTATCTTTTATTACCGTCATCATTGCCATGATTCTTCTCTTGTTTAGTTACCTTTCTTTTCTTGTATCTTAACGGTTTCTCTATACCATCACCTGAATATAAACTGCCATGCTCATCAATAAAACTGTCTATAACTGCTTTAGAGTTCTCTGTCATTTACTTGGGTTTTCTAGATGGGTTGTACTCGTTCCTGTCCTGATTGGACCTGTTGAAAATATTACAGATGATAGTCCTGAGGATACATGCCCTACTTACCATGGACCTGGCCTTAGCTCCAGAAGAGGCCCCAGTGGGGAACCTTGCTTAGTTATCTTTCATGTGTTTAGTAGACTTAGACTTTGTCTGTTCTTATATTTGGATACTGGACTTTGTCTCCAGTTAGATACTTTGGTTATGTATTATTAAGTCTGTGCTTATGTTACCTTCGCTTATAGATGATGTGTTGTGATGAACCTTTAAATATGATTTTAGAACTGTTAGCTGCTTAGATCCTTTATTGTTTATTCTAGAACAGCTTACTGCGCTTTAAACAAGCGTAGGCTGGACATGGCTCGGCCCGGCCCAACAATTTGGGTAACGGGTCGTGACACCCAACATCCTCTTCAGGATTTAAGGTATCAGCGGCGTTTTCTGGAACCTCAACATCCTCTTCAGGATTTAAGGTATCATCGACAGCATTAGGAGATATATGCACTTCATCATCTCTTTCAAGATCTTGCATATATTTATCAATATTCTCAGACGAAGAGCTCTCCTCATTTTCATCTTCTTCTGGTACATTCCCGCTGGTAGTTGCAGCTTGGTCACATTAGTCCTCCAGAGGGCTATAGCTGCAATCTTCTAGAGCCGCAATTACTTCGCGATCTTCTTCTTCACGGAGGGTCCTAGGAGTAAGAGGAAGTTGAGATGTCTCCGCAGCAGGTGGAAGAGATCGTACAACATCTTGCTCTTCCTCCATGATTCTTCCTCTGGGCTCTTCGGCCTCAGTTCTCGGATCAGGATCTTTCCTCTGCTTGATCTCTTCTCTATGTTCTGGACTAGGAGTTTTATTCCTAGGCTCTGAAATAGGAGTGGGAGATGGCAAAGTGAATCCAGCCGCAGCATCCACTACTATTGAAGACGGGGATCGATTTTTTCTTTGGGCCAGCTTCTTTCTTTTCAGAGGCCTCTCAGGGCTCTCTATTTTTACAGTCTCGACTTGTCTTTGGACAGAGGTTGGTGTGGTAGCCTCTTCTTGCTGAATTGTCTCGGCCAGCTGCCGAGATTGAGATCTAGTGGTAATCTTTTCAGAAGAATGATCTAAGATCAATTTCTTCTTTGCTGCTGGAGCGGGAGGCTCTTCTCTTCTCCTCTTCTTAGCTGGAGATTTGGCCACCTTCAAAGAGATACGTAGTGGCGCGTTAACTTTTTGAGGGAACATAACATCCCTTGAAGCTTCCAAGGGCGCATCTACTGGCTCATGTACTTCATCATTCCCTATGAGCGATATGACGACTCCTTCCCTCTTCAATCTTGTTGAAGATGCGAAGCTATCTGCGAGGTTGAAATTCTCAGCAAAGGTGTTCGAAGATGTATAGAATACTGAGTATGTAAATAGCATCCGAGGGCCATGATTGCTGTTTACTGGCATCGAGAACGTCACTTTCTTATCTCGAGCATTATAATAAGCCCATGCTCGGGCCCCATCTATCAAAAAACCCTTTCCTTGAAGGCACGTGATAGTATTTCCCACATGGAATTGGTCGTACCCGAACTGCCGAGCAAATCGACTGGGGAGATATGACTCTAAATAACATTCATCTTCAAACCGATACACCAAATGGGACGGTTGAATTATCTTCAACCACTCAAAAGCTGCACGGCTCAGAGGATGCATCTTCGAGTCAATCATATTTGTCGGCATTTGTTCGTATCCAGCAAGAGGATGGGTGCAATAAAAGTTTCATCATTTGCTCAGGTTCAGAGCATATCTACAATCTCTCAGAGCAGTGAATTTCCACTTACTATAAGAGTATCTCCGCAAAAAGCTGTCGTCGACCGGTCCCATGCCGGGGTCCATCAAGGTGGGATGGTGAAGGAGCAACCACCCAAATAGATATGTATACGGTAATTCCAACCGAGGAAATTCTTTTTCATCCTTGGATTTCAGTATCAGATCGACGTACAGACGAAGATCATCATTCAACTTATAAGTCATCGCTGACAAAAGATCCATCTTATAGCCGAAGACTAATCTAACGGCGGTAAAAAGAACACCACGATGGAAGCGGTCTACAGCACTGGATCCCGGGACTACAAACCGACGGAGCCAATGTGTCAGAAACCCTGCTAATTGGGCTTCTTTTGACATAGATCTATATCCTACTCTCAAATAACTTTCGAGAGTATCTCCTTTCTTCAAAGGAGGACATTGATGATCATCCTTCATCTCTTCATCAAAATTGCCACTTTCTTCCATCAACTTCATCACTTCTGTGTTGCTCAAAGGCTTAAAGAAGTCAGAATAGCATCTATCATGTTCCTTGGTCTTCAGTTCTTTAATGTGGTTAAGGAACAAATAAGGTAACCATTTTGAAGAATAGTAGGTATTGGATGTGGCACTTTTGTAGAACAGAGAACAAATTTTGTAATGACATAGCAGTTCTTCGAAGACTGCTACCATTTTTGCGTTCTCTTTCCGAAGTCTGTCCAACTCATCATTGGTTGGAACAAATTCTTCATATGGGACATCTCCCATTGGCAAGTAAGAGATGTACTGCATCTCATGGAGTGCAAACCCAATTTCTCCGCCAGGAGTCATAAAAGTTCCTGTTCTGTAATTGTACCTTTCTGCTAAAGCCAAGAACAGATGCGGGTTCAGGGCAAAACCATAGATAGTGGCATGCACTGCTTGGTACAAGTTGATTTGCTGCAGTTTGCTTTCAAACTTGGTCAGAATCCAGTTTGCTATGCAGCTCCATCTTTTAAAATTTGGATTTACCAATCCAGTTAATCTGATGTCCTGCTCAGGGTACCTTCCTTCGACCTTCGCAAACTCATTTACGAAAATTGGAGTTCTGACGGGCAACAACAAGGAAGAATTCTCCGGTGGAATACAACCGGGTTTCAGACCTCTCAACAAGACACTGTACCGTTCTGAGGAACTGTAGAACATATCCTTCTTGCTCGGCCCCTTATTCACAAAAATTCTTCTTGGACGGGCATCTTGGAACGGTGTAAGGTTCCATTCCATCTTCCTCGGATAGCTCGCATGAGCATACCGGGATAAGGGGAGGCAACGGGAAACATCTGGTATCGAGAAAGACCTATCCGTCTGATGGACAATCCTTTCTTCCATCCTTGGTCTCGGTTGAGAACTTTTCTCAAAAGCTTCACCGAATAGGAATAATGGTTTCTTGTGTATGACAGCATCTGCTGATTCCAGAGGTTGTCCATTCATCAAACATTGCAGTGTCTTATTATCTTGGGATATCAAAATAGCTTGACGGGAGGTTGGCAGATCATATTGAGGAAAGTGCACATGTGATAGATCCTCTTTGTATTCTAATTCTGAAAGGGTCCCTACGAAGTTCTCATATTCTGGATCTTCTCTAGTATTAACTGCATCAGACAGAGAAAACAAAAAAATTCAGCATAAAGAAAAGTCAAGGATGCTATCATTAGAATGCGCAAAACATCAGAATGCACAACATCAGATTGCGCAAATCAAATTGCGCAAATCAGATTGCGCAAACATTCAGATTGCGCAAACAAACAGTCATCAGTTTGCGCTGACAGTCTCGCACAAATCAGCAAATTGTGCTGACTTTTGTCAGCACAGTTCAACCGATTGCGCAGAGAGTCGTCCTTCATAAAAATGAAGAATAAACTGATTTGTGCAACCAGAACCCTAAAAAGGGTGGCGCAGTATGATCACATCTCTAAAAAGAGATGGATTCTGAAAGAATGAGTGAAATCAAAACCCTAAAAAGATTTTTGATTAGGTCATCTACCTATCATCGCTGGATGAGCAGTTTCATGACGAGAAGCTCGTCGCGCAGCCCTAGTCGATGATTCGGCGGGGGCCTTGCCCTTAGCAGCGACGGAGGATCGTCGGGGAGCCATTGAGATCGTCGGAGAAGAAAGGAAGAAAGAGCTCGGAAATTTTTCTCTCAAGTGCACGAAGAAAACAAGTAAAGAACACTTCGAAAGAATTGAAGAACTATTTATAGTTTTTTAAATCGAAACGGCCGCCTTAGATTGCGCCTAAAAATAGGGCTAATCCCTCAGATTGCGCAGACAGCTCACTACATGCGCAAATTGATTTTAAATTCAAAATATAAAGTATTTCGAAATTTTGAATAAATTCAACTTTTGAAAACTTTGAAGGGGGTCTTGTAGGTCCTAAAAAATCAAGTTGCACACATCAACAAAGTCAAAAAAATCAAGAAATACAACTTTCAGATGAACTGCGCAGACATCAGATTGTGCATCCATCGGATTGCGCATACTAGATTGTGCACACTCCCAAGCGCACAGGCTGACGTGGCAGATCATCATCATTATCTTACACAAATCAAATCTTCTGACAGCTGACAGCGCGGAGAACGAGGCGACCATTCGTTTAATCGTGCAGCACGGCGCTCGAGGACAGCTGGCAGCGCAATCCATATTGGCGCAATCCATTTCCTGCGCAGTCCAAGTCTGCGCAATCCAAGACCAGTACAATTCAGTGTGCGCGTTCTATCAACACAAATGACAAAATACACGTGGCATTCATGCCATCAATTGCTCATTTCGTGGCAACTGTCTATGCACGATCATGCACATTTTAATCAAATGATACCTTGTGTCCAAGACAGTTGGCCCATAATCCAGCAACTGCCTGCGCAGTCCATTGTTGTGCAATCCAATTGCTGCGCAATCCATCATGCGCAGTCCAGAATAACTAAAAGTTAGTTATTTCTCAGAACTCTATAAATAGAGTTTCAAGTCTCCATTCAAAGTGGGGGGATCAATAATCAGAGATCAGAGATTAGATTATAGAGAGATCAGACTTCAAAGTTCAGAGAGTTCAGGAGTTCTTGCCCAAGTACTGCTGCATTCTTCCGAGGCTCTTTGCCTTCAACTTCCGAGGCATTTTTTTCCTTCAATTCCAGAGTTGTCTTCAACTTCAGAGGCTTCGTCTTCAAAGTTCACATCGTCCAAGGGATAAAGCAATCGTCATCTAGATTGGATTCCTAAAGTTGTACCATTCCCAGAATTCAAATTATAATCTTTTACAAAGTTTGTATCAATAAAGTTCTTCAACTTTTGTTTTTGCAAACAGACTTAGCCCATGCGTGGTACCAGACAGATCCTATGGTGGGAGTTGAGGGCCAGACTTGGGCCCAGTTCAAGGAGCTGTTTAAGGAGCAGTTCTTTCCTGATGTGGCCTTGGGAGGCATAGAGGCACAGTTTGAGAGCATTGTTCTGGGGAACCAGTCAGTAGCTGAGTACGCCGGAGAGTTTTGCCGGTTGGCCCGGTTCATTGATGACTTGACTGAGAAGACGAAGGCGAGGAAGTTCCGTCGAGGCTTGATTAGGGAGGTTCGGTCGCTGACTAAGAGCGACCGGAACGCTACCTACGCGGAGATATTTTCTGGGGCTATGGCAGCGGAGGACGACCTGGGGTTAAAGTTGAAGAGGGGTCGGGACTCCCAGGGTGGTAGCAGCAGCGGAGGTCAGGCCAAGAGGCCTCACGTACAGATTCAGCAGGCACAGGCACCAGTAAGAGTGCAGCAGGCACAGAATCAGCCTAGAGGACAGGACCGCGAGGTGTCGACTTGTGCCTACTGCAGGAAGGCAGGGCATGTTTGGGAGTCTTGTAGGAGGAGGCTGAAGGTTTGCCTATTTTGTGGGTCTGGTGCTCACAAGATGATAGATTGTCCCGCTGCACCTCCTTATGAGGAAGCTAGGCCACCTGTAGCTCAGCACCAGAGGGGTAGAGCTTTTGCGATGGCGGTCGAGGAGACCGATGCTGCAGGTGATGGGTTAGCTGGTTTGTCCTTTTCATTCTTCCTCCCCACTTTCCTGTGTGATTCCCTTAGTACCTGCTAGGATATTGTTTGTGATTGCTACATAGTGTAGCTACCCTGTTCGAGACTGTAGAATCACGACCAGTAAGATTTTGTTTGCATGATTATCTCTTGACCTTGATTGTTTGGGTTTGACCTAGAAGGAGTGCGACCATTTTAATTTCGAGGCCAAAATTTTTATAAGGTGGGTAGGATTGTAACACCCAGTTTCCCAGATGAGGGTATTTTTGAAATTTTGTAATTATAATTATTATTTAAGGATATTTATTTTATATTATAATTTTTAGTAATTTTTAGTAGAATTGATTTTGGGCCTATAGTTGACTTTGACTAGTGTTGACTAGAAGACTAACCTAGTGACTAACCTAGGTTAAGACCCCTTGGTTAGGTTAAGTAAACTTGGTTTGACCTAATTTAGTGAAGTTTAAGTCATTGGAACTTGTTTGGAAAGATTTGGAGTTGATTTGACTAATATGGCTTATGACTTCATAAGTCATGATTAATGACTTGACTTATAGCCCATAGGCCCACACCATGAACCAAACCTAACCCCAATCAGCCCATGGCAGCCACTATTGGTCCTTTCCCCCTATTTAATTCCCTCCTAGAATTTAGGGCTAGCCTCCATTGGGATTTGTGCAAGTTTTGGAAGAGGTGAGTCTCCATTTTTCTAAAATCATAGAAAATCCATTTCAACTCCATTTTCCTTCAAATCAATTGCATTAGGACCTAATTCTTCTGTTCTTTCTGTTTGTGTAAGAATATTTCAGATTAGGATCAATTTGTGGGAGTTTTTGAGGCTTGGAGAATCATTCCATTTGAGGCTTTTGTGAGCTTCGCACATCAATAGGTTTAATCTACTCTAACCCATGAAATTTCTGTTTAATTACATTTATAGGATGCCCTAGCCCTAACCCAACTGTAGGAATAGGAATCCTCAAAATTTTGTGTCCTTTCGTGTCCTTTTTGGACACGTATCAGAGTTGTATAGAACGTGTTTGTTGAAATGCTTGTGAGAATTAAATATTGTTATTTTCAAAAACTAATTACATAATTTTGAAGCCCTTGGCATGCTGATCACGAATCTATCACACTGAGCACGTTTTAGAGCCGTGTCTGTGTCCAAAATGGACACGAACACGCTGCACGACACTGTCGTGCAGTGTCCTGCTGCTCGATCACGTTTTCTTCGTGTCTGTGTCACTTACACACGTGAAAATTGACACACAGCTAGGGGACATGACTGACATGTCATTCCCAAAGTTTCGTGTCAATTGATAACGTGTCGGACACGATATTCATGGTGCACTGATCTTGTACACAGACACACGTGCGCGGAAATCCATACTGATATGCCTCTGTATCGTGGACACGCGACTTCGTGGACACGACTCAGGCACTTAGACACCTACCCTGATACCCCACCTAGCTGCTGACACGTGCATGAGACCCAAGGTTGTGTGTGTCGTGTCCTAGCCCGACTCATACACGTGCACGAGGCTGTCTGCGCATTTTAGCATCTGTGTGTGTGTTCTTCTGTTAGGACACGTTTGTATCCAGTTTCCTGACACTAGGACACACCCACGACACAATTACACCTATACGACTATTTACCAACCATTGGTTTGGGATCTTAGTTGTGTTTTGAACCTCGAATTTAAGTTTCCCCCAACTCCTGACATTGTGCACTGATACTGAATAACTCGAGAAAACTTCAGAGTATATATATATTTTTTAATTCATTGATAAATGAATATTGTGATGTATTAACATGTATACATGTCTGGGACATGCATTGGTTCGAGTTAGTTCATGTACTTCATTACAATCTATGTATATATATGTCGGAATGTATATATATATGTCGGAATGTATATATATATATATATATATATATATATATATATATATATATATATATATATATATATATATATATATATATAGGTGATAATGTATTATATATATGTATACATATATGAGAGCAGTAGAGTTAAAAGGGTTAGAGTAATTGGGTGTATGTATAAGAGAGAGGGGAGTGTAGTAGAGAATGTGGGATTTCAGTAGCAGCTGTATAGGCACTGGCCTTGGCATGGCCTGCCTTGACTGGCTTGGCCTAACTTGGCCTTGGTTGAGCTGAACATATCAATATATATTCCAGTTTTTTTCCACAGAAATCCTGAGATTCAGTTAGGAGTTTGCTGAATTCCTGAGATTAATGAAATACCTGAGATTTAGTTAGGTTTGTGTGTGGTGAGGTTTTGTGCTCGAGCAGTGAGTTGGGTGTGTGGGAATTGGACAGTGAGACTGAGAGTATGGGGTTGATTCTAAGGTTGATATTGAGTGTATGGGTTGGCCTTAGATTACTGTTAGCCTGATATAAAAAGAGAAGTGACAGTTAGCATATGTATTTGATATCCAGATTCTTGCATTGGGGTGGCCTGCAAGGCATGCAGCAGCAGGATGCTGCAGTAGCAGTAATAGCAGGTTTAAGAGTATTATATTGGGGGTACAGTCCATTTAGTTATCTGAGATTGGATTAATTCCTAAGTGTTGACGAGTGTATGTTTTGTGTTAAGGATTTAATTTCGAAATATGTTGGGATTGAATGCATTGAACTTGGGTTCCTGAGATTATTCAATTTCCTGATATTGTTTCCTGTCAAGATACCACTCTACTCACACATACATGGGCATGCCTCCACAAATCTCACACCCATTGTTTTCTATTTGCCTTACACACTCTACCCACACACACCTTTGTCTGATACTCAAGGTCGAGCTTTGTCACGCCCCAGAACCCGAATACTGGAGAGGCGGGACGAACATAGCCAGCTACGTATATTGAAATGAAGTCCATCTCGCCATACGGTCACGGATGTCTAGATATGAGGGTTTACTACAAGCCAACAATCTCTTAAGGTCAAGCCTACTGTCTCAATCTCAAGCAAATAATATAATCACAAGATGTTTGACCACCAAATATACAATAAAAGGCGTCCCAAATATTACATATCAGCTGATCATGAAGCTAGTCGTACAAAATGCTAGGACTAGCAAGAGTTAAGTCATACATGATCAACCCTAGGATTTGTCAATCATGTTTACAGCCCGTAGGCAGACAGTAAGTAAAAGTGCATCGAGCTAACAGGTGCTCATCGGCTAAATGCCTCAAAAGAATAATTTTACAATAGAGTGAGCAAAACAAAATAGAAAACCCACTCGTAGCCCGGGTTCCTTCTAGTCGCCACCATCGGGCTGGAGGTTCGGTAGATCCTCGGGTGCTGCTCCGAAATCTGGCCACACAAAACCAGCTGGGTCAAACCCCAGAAAGAGCAAGTGCCACAAAGGAGGCCACAAAATAAGAACAAAAGCCAGCATATCAGAACATAAGAAAATGAAAGAAAAGTACAAGTAATAAAGAGTACGTCAGGACAATAAACGACTAGGGACGTGGAACCATTCCGGGAGCCAGATTACAACCCGTAAACCAAACAAGGACCGGGGTTGTAACCCTTCGCCTGAATAGCACTTGTCCCTATCCATTTATTGTTACAACAAGTAAAACAATCATGCTCAGGAGTACCAGGGTACAGGGACTAGACAAGACTTAGACAGGGCTAGACAACATCCATTCGCAAGCGGCCAAGCAATTACTACGGCTTACTACTTTAACTAACTAGGGTTGTCACAAGCCTAATTACTAACAAGATGCAATAAGAATTTCCCAGTCCCAAGCCCTGCAGACCATCCAGTTATCCTTCCGCGGGTTGAGAGTGTGGTTGGGTACATCGCCCTGGAGACGATATACCCTTAGGTGACTTAGAGGGTGCAACACATGACAGTGCGCTGGAAATGTGCTCTACTCGTCGGCAAGCTACAAGTCGAATTAAGAGCGCCCAGATAACGAGATTGCCTGTGACTGGAAATTCTCCATGAACTATAGTTTGATCTAGTCATTAGCCTAATCCATATTCAGTATGAATCCCTGACCGTGGAAACCAGGGAGTCACGTCCTAGACATGATGCAAGACAAGACAAGTGGATTGCACAAGCAAGCAAGCAGGAACACCCACGGTGTCAAGTTGATTATACGAGTCAAGTTACAAGTCAAGTCAAGTCAGGAGTGCGCCGCCACGGGCCACTATCAAGTTATCAAGGTAAATCATGTCAGGGTACTTGTCAGGAGTGTGCCACGACGGGCCACTATCATGTCAGGTTGGTCATGTCAGGAGTGCACCACTACGGGTCACTGTCGTGTTATGCTAGTTCCTTGTCATACCATGCCATGTACAATAGTCATTCCAAACATATTAAGTAAATCAAGTTCATGACAAAAGGCGTAAGGATATAAAATGGGCGTAAAATATCTAATAAAATATCAATATACAGGGCTATAGAAGAGCCAAGCTTAGAGAAATAAAACCAAAACTCCAAGAGCCAATGGATTGCGCAAAGGGTCAGGGGTTGGATTGCGCAGGTGTCAGCTGCGCAGGGTGCCAAGTGCGCAGGAGCACAGGGCGCAGGGGCAGATGGCGCATGGGTCAGATTGCGCATGAACAGACTGCGCAGGAATGAACTACGCAGGGGTGGATTGCGCATAAGCAGACTGTGCAGGAGTGAACTGCGCAGGGCTGGATTGCGCATGAGCAGACTGCGCAGGAGTGAAGTGCGCAGGGGTGAAGTGCGCAGGAATGGTTGGCGCATGGGGCAGAGCGCAGTTCACCATAGGGCAAGCTGCGCGGTCGGCACTGTGCTAAAGAGCACAGGCCGAGAGGGGCTGCGCAGTCCAGTACTACGCTAAAGAGCGCAGGCTGCAGGCTGCTACTCCAGGCCGAGAAGAACACCAAGAACACCAAGAATTCAAATTTTCATATCTTTGTCAAATCAAAGCCAAATCTAGATTTTCAAAGGTCTAACTTGAGTAAAATTGAATTCTCTTCCACATGGAAGCATCAAAACCCACAAAAATCCAACCAAAATAGATCAAAACTATATAAATCCAAAAATAGTTAAAACCTAGATCTAGAACAATGGAGACTCCAAATCACAAAATGTCAAGTTCTAATGTTGATAACCATGGCTTAATCTAGCTAATGAACAAATAAAATATAGTTCTCATGTGGTGGCAAGGTGCACTTGCCTATGGGTGTTGGTGAGTTGTGTAGAGGAAGGAAGAAGAAGGAGATGGAGAAGTAAATGAAAAATAAAGAGGAGAGAAAAAAGTTAGGTGGGATTTAATGGAGGTGGGTGTGTTTTGTTGAGGGTGGAGTGTAGGTTAAAGTGCTCCAATGCATGTTAAACCAAACCAAACCAAATCAAACCAATTCTCCTCCACAAAATAAACCAAGCCAGGTAAAACCCAATCACGAGAACCAAAATCTGCAAGTCAAGCCAATTACAAGTACATGCCAAAATCCGAGAAAATAAATACAGGTCTGAAATACATACAAGCTTGACAAAATACGTATTCCGAGATATGGGTATTACAACTCTACCCACCTTAAAAGAATTCCGTCCTCGGAATTTAATTAAGAGGCTAGAGAGACAAGGACAAGCTATATTAATCACAGGCAAGCTATAACTAGGCAAGCAATCAGACAATCATACATGCAAGCAAGGGATGGAAAACATAAGGCATAAGGAAGACATTATACCTTACGAGTCAAACAGGTAGGGATATCGCGATCGGATATCATCCTCACGCTCCCACGTTGACTCACCTAGAGAGTGATGACCCCAAGCAACACGGACTAAACTAATAGTCTTGTTCTTGAGTATCTTCTCTCTCCGGTCCAATATAGACACGGGCCTCTCCTCATACGAAAGGTTGGTACCAACAACCAGTTCCGAATGGTCTAGGATGTAGCTCGGGTCTGGGACGTACCGTCGCAATTGGGACACATGGAATACATCATGCACCTCACTTAACGACGGCGAAAGAGCAAGACGATAGGATACATCTCCTACTCGCTCCAGGATATCGAATGGCCCTATATACCTAGGACTAAGCTTTTCCCGCATGCCAAAGCGAATGATGCCGCGGTTAGGTGAGATCCTAAGGAATACATGGTCGCCGATAGCAGACTCTAAGGGACGTCGATGAGCATCGGCCCAATGCCGCTGGCGATCTTGGGCAACTCGAAGACGATCTCTGATCCTTCTGACCACTTCAACTGTCTGGGCAATCATCTCTGGACCAAGCATCTGCCTCTCTCTGACATCATCCCATGCTAGCGGGAATTTGCACTTCCTACCATACAGAGCCTCGAATGGTGCCATCTGGATGCTGGCCTGGAAACTATTGTTGTACGAGAATTCACAAGATGCAGGTGATCTTCCCACGAACCACCGAAATCGAGCATACATGATCTCAGCATGTCTTCAAGAGTCTGGATTGTGCGCTCTGACTGGCCATCTGTCTGCGGATGATATGCCGAACTGAACTGGAGACGAGTTCCCAAACTCTCTTGCAAGCTACGCCAAAAGTGCGATATAAACCTTGAATCTCGGTCCGAGGTGATACTGACGGGCACACCGTGAAGCCTGACAATCTGCCTGAGGTACATCTCTGCCAACTGAGCCCTTGACTGCCCAACTCTAAATGGAAGAAAATGAGCCACCTTCGTGAGCCGATCAACTATAACCCAAATAGCATCTCGACCAGCGGGGGATCTAGGCAATCCAGTCACAAAATCTATGGTCACATGCTCCCACTTCCATTCTGGAATCGGCAAGGGCTGAAGAAGTCCAGCGGGCCTCTGATGTTCAGCTTTAACCTGCTGGCAAACCAAACACCGAGAGAAAAACCGGGCTATCTCCCTCTTCATGCCATTCCACCAGAAGTGCTGACGGATATCACGATACATCTTCGTGCCACCGGAATGAATAGAATACTACGAACTGTGAGCTTCTGCCATGACTTCCTGTCTGATATCTCCACTGGGTACACAAAGACGAGAGCCGTATCGAAGTATACCATCTTTATGAAACTCTGGCCTTCTTCCTGCCTCACACTCTGCTCTGAGCCGCTGAAGCTTGGAATCTGTAGACTGCGCCACTCGGATCCTCTCAACTATGCTGGACTGAACCTGTAGACTGGCCATCAATGCAATGCTGGTAGGAAGAACCACTTCAATTCCCATCTTCTGAAAATCTGCCAATAATTCTGGTTGCGCCGTCAAGAAATAAACTCCGGCTCTCCGGCTCAACACATCTGCTACAACGTTGGCCTTCCCTGGATGATACTGCAAATCCACATCATAGTCCACCAATAGCTCAAGCCATCTTCTCTGCCGCATGTTAAGATCCTTCTGGATGAAAAAATACTTCAGGCTCTTATGATCAGTAAATATCTCCACTCTATCTCCGTACAAGTAGTGTCTCCACAACTTAAGTGCAAACACTACTGCTGCCAGTTCCAAGTCGTAGGTCGGATAACTCTTCTCATGGTCACGAAGTTGGCGTGATGCATAAGATAGTACCTTCCCATGCTGCAACAAGACACATCCCAACCCTCTGCCTGAAGCGTCGCAATAAATTGTGAATCCTCTGGTCCCATCTGGAAGTGTGAGAATGAGAGCCGTTATCAAACCTTGCTTCAACTTCTCGAATGATTCCTGACACTCTACTGTCCAAACAAATGGCACATCCTTGCGGGTCAACTGGGTCATCGGTGCTGAAATCCTTGCAAAATCTGAAACGAATCACCGGTAGTAGCCGGCCAATCCAAGAAAGCTACGAACCTCTGCCACTGAACTAGGTACTGGCCATGTCTCGATAGCCACAATCTTCTGGGGATCCACTTCTACTCCTCCTCGGGTAATGATGTGACCCAAGTACGAAATACGATCGAGCCAGAACTCGCATTTGCTGAACTTGGTGTACAACTGATGCTCCCTAGGCGTCTGAAGGACGATTCTGAGATGCTGCTCATGCTCAGCTTTGTTCTTGCTGTAGACCAAGATATCATCTAGGAACACGATCATGAACTGATCCAGGTAAGGCATGAAAATGTGATTCATGAGGTCCATGAATACTGCTGGCACATTGGTTGCTCCAAAGGGCATAACAAGGAACTCCCAATGTCCATACCTCGATCTAAACGCTGTCTTCGAGATGTCCTGCTCTCTGACTCTGATCTGGTGGTATCCTGACCGCAAGTCTATCTTCGAGAACACTGAAGCCCCTCTGAGTTGATCAAACAAGTCATCTATCCTCGGGAGAGGGTATCTATTCTTGATTGTCACTGAGTTCAAGGTACGATAATCTACACATAACCTGGACGTACCATCCTTCTTTTTCACAAGAAGTATCGGGGCTCCCCAAGGCGATCCACTTGCACGAATGAATCCCTTGGTCCTGAGTTCTTCAATCATCTTGTATAAAATCTCCAACTCTGAAGGCGCCATTCTGTAGACTCTCTCTGATACTGGTGCTGTTCCGGGGATTAAGTCTATAGTGAACTCGATCTCCCGCTCTGGCGGCATCCCTGGAAGTTCCTCTGGGAAGACATCTGGAAACTCTTCCACTATCCGGGGCAACTGCACTGCTGCTACTGCCATCCGCAATACTGGGGATGATGGTTCCACCGCGCCTCTGGAAAATGAAAACTCTGGCTCGCCTGGAATGCTGAAAACAACTCTGCCAACATGGCAGTCTATCCTAGCATATTAGTTCCTCAACCAATCCATGCCTAAGACTACATCATAGTCTGCCATAGGGAATTCTATGAATCTAGCGGGGAACTCTCTACCGCTAACTACGATCCGACACGAGGAAAACACTCGATCTACTCCCACAAGACCATTACCAGTAAGTATATTGAGCCTCACTGATAATGACTCGGGCTCCAATCATATCCGTGTCGCGAATCGTACAGACATGAATGAATGCGATGCACCAGAATCAAATAATACTGAAGCTGGAAAGGAGTTAACGAGAATAGTACATGCCACTACCTCACCTGGTGCAACTTCTTCTTCCATAGCCATCATCATGGCCTGACCTCTAGCTGCTGTTTCCCTCTGCTGGAAACCTCTCTGCCTGCTCTGTACTGGAGCCTGGGTGCACTGCTACTGGATCTGCTGTTGAAATGCCTGGGCCTGAGGCAACAATGGCCTCGGGTACTGCTGCTGCTGCATGGGTGCTGGTCACCTAACCGATGGACTGGTTAGGTTAGAAGAGGAAGAACTATCCCTATTCGGACAGGCTCCTATCTTATGATCTGCCGCTCCACAAGCTAGGCACAATTCTTGCGCCCTACGACAATCTGCCACTACATGGCTTGGCTTTCCACAATGAGAACATCCCATCGCGGAAGTCTGCTTCTGCTTCTGCTGCTGCGGGTACGTCGGGGTCGAATGCTGAACCGACGTTACTGAGGCCGCCCGTCTCGGAGTTCCAATGGTCAATCCCCTAGCTGCCGGGGCTGGAGCTGATGATTGGTGCATCTGACTGTGGGACCGCTTCCTGCCTCCGGTCCTATCCACGATCCTTTGGGAGGTGTACATATGCCTCCTAGATGCCCTCAATACTGCATCGAATGTCTGGTGCTCGAACTGCTCGACTGCCAACAAGATCTCCAAATGCAGTCCCTGCTGGAACCGCTGGGCCCTATCAAACTCGGTCGCCACCAAGGTGGGGGCAAACCTACTGAGCCTAGAAAACTCAGATGCATAACTGTCGACTGTTCTGCCTCCTTGCTTCAAGTTGGTAAATCTGGTCTGCAGGTCATACCGAGCCACAGCATCGAAATACTTCGTCTGGAATCTCTCTCTAAACACTGCCCAAGCAATGGGTGTCACTAATCCCATGGCTTGCGCTGCCCACCAACTGCGAGCTAAGTCCAACAACTGCAGGCGTACCACTGCCACCTTCTCATTCTCAGGTGTTCTAGCTGCTTCCAGATCCACCTCGGTATCCTGAAGCCAAGCATCCGCGACAATCGCATCCTCACTGCCGTCGAAAAAGGAAGGGTTCAGACGCTTGAAGCTGTTGGCCGCGCTGTTCCCTGGATGACCGCCTCTGGTCAAAGCATCTGCCACAGTCTGGTGCAAGGCGTCTCCTCTGCGATCTTGAGAAGTTATCAAGGCCCTGAGAAGACCTACCAAGATGCCATTATCCGGCTCAGCAGGCTGAACAGGCTGAACTGGGGGTTCTCCTCCAGGAGGTATAACTCTGGAGGCGACTCCGAAATGCTGGGCTTGATCTCCAGGTTGCTGCTGGTCCACATGAAGTGCTCCACCTTGCTGATCGACGGGGTCAGGTACAGTGCCGCTGAAGAAGACGACACAAGAAAACAATAAGGAAGGACCAGGACAGATCAACGGTACAAGCATGTGATCAAGTCAATATTCTCAGGGATTCAGAGGATGTGAACGGAGATCAAGGACGAGTAATGATTGAGACATCTATTCGGTAAACCCTCACATTTCTTGATTGATAAGACCTGCTTGGGCCACCACTTAAACTATGTCACGCCCCAAAACCAGAATACTGGAGAGCGGGGGCGAACATAGCTAGCTACGTATATTGAAATGAAGTCCATCTCGCCATACGGTCACGGCTGTATAGATATGAGGGTTTACTACAAGCCAACAGTCTCTTAAGGTCAAGCCTACTGTCTCAATCTCAAGCAAATAATATAATCACAAGATGTTTGACCACCAAATAAACAATAAAAGGCGTCCCAAATATTACATATCAGCTGATCATGAAGCTAGTCGTACAAAATGCTAGGACTAGCAAGAGTTAAGTCATACATGATCAATCCTAGGATTTGTCAATCATGTTTACAGTCCGTAGGCAGACAATAAGTAAAAGTGCATCGAGCTAACAGGTGCTCGTCGGTTAAACGCCTCAAAAGAATAATTTTACAATAGAGTGAGCAAAACAAAATAGAAAACCCACTCGTAGCCCAGGTTCCTTCTAGTCGCCACCATCGGGATGGAGGTTCGGTAGATCCTCGGGTGCTGCTCCAAAATCTGGCCACACAAAACCAGCTGGGTCAAACCCCAGAAAGAGCAAGTACCACAAAGGAGGCCACAAAATAAGAACAAAAGCCAGCATATCAGAACATAAGAAAATGAAAGAAAAGTACAAGTAATAAAGAGTACGTCAGGACAATAAACGACTAGGGACGTGGAACCATTCCGGGAGCCAGATTACAACCCGTAAACCAAACAAGGACCGGGGTTGTAACCCTTCGCCTGAATAGCACTTGTCCCTATCCATTTATTGTTACAACAAGTAAAACAATCATGCTCAGGAGTACCAGGGTACAGGGACTAGACAAGACTTAGACAGGGCTAGACAACATCCATTCGCAAGCGGCCAAGCAATTACTACGGCTTACTACTTTAACTAACTAGGGTTGTCACAAGCCTAATTACTAACAAGATGCAATAAGAATTTTCCAGTCCCAAGCCCTGCAGACCATCCAGTTATCCTTCCGCGGGTTGAGAGTATGGCTGGGTACATCGCCCCGGAGACGATATACCCTTAGGTGACTTAGAGGGTGCAACACATGACAGTGCGCTGGAAATGTGCTCTACTCGTCGGCAAGCTACAAGTCCAATTAAGAGCGCCCAGATAACGAGATTGCCTGTGACTGGAAATTCTCCATGAACTATAGTTTGATCTAGTCATTAGCCTAATCCATATTCAGTATGAATCCCTGACCGTGGGAACCAGGAAGTCACGTCCTAGACATGATGCAAGACAAGACAAGTGGATTGCACAAGCAAGTAAGCAGGAACACCCACGGTGTCAAGTTGATTATACGAGTCAAGTTACAAGTCAAGTCAAGTCAGGAGTGCGTCGCCACGGGCCACTATCAAGTTATCAAGGTAAATCATGTCAGGGTACTTGTCAGGAGTGTGCCACGACGGGCCACTATCATGTCAGGTTGGTCATGTCAGGAGTGCACCACTACGGGTCACTGTCGTGTTATGCTAGTTCCTTGTCATACCATGCCATGTACAATAGTCATTCCAAACATATTAAGTAAATCAAGTTCATGACAAAAGGCGTAAGGATATAAAATGGACGTAAAATATCTAATAAAATATCAATATACAGGGCTATAGAAGAGCCAAGCTTAGAGAAATAAAACCAAAACTCCAAGAGCCAATGGATTGCGCAAGGGGTCAGGGGTTGGATTGTGCAGGTGTCAGCTGCGCAGGGTGCCAAGTGCGCAGGGGCACAGGGCGCAGGGGTCAGATGGCGCAGGGGTCAGATTGCGCATGAACAGACTGCGCAGGAGTGAACTACGCAGGGGTAGATTGCGCATAAGCAGACTGCGCAGGAGTGAACTGCGCAAGGGTGGATTGCGCATGAGCAGACTGCGCAGGAGTGAAGTGCGCAGGGGTGACGTGCGCAGGAATGGTTGGCGCATGGGGCTGAGCGCAGTTCACCATAGGGCAAGCTGCGCGGTCGGCACTGCGCTAAAGAGCACAGGCCGAGAGGGGCTGCGCAGTCCAGCACTGCGCTAAAGAGCGCAGGCTGCAGGCTGCTACTCCAGGCCGAGAAGAACACCAAGAACACCAAGAATTCAAATTTTTATATCTTTGTCAAATCAAAGCCAAATCTAGATTTTCAAAGGTCTAACTTGAGTAAAATTGAATTCTCTTCCACATGAAAGCATCAAAACCCACAAAAATCCAACCAAAATAGATCAAAATTATGTAAATCCGAAAATAGTTAAAACCTAGATCTAGAACAATGGAGACTCCAAATCACAAAATGTCAAGTTCTAATGTTGATCACCGTGGCCTAATCTAGCTAATGAACAAATAAAATGTAGTTCTCATGTGGTGGCAAGGTGCACTTGCCTATGGGTGTTGGTGAGTTGTGTAGAGGAAGGAAGAAGAAGGAGATGGAGAAGTAAATAAAAAATAAAGAGGAGAAAGAAAAGTTAGGTAGGATTTAATGGAGGTGGGTGTGTTGTGTTGAGGGTGGAGTGTAGGTTAAAGTGCTCCAATGCATGTTAAACCAAACCAAACCAAATCAAACCAATTCTCCTCCACAAAATAAACCAAGCCAGGTAAAACCCAATCACGAGAACTAAAATCTGCAAGTCAAGCCAATTACAAGTACATGCCAAAATCCGAGAAAATAAATACAGGTCTGAAATACATGCAAGCTTGACAAAATACGTATTCTGAGATATGGGTGTTACAAGCTTACACACATGTTAGTTTCAGGTGACACACACATCCTATTTGAAACACACTGTTTTCCTATCTACTGGAAAACAGAGAACCTATTTGGCATTGACACAAGTGCATGATTCAGTCACACATACTTACAGTTCAGACTATTTCTCTTGTGTGTATTAATCTATATATATACCAGATGAATATTGTATTTATATATATGTATGAGACTTGTGTATTGGGTTTATGATTTTGCTTAAGCTGGGGTTAACTCAGTTTTGAAAGCATAGGTTAAGAGCTCAGTTTTCCTGAGAGAGAGCTGTAGGCATAGCAGCACTTGCTTGCATTGGGTTGGCCTTGTGTGCTTTATAGTTCTCTATTTACCATGTTAAAATCCTTCTCTTTTAGTTCCTTGTGGGCTTTAGTCTCAGTTTGGGGAATATAGGTAAGTAAACTTGAGTTGTTATCAATATGCCAATATATGCTATAGGGTTATAAGTAGATGTATAATTAGCATGGATACATCTATGTAACACATGTATTTAATTTGTAGACCTACAAATGGGATGCATGTGTTATAGTACATGTATAGTGAGGTAAGGGTAGCATAGTACTCGTAGAAGTTTAAGGTTGAGATTAGTATAGGTTGAACTTGTTTGATACCTTTAGCCTAAAACCTGGTCAAATTGGAAAAAACCCAAGATTAGAAAGTTGACCAAGTTGACTAGAGTGTTGACCAATAGTTGTCTTTGACCTAGATTGGCCCAGAAATCATGTAGTTGTATTGTAGCTTTCATTACCTTGTTTTTAAACACATTATAACCTATACTGCTCTATTTTAGGACATTGTGACTCTGGTGCAGACATCTGATATTATACCACTCTTTTCAGAGTAGCAGGCGAGTACATTCTCTGATAGTTCTTCTATTTACTTGTCAATTACTGTACTTCAGTTCTAGATAGTTTTATGTGATTCTTACAACACGTATGGATATTCTGGATTCATGTATGCGACACACATACCATCTGTCTGGCCTCTATTTTCTGGAACCACTACTGGCATCATCTTCTGGAATCACTACTGGAACCACCTACTGGAATCACTCTGGAATGTTTTGCTGCTATTATTATGTTTGGCTGGACTCACCCCGATTTCTCGTGTCATTTTCTAGATTCACTTGTACTTGCTGGGCGGGGAAATATTGGAATAGGCATGTGAACATACCCAAATACTGGAACCACTCCCTTGGAATTATACTGGAATGATAGCCATCTCACACCCGGCCAGATGTGTGATGTGCCGTATTACCTACAGCCGTTCACATGTCGATCCTGATATTTTATAACACACTGTTAGAGTATAGGCTGGACTCACCCTGGAACCTTTGATCACCAACTAGACTCACCTCATACCGGACTCATCTTGTACTAGAATCACCTGGTATCAGATTCATGTTGTCTGGATTAACTTGGGTTTTGTACTTGTTTACATTTACATACTGGACTTATATCCTGTTGCTCTAGTTCAGCTAGTTTCTATTTACAGTCCTTATTGCTATGTTTCTTCTCTTGTTTTTACTTACCTTACTTTTCTTGCATTTTAACTGTTTCTCTATACCATCACCTGTATATAAACTATCATATTCATCAATAAAACTATTTATAACTGCTTTATAGTTCTCTGTCATTTAATTGGGATTTCTTGATGAGTTGTACTTATTCCTGTCCTGACTGGACCTGTTGAAATTTTACAGATGATTGCCCTGAGGATACATGCCCTACATATTATGGACCCGGAGACAGGATGACTACCTTTGGCCCCGACACTCAGGAGTGATCGGGATTTAATTAGTTTAGTATATTAGCATCTGTTCCATGTTGAACTTGTTATAGAAGTTTTGAGACTTGTGTAGTATTTGAGATTTGTTGAGAGTTGTTATTATTTTAGTAGTTGTTCTTCTATTCTTAGTTTAATTCTTCTGTGTTTATCTTATCGTGCTTAGACTGTGATTGAGTTCAATATCTTATACTTGTCCTCCGTTCGGAGTTGATCATGATGAGTACATTATAATTGCGTGAGTTGCTGGTTAGATAGTAACCTAGGACAGCGCTCTACCGCCGACACTGCGGCGTAGGCTGGGCGTCGTTACGTATTCGTACCCTCACAGTGGGTGCGGGTCGTGACAGTCGGCGCACAGGGGGTCGGCGCTGGAGGGTCGCGCCGGGGCGGGGAGATGCCGACGGTCGGGGAGGGGCGCCGCGCGGGTCGGCCGGAGGGGCTCCGGGCGCAGCGCGGAGGGGCGCGCTGAAGGGGCTCGGCGTCGGGAAGCGGGGGTCGGGTCTGGAGGAGGCCGGCCGGAGGGCTTCGGGCGCTGGCTCGCGGGTCGGGGAGAGGGAGCTTCGGGAAGGAGGGGAGGGTTTTGTTGTTCTGGAAGAAGAATAGAGAGAGAGTGAGAGTTGGGGAATATGAAGCTTGTGGGGATGGGAGATGATGGGTGATGGTGTTAAAAAGAAATGGAGTAGTGCTGGAGCTCTTCTCGTGAGAGAGGGGGAAATAGGTTGTGGCTGGGAGAGTTCGTGGGGAGTAGGAATAGGAAAAGAGAAAGGGTCTGCACGTGAATTGCTGGTCCAGATTTGGACCAGCTCAAAAGAATTTTTTTTTATTAATAGAACCAAAATTCAGAATTAGAAATAGGATTGGGTATGGGTTCGGGCTCGGGTCTGGGTTCGGACTCGGATCTGGGTTCGAATCCAAAAATCCTTGTTAATTTTCGAAATTAATTTTAACACTAAAAATAATACAAAAATATAATAATAATAGTAGAACACTAATATTAATTTATATAACAAAAATTGGGTTTCAAACTTTCACAAGTCCACTTCCATTATTGTTCTCTATCAGTGTTGTTAGCTCACTCACTTGTCATTAGTTAGTTAATTTCATTAGTGTAGTAATTAGTCATTAAAGAAGTTGGTTTATTAGGCTAATATGTCAAGTAACAAATTTGTATAAATAGAGTGGGGACTTGATGTATTAGACATTATGGAATCAGCAATAAACCAGTAACAGTTTCTTCTTCTTCTTCTTTTCTAATACTCGGTCTCAGGGCGGCCCTCGACATGCATGACAACAGTTCAGGACCCAAAGATTGAAGGAACACCAACATTAACATATCTAAAATAAAACTACTATGTATCATGGACTACCTTTAACATAAAATAATTATGGTGTAGTAGTTATCATGTTAGGCTTTAATAGAGTTTTTAAATCCTGTTGGTAACAATAATAATTTTTTGTTATATTTGCTTTTATTTTAATTTTTTTTTACATAATATATAGGGGTTCAAGACCCCCTTGACCTCAGGGCCGACCTTGGTCGATCTAGTTACTTTTTCTCAAAAAAATTGCAGTTTTTGAGCTAAGAGCATGGTTTCTCATGCTCAGATCACCTTCTCTATCCAATCATACTAGGAGAGATGTCAACATATAATAACTTTGATTTGAGCTTGGATGGCAATGTAATTTTTTTTAATACAAATCTATAGAAAAAAAATGAAATTCGTTAGTAGAAAAAGAGCAATGCTACAGTTACAACCAAATTTGTACAACCTTCTTACAACTTACACCCTATTTTCTGACATGTGGACCAGGTGGTGGCCTGGCCCACATGTCAGCAAATGGGTGTAAGTTGTAAGAAAGTTGTACAAGTTTGGTTGTAAACCAAACATTTTCCGTAGAAAAATCCATCAAATTTCTTAAAAAACTTGATGACTTAAAATCGTTTAAAAAATTTAAAAACCTAATATAGACTAGTGTCCCTAAAAGAAGTCTGAAATAGTCCGCTCCAAATAATTATCCTTTCGTTATAATATCTAAGTTTTCAATAAAATAAATTCTAGGGACCAATAGGCATAAAGCACCCTGTCAAGAAGGTACTGATTTGACCGACACGTTACACGGATGACCACCAGGCATGTATCTTGTTATCAATTTGGCAATCGAAAAAAATTTGAGACGACAAAAATTAAAATATAAATTAATATTAAAATACGTTAAAAAAATCAGAAAATTTCAAGAAAAGCATCAAAATTTAGTAGAATTATAGAAAAGGCATCAAGTTTCGGAAAATTACATTTTGAGCATCGAAACGGCATATTAAATGTCGTTTGTTGACGTCACATATGCGCTTTCTGGGCCAGAAGGATTAGGGTCTAGGCGTCAAAAGAAATGTCGTGCGCTGACGTCATATGACGTCAGCATTCGGCATTTGGAATGCCGTTTGGTTATTATTAATTTTTTTTTCTTTTTCCGTTGCAGTTTGTTTTTGCCTAAATTTGAAACATGAGGTCCACCCATTTCATGTAATTTATTAAAAATTTGTCAGCATTCGGCATTTTTTTGAGAGACAGGAGCTTCTGCCAGGAGACAGGAGCTTCATAGCAAAGGAAACTCACGTCCATCTCAACAAATGCCGAATACCCGGACGACATTTGGTTTGTCGTATGCTTACGTCATGCGACGTCAGCGCCAGAGAAATGAAAAATTAAAAGAAAAATTGTCGTGGAAAAAAAAAAATGCAACGGCAAACGAATTGACGTTTGCTGACATGGTGTGACGTCACCAAACGGCATTTTAATTGCCGTTCCTTTGCTAATCCATTCTCTAATCTTTTCAGGTTTAATGGTTAGCTGACGATGACAGGGGATGACGTTGGAAAACGACATTTCAAATGTCGTTTCGATGCTCAAAACACAATTTCTCCAAACTTGATGCCTTTTCTACAATTCTTCTAAACTTTGATGCTTTTCTTACAATTTTCTGTAAAAAAATTCATCAAATATTTGCAAATAATAAAATATTGAGATGAGAAATCTTACATATTTAAACAAGTTTTCAAATTTGTATACTAATTAAATATTTTTTTAAAAGTACATTTTTTTAAAGATATATATATATATTTTTCGTATAATACAAGTTTTCTGATGATTCTAACAAGGACATTGTATGCGCTGTTGTTTATGTGCATAGGCCCCGGTCCACGAGACACACAGTTCTTGGATCGTTATGAAACTAGTGGGGGCCCACAGCTCAGAGAAGAGGAGGGAGGAGATAGGTGGGACCACCGATGCTGGAAGCCAGCCGACACAAGCACAAGTGCCCATCAACCGGAGATCAGTAGTGACGCCATAAGGATCTCCGGTACGCGCGGTCGGACGAAATTCTGTCCAGCCCAAACTGAAGTATTGTGCTGTTAATTGTATAATTAAAAAAATAACTAATAACAAATTGAATTATTGTGAATTCTTATGCTCCGGATTCAAGTTTAGACTTAAGCATATACTAATAAAAAAAACTTTAAAACGTTTCAAAATGAACGGTCTAATTGAGCTGTTGTATACATTATATGATTATGCAATTAAGAAAAATATAATAACTGGAAATATTTAGGGACAGTTTGGTTACATGTAAATATAAATCTATAATAGAAAAAACTGATGTATGTTCCATCTTGATACTAAGAAATACTCTAAAATACGAATTATTAAAGTTTTTGTTGCAGCAAGTGACACCAATTACAATAAAACAAACACTTAATGGGATGTAAATACTGCAATAATAATATCTATTGGTAATCAAACAGTCTCTAAGATTACCTTTGGTTTACGGAATCATGGCATTGAGAAAAAAAATTTATCCATTTCCTATGTTTGGATGACAATGAAAAATTGGAGAAAAAGAAAAATGATTTCCAAGGAAAAAACTAGGGGAGGAAATAGTTCCTCATATCCAACCAAGTATTTGCTTTGCTAAGCAAGTCTCATTTAGTTGTCGGAATCATGGGGTTGAGAAAGGAAAGTCATTACTTTCCTATGTAAGCAAGGATTCACTTTCTCACATTTAAGTATTTATTTTCCCTCACAATTTTATTGGTATTTCGAACACCATAAAGAAAAATAAATGAGAATTGTATATTTTTCAAAGAAAAGGAAAACCGTGTAATTGATTTCCTTTATTTTCGCGAACCAAACGAGGCCTAAGAATTCAGTTTTTTTCCATTTTTTTTGACTTTTCCAAACACTGAAAAGAAAAATCCGTAGAAATTATAATTTTCTAAAGAAAATAAAAGAGAAAAATTGATTTCCTTACCTCTCCTTCTCGCGAACCAAACGAGGCATGCAAATAAGTTAGGAAAAATGATACAATCCTTCCATTGTTTTGCTATTTGTTCACAAGCCTTAGCAATTCGGTAAACGAAAAAAATCGAGACAACAAAAGTAAGAATATAAATTGGCCTAGCACAAGTAAAATACGTTAAAAAAAATCGTTCAAATATTCGTCAAATAAATATATTGAGAATAGAAACTTCACATGCTTAAAACATGTTATCAAATTTAATTAATAAAACTGATTTCCACCATATATTTTTTTTTGTCAAAATTTTAATAATTTATACTGAACACTTTCAAGACTTTAGATGCTTAAAATTCTTATACTAATTGGATTCTTTCAAAAAATACTCAATATTGTAGATTTCTGAAGAATATAGAAAAATTTGCATATAATACAAATTTTATTCGGATGATCGCTAACAAGCTTCACAAGTGAAACAAGTATGCAGCAGATGCAATAAGTGAATTCCGTAAGGACGAATATGCAACATGAGATTTTCCTCATTAAAATATAAGAAAGCCGGAAAAAGAAACGTCTACGTCGTTACACAGTTCTCAAGACCGTTGCATCGAAAGCGGACAAAACCCACACTAGTTCCACCAACGGCACTCTCACTATGATTATTATTATTGTACAAGTACTTTAATGTGGGCCCCAGTGCAATTACGGGTGGATGCTGGTTGTGTACAAGCCCCTCAAATTTTCTTATTTATTAGAAGTCCCTGATAATCACTAGCAGTTATACTGTTTGGGAACTTTGGTTGGAATAGAAAGAAAATTTTGAAAGGAAGGAAAATAAAATAAAAATTATTTTTTTGTTTTTTTGTTTGGATGGACAAAAAATAGAGAAAGAAAAAGTTTACAAATAATTAGTTGTTGTTTATGAATATCAATATAATTACTATTTTGTCCTTGATATTCTCAAATGATAATCAATCATTCTCTTTATGATAAAAGGGCTTCAAAACAGTACCTTAAAGATCTTCTCTCTACTATTATAAAATGGCTTCAAAACTGTTCAAAAATGAGCCGTCTAAGCCGTGTATATCATCAACCATTTTCTTTTAAAAAAATTAAATTATGTAAAAAATTGTTGAAAAAAGTTCAAATTTGTTATATATATATATATATATATATATATATATATATATATATATATATATATATATATATATTCAAAATGAGGAATCGAACTCAACCAAATAAGAATAAAACCTCCAACCATAACTACATGAGCTAAAAAAAGTATTTGACTATAGTAGGATAATATGTTTATTATACGTTATCACACGTACAAAGCACGCACATTTACTAGTTTCTTTAAAAGTGTCCATCGTTCACAAGCAATTAAGTTTGGAGTATTTAATTTTCATTTTCACAACAAAAACTTTAAATGTTGGAAGTAAATTTACTTTGGATTTGTTTGCTTTTCATTTGAAATAAGATGAATATGTTGAGTGGTGAGCGTTTGATTTCTTCAACTAAATTGAAATAGTTAAAATTAAATAAATTGAACTTCAAAAAATTTAAAATCAAAATTAAATTACAAATCTTGAGTAGTCTATTGGGAAACGAGGACTACTTAGCGTTTAGATTTTGCATTTTATACCAGTTTAGTTTTAGTTTTAGTCTTGATATGTAGTGTCAAAAGAAGTTTGTTTTCATAGCATTATTGTAGTCATTTTATATATTTTTATTATATTCTAAATACATGATTACAAGAACAACAAATAAGATATAAGAGCGATGCTACAGTTACAACCAAACATTTACAACCTTCTTACAACTACTTACCTATTTTCTGACATGTGGGCCAGGTGGTGGCCTGGCCCACATGTCAGCAAATGGGTGTAAGTTGTAAGAAGGTTGTAAAAGTTTGGTTGTAAACCAAACATTTCCCAAGATATAATAATTTTGGATCCAAACTTTCTAATGGGACTTGTTAGGATTTAAATCAGAGCTGATATAAAATTCAGAATCTAAACATTAAGTAGTCCGAAAATTATTTGTCCAATAGAAACATTTGTTATAATATGCAAAAGAAAATGAAGAAAAATATCAGTTTGTCGCAAAAAGTATTTTTTTTGTGACAAAAATTGGAATAAGTCTAAAAGTTGAATATAACTACAAATTTATATTAATAACTGGGATAACTCCAAAAAAAATTCCAACAAAAAAATTTCCCAAAAAAATAGCAACATTTGTTCGCTGCGAAAGCACCGCTTAGAAAGGACAGTCGGCACGAGCTCTCTTCGTCCTCGGCCTTTTCTCTCTTTCCCGAAAAAGAAACCAAACCCTCACTTCCTCCCATGTGAACACCACGGAATTAATGTAGGTTTTTCTTCTTTTAGCGAACTCCCCATGAAACCAACACCAACTACTCCAACGATGACGATTCTAGGGTTTTGATGCTTGGAGGAGGGAATTCTTCTTCTAGTTCTCGATCGGAGCTCCGAGTGAGTAGTTTTTTTCTCTATTATTTTTTTTTTGGGGGACAGAAGCTACTATTTTAAGTTCTGTTTTGTGATTAGTTCAAGTTCGGATCACATTCTTTTCTTCTTGCACTCATCACTTTACGATTCTTTGAAATTATGTTACTTTAATCTTCAGTGGTTATTTTTCTCCCTCTAATTTTTCATAGTATTATTGTCGTAGTTTTTTGTGATTTTCACTCCAAATTGAGATCAAGTTTCTTCTTGCGGGAGCTGATTTTTCTAAATCAGGTTTTTTTTTAGCTGCCGCAGAGATTTGATGATTCGACTCTGTTAATACTTCTCCATCCGAGCTTCGTCAAGTGAGTGGTTATTTTTCTCAATTTCTTAGAAAGAAATTGCTATTGTAGTGTTTTTTTTTAAGGAAATTGCTGTTTTGGCTCTTTTAAATTTTTTTTTGGGTGTGTGATAATTCAAGTTCATATCATACTTTTCATGTTCTGGAACACATTAGTTAATCCTCGTTTGTTACTCAGATTCTTCTTTGCTATTGGTGAAAATTGACAAGAAGAATGGAGAACGAGATTTTGGACTCTTTAGTAGCATGGAGTGAGAAGCTTACAATGGTTCGATTCACCGGTTTGATTCTGCCACTCTGATCATGACCCGGGCCATCCGCCGCAACTACCTCAAAGACGACAGCTGTTCGATTGTATTCCCGCTCAGCGACCACCTCCGGAACCATGTCCACCTGACCAACTGCATCCACCTGAAGAACCACATGCACCGCCACAGCCCGGTAGTGTCCGAGAGGGCCCTCATGAGGGACCTCATCGCGCTGCAGCGGTCGAGGTCGCTCCGGGACCCCTCCACCAGCCCCCCGTCGTGGATCTCTCCTTGCGGCATCGAGGCTCTGGGTAAGAAGCCGACCAAGGATGGGTCACTGCACAGCGGGAGGAGGTCGTTAGGTGTTGACCGGCGGAGGGAGATTGGTGCCGGACGGCTGTCAGTAAGCTCACCGCGGGCTAACAGTGCTGCCACGTCGAAAGTTGCTGCTGCAGAGGACAGCAACGATCATGTTTTTGATGATGCAGATAAGGACGAAGGGATAAGTAAGGGTGAAGGGGGTGGAAGAAAGACTCGGAAGAGTAAAGGTAAAAATGTTCACTCCAAGACCCTCTCAGAGAGACTAGAGGAACCTCCAAGTCAAACAGACAACGAGAGCAGGAGAAATTCTGGCCAATGCAGGTACGGAGTAGAAGACAATATAGCTGAGGAGGCAGGAGCCGTTCATGTGCACGGCAGTGGATTGAAGAGGATGAAGAAGCGTAGGTTCAAAGGTGGCAGGAGAGTTCGTGGTTCTATTGATTCTAGAGATTTTGGAATTCATAATGAGCAGCCTTTTGATTCAAATTCGTTAGGCCGTGGTTCTCTGCGTCGCAGTTATCATTTAGGGGATGGACAGGAAGAGGACACTGAGCTTGAGGTTAGTCGAGCTCCAAGAAATGGATGTGGGATTCCTTGGAACTGGTCTAGGATTCATCACAGGGGTAAGTCGATACTAGATATAGCCGGGAGGAGTTTGTCATGTGGTCTTTCTGATCCAAGGCTGAGGAAAGCTGAGGGTTCACTTCCGCAGAGCCAAAGGGATAACTCAAAGCTGCCAATTACATCTGACCAGTTGACTTCTTCTACCGATTCGGAATCGGAGGCATTACCTTTATTAATTGAGCCACCAGGATCTCAGGAAAGCAATGGGGACAAGTTTTTGGTTCATGACTACTCTGGGGAGCTTGGAATATATGCAAATAATACCTCGAGGAATGGACAGGATTCTGACCTTGAATCAGAAGCTAGATCTGGTAGTCGTCACAATTCTAAAGGGGGCCACCTTGGCAGGCACCGAAGTCTAACACAAAAGTACATGCCCAAAACCTTCAAAGATCTTGTGGGCCAGAGCTTGGTTGTGCAAGCGCTTTCAAATGCTGTTTCAAAAAGGAAGGTTGGGTTAATTTATGTCTTTTATGGGCCTCATGGTACAGGCAAGACATCTTGTGCTCGTGTATTTGCTAAAGCTCTGAATTGCCAATCCGCTGAGCATCCCAAACCTTGTGATGTCTGTGCACCGTGCATCTCCCACAACCTGGGTAGAAGTCGGAATGTGACT
Organism: Iris pallida; assembly: GCA_029216955.1. Taxonomy (NCBI): domain Eukaryota; kingdom Viridiplantae; phylum Streptophyta; class Magnoliopsida; order Asparagales; family Iridaceae; genus Iris; species Iris pallida. The sequence continues at coordinate 12,085,191 of JANAVB010017598.1, forward strand.
GAAGTTGGACCAGTTAGTGCCTTTGACTATGAAAATATATTAGGGAATGTTTTTGACAAGGCGATGATGTCCCCATTGTCATCACAGTATAGAGTGTTCATTTTTGATGATTGCGATACCCTGCCGACTGATTCCTGGAGTATCATTTCGAAGGTCATTGATCGAGCACCTCGGCATGTGGTTTTTATCCTTGTCAGTTCGAGTGTTGATCATTTGCCTCATATGATCATATCAAGGTGCCAGAAGTTCTTTTTCCCTAAACTCAAGGATTCCGATATCATATATACATTACAATGGATTGCAATCAGTGAAGGCCTACAAATTGACAAAGATGCATTGAAACTCATTGCATCACGGTCAGATGGATCATTAAGGGATGCTGAGATGACCCTTGAACAGCTTAGTTTGCTGGGGCAAAGAATTTCTCTTCCTTTAGTTCAAGAACTCGTATGTAATTCTTCCCTATTATTGCTGCAAATTCTCTTGGGTAGTAATTCATCACTATTATTGCTTCACATTCTCTTGAGGGTTAATATAGGATATGCCAATGCCAATTTTTAATAAGGAAATATTCGGTTGATAATGAGCCTATATTCATTTTACACAAAGATTCCTAACAGATCCTGGACCATGAGAGAAGTAATTTGCCAAAGAATGGTTACTGGTTAGCGGTACAAGTTCCTGAGTAAACTGCACACTTTCAAGCATAAACACGGCAAGTCCATTTTTGTTCATCCACCAAAACTAGGGTGGATATTCACCCTTCCACTCAAGGGTTGCCACGCGTCAAACTAGTGTTCAAAAATGGACTCTAAACACGACCCACACCCACACCCACACCCACACCCACACACACACACACCCACACACACACACCCACCCACCCACCCAAAGGAAACACACACACACACACACACACACACACACACACACACAACCAAAGGAAACACTCAAGCTCAAACTATTGGATATTAATGCTGATACAGAAATTGTAACTTATCACCCTTACTCTGCTGGCACAGTTTACTAATTCGGCCTTTTGCGTGTCAAAGTGAAACATATGATTTTATGAAGTTGTATCATGTGCCCAAAATCTAGACCCTAATTGCATGACTGGAAAAGTGACCATTTTCAACAGGTTACTATTGCCTCATGTATAAACCTAATTTAGTTACTTGGTTTTGTGAATCTGCTATATGACAACCCTATGGTTCATCCAATTTAGTGCAACTTGGTTCAGGTTATTTTATCCAAATGCAAGTAATAAGAGGATTTTTCTAATTGTACTGCAACCTTGACAAGATCTGAAAAGGAAAAAAAAAACAAGATGGAATCCGAGAACAGTGAAAGGAGATGTTCATGGGAATAAAAGCAACTGCAAGCGAGATACTTGTGCTTTCATAGTATTGTTGTCACCTACCTTTGGTACATGTTGAATTTGACAGGTTTCTTATATAAAGATGTGTTTTAAAAAAAAAATTTATTGTAAATTGCCTGTATCTAATAATAGACTATGAATGTACATAATTATGCAACAGTATAGCTTTGGTATTTACATATCTGTTTCTTAAGATTCACTTTTATTTAAATGATCATGAATTTCCCAAAACCTTTCTTAATCTCCATTAGTACTAGCATATTACCATATTCGTATAACCATTTCGTACTTTCCAAAATGTGGACTGCAATTCTGACTACTAACTACCTTACATAGTTATATTATCCATAGCATGGATAACTGTTTTCCTGCTGACATAGGGCAAGACCTAGAGGGCTCCTAGATGTGTTGATTCGCAAATTAAGCAATGAGGTTTGCAGTAGTGTAATTATAAAACAACAATTAATAATAAACTTACAACAAGTAACTCTAATTGATCATGAAGTAAGTATTAAATTCAAGAGTAAAGGAACAAGTTTACAAAGAGTCGCCTAGTTGATACACACTTCAGAACCATCCAAATATTGCTCCAAAGAAGATGTCACCATGCCTTCAAGCTTTCTCTACGAGATCCAAGATTCAACCTGGTTTCGATGTTTCGGAACTTGATCACAGCTTAGATGGTTGCCATGAGGAGTTAAATTGGGTTGTCAAAGATGAAGCCAAAGAGACACTGAATCAAAATTGTTGATTGTAAACCTGGAGGTAGATCTGGAACTGACAAAAGAAGTCTCGGGGTTTGGTTGATCGGCAAGGGGAAAGAATTCTAGTTGTCAGGTTTGATGCAGGTGGTCAGGTGCCAAGGCTTGATTTCTTAAAATTTAAAATTAAGAACTCCAGTTGTCGGGTCTGAGTTGGCAATTGACTAATGACATTAAAGAACCATATTTATGCAATTGTGGATTTCAGATCATGTGCCAATTTTTATGCTGCAGAGGTATGAAAATGGGAATTGCATCAACTTAGTTAGAGATAAAAGTTTCCAGAGGATAACTCATCTATATGGTGATTCAAGAATCTACCAACTGACCGAAGGTTGGGCAGTCCAATGGTTGAGGTCTTTCATAGGGGATAGGAGGTCTTGTGTTCGAACCCCATGGGGGTAGTAAAACTGGCCCTTATTCTCAATATCTTTTCCCAATTGAGTTTGGATGGCAAATTAGTATAGTTTGACTTGTAAACTTCACCAGTTATACTCTTACATATCATGATTATGGTATAATTTAACTTGTACAATTTAGTTTCTAATGCTTGACATTAGTGGTTATAACAATTTTTACTCTTTATCCAGGTCGGTTTAGTGTCTGATGAGAAACTGGTGGATTTACTTGACCTGGCATTGTCAGCTCACACTGTTAATACTGTGAAGAATTTAAGGGAAATTATGGAAACTGGAGTTGAGCCGTTGGCATTAATGTCCCAACTTGCAACAATAATTACTGATATTCTTGCTGGTACTTATGTATTCACAAGAGAAAGACTACGAAGAAATTTTTTTCGCCGTTCAACCTGTGAGTTCAAAGGGTAACTTGTATGCTGTCATTTCGGTTGTACAAATATGTTAGTCTCAATTTAATTTTCCAGCTATTAGATGAATTGGTCTTTTAAAAATTTCACTAGAAATTTGCCAACTGTGTAACAGTATAATTGATGTATTCATTTCAGTGTCCAAGGAAGATATGGAGAAATTGCGCCAGGCTTTAAAAACCTTATCAGAAGCTGAAAAGCAGTTACGAATGTCAAATGACAAATCAACATGGCTTACAGCTGCATTGCTTCAACTTGCTCCAGACCAACAGTATACACTGCCAACTTCTTCCACATATTCTAGTTTAAATCATAGCCCAATAGGTGTAAACTGTACGAGTCAGAGAGATTTACCGAGGAATTCTGCTGATGGGCGAGAAGATTTGCTTTCTAGTGATAGGGGCTTATTAAGAGCAGCAGTAGGAAATCCTAGTAATACAGGTGCTAATAGTCTAGTGCAAGATAACAGGAAGAGAGGGATTACTAGCTATATCATTGGAAAGAGAAATGGTGACAACGCTCTAGAAAGTCCTATACGGTATGCTGAAGCTACTATCACAAATGGGGGGTCTAAGTGTGGTAGAAGCTGCAAAGATTATGAACGGATATGGCGAGTGGTGCTTGATAATGTTCAATCAGAAACAGTAAAACAGTTTTTGTTTCAAGAAGGAAACCTCATTTCGGTCAGCTTTGGTACAGGTAAGATGATCGTCCATGTAACAATCTATCACAGTTTTACACTATAAAGTATTATTTGTGACAGGAGAAATATATGTTTTTTATACAATACGGTGGCAATAAAACCTCCCATGTTTCATTAAAGACTAAGAAGCATTCAAGCAAGGACACTCCAAAATTCATGCCGTGTCTTGTCGTGTCGGACACACGTATCGGACAGGCCACCAACACTCCGAAATACACTAGGACACAACAAAATAGGGGCCGAATCCATGTCACTGTGTATGAAACGTGTCGTGTCGAATCCATGTCCATGCAACATAGATTAAAGATAATGAACGAAACATGTCCAAATTACAAACAGATATTTTACTCCAATAACAGGACGAAAATTTTCTATGCTTGCTTTTCTGTGGTAGAACATCAGATGGAAGGTTGATGGCAGAAATGTGTTAAGAAAGCAAGTTTTAGGAAAATGTGGTGAAGAATGACTCATAGGTGCAATTTATGTACTAAGATAACTTATTGTAGCAGCGAGCCCGTCACATTGTGATTAATAATAATCATATTTTTTTGCACTATACGCAGAGCCTAGTTTCCTTTATAATTACTCTTTTATAGTAGATAATCCGGTACATATCTTTTCTGGGTTTGAATTCATTTCAGCATTAACTCAATGTTGCTGTTGCTTTTAGTATTCTACTAATATCCATGTGTATTTGCATCTCTTATTACCAAATACAAATATGGTAATATCTAAATTTCTCCATGCCTCCCTCTGTTTAAACAACTGCCAAACTGTTTCTACTACGTCACATCATATCTTGTGCCACGTAGCTCCCACTAATGCAGGGTTTGGGGAGTTGGAAGATGTAATCCACCTTACTTCCATGTTATGTAGAGGGCCTGGAGTCTGTTTCTCCATCCTCCTCCTCCAGTACACATACAACAAATATTAACACCAATCCCAGGTGCCCTCATCTATTTCAAAAATGCTCGGGATAGGGTTATGGAAATACCTTTTTTTTTTTGGCTTTAAACTTCTTTGGTGCCTAAAATTTTATGGTTGAGTATGTTCCTTTATTTCTATGTAGCTCCAACAGTGCAATTGATGTTCACCTCACCCACAAGTAAAGTCAAGGCTGAGAAGTTCAGGGGACAGATATTGCAAGCATTTGAATCTGTCCTTCAGTCTGCAGTGAGACTTGAAATAAGGTGTGAAACTAGAAAAGATGAGAGACAAGATGCCCATATACCAGTAGATTTGGTTGCATCTGAGAATGGTTCACAGTTGACAAGACGCCGGTCTATGACCAATCAAAGGTCACAGTGTTCTGAGTCAGAGAATTTTGTAAGAGGCCTCCCAAGAGATAATGTTGTAAAAGGAACTGGCTCTAGTCAAAGTAGGTGGTTACATGATGATCCCCTTGATATGGACAAAGGTGAAATTACTGAAATAGTAGCTTCTCCCCAAGCACATCAGAAGTTTAGACTGACTGAGAGCAGTTCTCAGTGCACGGGAAAAGGTTTAGAAAATATGTGGCTAGATGAAACCTCATCTATGCAACACCAAAGTAACTTGGGTCTATCAGAAAACAGGGAGAGTGAAGAACACCATCGGAAGCAAAGCTTGGTTAGAGGTAAAGTATCTCTTGCCCATGTCATTCAACAGGCAGAAGGATGTTCCCAGAGAGGTGCCTGGTCTAGACGCAAAGCAATATCAATTGCTGAAAAGCTTGAACAAGAGAACCTGTAAGTAATTGGATGGCATTCTGCTTATGTATTTTTATATGGCAACCTACTCTTATTTTCTTTTGTTTATGTTTGTGCACTTATTGTACATAGCTGAAGCATATATAACAGATTCTATATTGAAAGTTCTTACATCCTAAAGAACGTCATATGGTATAGGATGTGTCGCATTCATCTGTTATCTTGATTTTACAGGAGACTGGAACCTAGATCAAGAAGCCTACTTTGTTGGAGAGTTCCCAGGATCCCTCAAAGGAAGGTATTGAAGTGAAAGTTTGTGCTTTTGCATTTAACTTGATTGGGAAATTATTTTTGTAGGACAAGTTAGTTATTATACCTGTATATTTATACGAAATTGCTATCATCGCATACTAAGAACACCATTTTTTGATACTCAAGGGGACCAAATAATCATAAATTTGATGGATTCCTTGACTGGAAAGTTAATTTTATCACACGATTTCTTAAGTTGAGAGATGTTTTTCTTTAAAATGTGTTTTGGCATTATCTATCTTAAAATTATTTTATAGCACTACTTGGTAATATTATAGTAAGTGTCAAAACACTTGATATACATTAAGTTATGTTTCCTACTCCTGGTTTAATTATCATCAGTAATGGTTTCTGACAATATCAATGACAAGAAGGGGTTTTGATAATACATGTATGACCGTGAGCTTTTCTGATAGGCCTGCAACTTAGTTGAGGTCAACTAAACCAATCTGTGGGGTGGCATGATATGGAAGGAAGAAAAATGACTATAGTTCACTTCTAAAGCAATCAATTGTATCATATTTGTTGGCATCTTGAACCCAGAAATTGTGGTCCTTATCTATAGGTTTTAAGTAAGCTGTAAAGCTATTAGCAACTGAAAGTAGTTCTTTCATCAACTATTAAATTCTAGGAAAATGGATAGTCCCATAATCGATGTTGTACATTGCCGCATCATGTTTGACACGACACTGTTAAACTCCTCGCCCCTCTGTGCAAAGAACTGCCTATATATGTGTGTGTGTGTGAAGGTAATTTTATAAATGATTAAAGAACAGGTACAAAGTACAATTAACTCAGTCTACCCCTTCCTCACAGAAAGGGAGGAGACAATTTTTACATCCCCTCAATGTTATGCTGGATCCCAATCACAACCACTAGCGGATCCAGGATAATAATTCACTGTGGGCACAATTATAAAGGCGTTCGGAGACGACGCCTCCAAAATTTTTTTTGGAGTATAATAATATATTAAAAAAAAGGCTTAATTGCTAATTGCTACCCTCAACTATCACACTTTTTCAAGTTGATACCCTAAACTTTTTTTCGTAACAGATTGATACCTCAACTATTTTTTTTTTCAACTTAATACCTAACATTTTAAAAAACCCCAAAATACCCTTATCCCTTCCCTCCCTCCACCCCCTCCCCCACTCCGGCCACCCCCCCTGCTAGCTCCGGCCAACGCCGACCCTCTCCGCCACCTGTTCCCGCGCCCCTCCAGCGCACGCGGCCACCCGCGCCCCTGGTCCAGCGACCATGCCCCTCCGCGGATCCTCCGACCGCCCTCCGGCCAGCGCCGCGCTGACCCAGCGCGCCCCCTCGCGCACACGGCCGACCGGCCTCCCGCCGACCGGGCCACCTGAAGCGAGCAGGGGGGGTTGGGGGTGGGGGGGAGCTGCGGCCGTAGCTAGCAGAGGGGGGGGGGGGGGGCGAAGCGAGCACGGGGGAGGGGGGTTAGGGGTAGGGGCATTTTTGTCCAAAATAATGTCTGGGTATCAAGTTGTTACAAAAAAAAGTTTAGGGTATCAACTTGAAAAAGTGTGATAGTTGAGGGTAGCAATTAGCAATTAAGCCTAAAAAAAAAAAAGAATCCACCGGGGGCCCCCCGTGCCTCCCAAGTGGATCCGCCACTGATCACAAAGGTGGATAAACCTTCAAAAATTCGTCTATTCCGTTCCCTCCACACATGCCAAACCGTAGCTAGTAGTCGGATCCTAGCCCTTCGTTAGGTATGAGGGCCTTTGTTGCCGAGTGAGGCCAACCACTTCTTCCAAGTATCTAGCAGGAAGGTGACTCGCATCAATAAACTGAGCTTGCCAGAGCTCTTGGAACGGACAAGTTCTATTAAAATAGACTTTGCTTTTGTCCCGATTGAGCTGAAGTCTAGACCATTAACTATATCAGAAGGTCTGTCAGGGAGAGGATGTGCCGGTGAGAAGGTTCAAGGAACATGAGGATGTCGCCAATATAAATAAGATGAGAGGATCTGTTTCGTCCATAAGTAAGATGAGAGAATCTGTTTCGTCCTCTTAAAGAGGGTTATTCGTTTACGACTCACCGCCTTATTCTATAAGGCAAGAAAAATACTCTATAATAATAGCAATAAGATAAGGCGAAAGAGGGTCTCCTGCCGAAGCCCTCAATTGCTACCGAACATTCCCTGCGGTTAGCATTTTACTAGGATAGAGAAGGATGGAGATGTGATACATTCTCCGATCCTATCCACCCACTACCCACCGATGATCAAATCCCATTCATAACAAGAAGTGACATAGGAAATTACGGTTGCCAATGTCATACGCCTTACGAGGTCAAGCTTAATATAAGCTTTGCGGCCCCTTTTATTGCTGAAGCTACGCACCATGTAATTTTTTGCTATACAATGACCTTTGAAAAACGTCAGATTTCTCGAAATTAATTCCTGCATGATCGTATGTATTCTACTACACATCAGATGACTAATGATTTTATAAATACAATGACAACATGATACATAACGGAAATCTCTGAGGGATGCCGCTCCTTCTTTCTTTGGGATAAGAGTAACGATGGTTGAGTTCCTCGAGTTATCAACTACTAGTGAAGAAATTCTAGACCACCTCTATAACTTGCCTTTTAATATCCGCCCTGTGATGCTTGTAGAACATAGCACTAAATCTATCAGGACCTAGATCCTTATTATGATCAATACACTTATGATAGCTTTGACCTCAACAGAGGTAATGGGCCTATGCAGAAACCTGTTACCCTCTTCAGTCACCATTCTTTTACAAACAAGGTCAAGGAACTCCGTGGCACAGTCAGTTTGGTTATAGAGATCCTGATAGGATCAGACCGCTTCCCTCTTTATATCATTGGCGTCTGACACCGTTCTCCCCTCGTGATCGAGGAGACAAGGTCAAGGAACTCTGTAGCATAGTCAGTTTGGTTATAGAGATCCTAATAGGATCGAACCACTTTATATCATTGGCCTCTGACACCATTATTCCGTGATCGAGGAGACTAATGATGTTATTTCGTTGTTGTCTTGCTCTGATGGTAGCATGGAAGAATTTGGTACACCAGTCCCCTTCCTTAAGCCAGGAGCATTTGACATGCTGCAATATATTGATATCGTCATGAAATTTCAACTTTCGCACCTCCTCCTGCAGTCTAACCTCCTGAGAAGCTAGTTCATTGTCTTCTGGATGCTTTTGGAGCTGTAATTGGAACTCCGTAAGTTCTTTCTTTGGAACACATAGCTAAGGTTTAGGTCGATCGACGTTCCATTGCTTAAATTCTTTTTTGACTTCCCTGAGTCTTATAAGGAAGCAAAACTGCTTGTTATCCTCTGCGGAGGTTAGGATATCCTATTTAACTGCTTCATAGTAACAATACATGCCCGTCAAGCATTACAAAACTGGAAGGGACGAGCCCGAGAGGGAAGACCAATGGTCACTCAAACAAGGATAGAAGAATGGTTGTTGGTCCCAGTCGCTAAACCCTCAGCATGAACCGTGGGGAATAGTTCCAACCATTTGTTGTTATAGAAGACACAATCCAGTTGACACAAAATGCGATTACTAGTGGCACGGTTGTTCTAAGACCAATCATGCCGAGACCTGGCCATGCAACATAAACCCGAGCCCAAGATGAACTTCTGAAAGCCAACAAGTATGGGTCAGGGACCCTCCGTCCTCTAACCTTCTCATGTCCTCATGTCCATACAAGATGACACTGAAATTGCCCACCACAAGCAAAGATATTTTATCACCAATTGCCGCACTAATCTGGATGATGCCATGCCATAGCTGGAATCACTGACTGTTGAGATTGGTTGATGATTTTCATTGATAATCTCACAGGCTTTATATAGCCTTTACATGATAGAATATCCAATAGAATATCCTGTGGCATATTCTGGCATCTCAAATATGTCCTCAGAATATTTCCATACTAAATATAACATATTCTCATTCTAAATATATCCTCAGGATATTCCTATACATATTCTCATTCTAAATATATCAACACTTCCCCTCAAGATGGGCGAAAGATATTCACTAAGCCCATCTTGTCACATCCTCTCATCATGCTGATAGAGTTAAGCCCCTTGGTCAATCCGCCTGCTACATGATATTTGGTTGGAATATAGTCCAGCTCTAGTAGTCCACCATCCAGCTTTTCTTTGATGAAGAATCTGTCAATCTCGATATGCTTGGTCCTGTCATGCTGTACTAGATTATTGGCAATACTAATAGCTGACTGGTTGTCACACCATAGCTTCATCTTGGCTTCCTGGTCAATCTTCAGCTCCATCAGCATATTCTTCAACCACAATAGCTCTATGACTCCCAAGGCCATAGTTCTGTACTCTGCTTCAGCTGTTGATCTGGCAACCATTGACTGCTTCTAACTCCTCCAAGAGACCAAGTTGCCTCCTACAAATATGCAGTATCCCGATGTAGATCTCCTGTCGTCAGCACAACTAGCCCAGTCAGAATCACAATAGTCCTCGATGCTTACATGATTATTTCTTCTGAAAATCAGTTCTTTCCCGGGGGCTCCCTTCATGTACCTCAGAATCTGGTACACTGCGTCCATATGACCCTTCCGAGGGTCATGCATATAGCGGCTCACTACACTGACCGCAAAGCTAATATCAGGTCGAGTGTGGCTCAAGTAGATCAACTTGTCCACTAATCTCTGATATCTATCCCGGTCAACTGGTTCTCCAGCTTCAACATCCAGTTTGAACTTCTGGTCTATCGGTGTCGTAGTTGGTTTGCATCCCATCATCCATGTTTCCATAAGCAGGTCTAGTGCATACTTCCTCTGAGAAAGAACAATTTTCTCTGTATCTCGAGCAATCTCAATCCCGAGGAAGTATCGAAGAGGGCCAAGATCCTTCACCTTGAACTCCTTGCCAAGCTTCCCTTTGAGTTGGGCGATCTCCTGCTCATCATCGCCTGTAATAATCATATCTACATACACCGCAAGCATGGTGATGTGGCCTCCACTTCGCCTGAAGAAGACAGTATGATCAGCATTGATCTGCTGATATCCCATCCCTATCATTGCTCTCCTGAACCTGTCAAACCATGCTCGAGGAGACTGCTTCAGTCCATAGAGGGACTTCTTCAGTCTGCAGACCTTGCCTTCCGTCTGATTGGTGCCGAATCCTGGTGGTATCTTCGTGTACACCTCCTCCACTAGATCCCCATGAAGAAATGCATTCTTCACATCCAGTTGGTGTAGCTTCCATCCTCCATTGGGTGCCAGAGAGATCAAGGTCTTGACAGTGCTCATCTTTGCCACTGGTGCAAAGGTCTCGTCATAGTCAATACCGTACGTCTGACTGTATCTTTTTGCCACCAGTCGAACTTTGTAGCGCTCAACCTGTACATCTGGGTTCTGCTTCACCGTGAAAACCCATTTGCATCCGACTGCTCTCTTTCCTTCTGGCAGTCTAATCAGCTCCCAAGTGTGGTTCTTCTCAAGAGCTTCCAACTCCTCATGCATCGCTGCTTTCCACTTTGGATCGTTCTTGGCAACCTGCCAATTGTTAGGTACAGTAATACTATCCAAAGATGCTATAAATGCTCCATGAGAAGAAGAGATATGGTCATAAGAAACAAACTTTAGCAAGATCCGAACCATATCTGTCCGGAGAATTTTTTCGCATTACTGCGAGTAGTCCTTCGTGTAGATAGTGGTGTGGAAGATGTAGGAGGAATGATATCACATGAGGAGGATGGTGGTGTAGATGAGGAGGATGGCGGTGTAGGTGTCTCAGGAGTTGGGACAGACGCAGGCATGGGGCTTAGCACTGGCACTGTAGGTACTGGTCCTGCAGTTTGCTTCTCTCTTCTGCTATAGGTAAGTAACTCCTCCTGAGCCGTAAGCCTAATACTTCTCATCTCCTTCCCCTGTTCCACTTCACCTTCATGTTCCTCCTCAACCGTGCCTCTGTGCCAAACTTCTAAATCGGTTACCACTAAGTTCTCCATCTCCCCCTCTCGCTTTATACTGGTAGTATTAAGCATGTTGTGTGAAGTTCCCTCCTGGCGGTAATATGGCTCATGTTCCCGGAAGTGAACATCCATACTAACAAACTTTTTCTTCTCTACTGGACTCCAGCACGCATACCCTTTTTGAGTTGTTGAGTAGCCCACAAAGATGCACTTGACCGCTTTAGGGTCAAGTTTTCCAACTGATGGTCTGTTGTCTTTCACAAAACACACACATCCGAACACCTTTAGTGGAAGTATCCCACTATTATTGTCTCGCAATACTTCACATGGAGACTTCCATCCCAGGATTTTTGAAGGCATCTTGTTGATAAGTTGAGCTGCTGTCAACACTGCATGCCCCCATAGATTTTGTGGGATATTCATGTCGATCATCATACTTCTTGCGGTCTCCAGAAGGTGTCGGTTCTTCCTTTCTGCTACTCCATTTTGTGCTGGTGTGTATGCACAAGTGGTCTGATGCTGTATTCCGTGTGCTGACAAGTACTCTGCAAGCGTCTTGTTAGTATACTCAGTTTCATTGTCAGATTTCAGTACCTTCACCACTGCATTGTACTGAATCTGGACATGTTTATGAAAATCCCGAAAACAGACAGATAAATCACTCTTATTTTTCATCAGATACAGCCAGGTGACACGAGATGCACAATCAATAAAAAACAAAGTACTTATACCCATTCATAGTGTTAGTAGCACATGGACCCCAAACATCAGAATGTACTACCTCAAAAGCGAAAGAGCTCTTATGACCAGTACCAACATATGAGCTTCTAGTAAGTTTTTCTAACTCGCATGCATCACATACTAATTTTTGTTTATTTGTTTTTGCATAAATCTCTGGATACAACTTACTTAGAGTATCAAAGGAAGAATGTCCCATCCTCCTATGATGAAGTATCAAAGTATCTTCAGTCCTCTCCTATGATGAAGTATCAAAGTATCTTCAGTCCTCTGCTGCAGCTCTCCCATTCTAGCCTTCTCTGCCATAGATACCAATGCTGAGTCCAGTCCTTTTCGATGTAGGTACCACAATCCCTCATGCCAAGTGCCAGTCCCAAGTCTTCGTCCCGTCCCTTTCTCCTGGAAGATCACCTTAGGAATATCAAAAGAAACAATGCATTTAAGTTGAAGAATTATAGAACTAATAGACAGAAGACTGACTGGAAAGGATGGAGCATGTAAAACATTGGATAATCTTACTGAACCTGTACAATTAACAGTACCCTTACCGACCACTGGCTGGAAAGTGCCGTCTGCAGTCTGAATGGTGTCTGCTGATGCTAGGTGAATGTATGAAGAAAACTCACTAGCATTTCCGGTCACATGCCGAGATGCTCCTGAGTCGATAATCCAGTCTGACGTTTTAAGGGAAGACATAGATGCAAGAGCAAGTGACTCGTCAGTACCTTCTGATGGGTGGGCATACATAGCGGCGCTGCCTCCAACGAAGAATGGGGTGGATGTCTCCTCTGTTCCACTCCTTCTGTCTCCCTCGGCTGACGCTCTCTGCTTTCTCTTCAGCATATCCAGCAGTGCCTGATCCTCCTCAGTAAAGGTGCCAGCAGCTCCTCCATTCCCTTCTGCTACTAGCAGGTTTGCCCGATACCCTCCTCGGCCGCCTCGTCGTCCCTCTCGACCACGACCACGTCCTAATATATCCTCGTCCACGTCCACCACCTAAGTCTCCCTCCTTAGGTGGTTTGGTACAAGCATACCGATGATGGCCCCTCTCCGCATTTGTAGCACTGCCGATTGTGTTGCCAGGGCTCTCCCTTGGATCCTGTGTCGCCCGAGCTAGTAACCGCTAGTGCCGACTTTGCTTCGAGGGGACCACCTGTCCCCGCCTGTAGTTTGATGCGCGTCTTCTCCTGGATCATGGCTGAGATAGCCTCCTCAAGACTAGGAATCTCTGGTTGGGCGAGGAGTAAGGCTGTCCTCTGTGCGAATGCTGTAGTCAGTCCTTTGAGAAATTTTATCGTACTCTCCTGCAGACACACATGTCTCTCCTTGCACTTTGGGTCCCTGCAGCTTGTCCGTTTTGAGGAGTGATCATAATCCAGCCAGAGACGCTCCAACTCTGTGGCGTACTCCTGCGCCGTCTTCTCTCCCTGTACGGTGTCGTCGATCTCCCCTTTTATCTGGAAGATCCGTAAGTTGTTTCCCACACGTCTTTCACCATCTCAATGCCATCTACTGTGGAGGCAATAGACTGGACTAAGGAATTGAGAAGCTAGATGTAAATCACCATATGAGTGGATTTTCACTCGTCGCGTCCTGTCGAGCCCTCGTCCGGCTCTGTCTTCTCGTCCGACAAGAATTCCTCCAGGTTCTTTCCTGCAAGGGTTCTTCTCACCCGCCGTGACCAACTCAGATAGGTAGCTGGTCCGTCCAGCTTCAGATCGATGGAGGAAAGTTCCAACATTGGCGACGTTCATGTCGTGCTCTCACCAGCCGACATCTTCATCAACTTCATCAACGTCGCAACATCTGTAGCATCTAGCTTCTTGAGAATCGCCTCCATCGATGCTTCTTCTCCGATCACGTCACGCTTGCTCTACGACTCACGATCATTCTCGTCGTCCTCTCCTAGATCCGAACATGTCTGATTTTATCAGATTTAGGCATCGGCGTCTTCTTCGTCCTCTCCTGCGTGCGGGGAGGGGGGTGGCACGCACAGCGGCAGCAGCGGCGGCGGCAGCGGCGGCAGCAGCAGTAGCTGCAGCGGCGGCAACAGCAGTAGCTGCAGCAGCGGCAGCAGCAGCGGCAGCGGCAACAGTAGCTGCAGCGGCGGCAGCAGCGGGAGCGGCAACGGGGAGGGAGAGAGGGAGGGAGACGGGAGAAAGGTTAGGTTAGAGTTTTGGTGGCGGTTAGGGTTAGGATTTGTGGAAAGGTGACTCTGATACCATGTTGAGATTGATTGATGATTTTCATTGATAATCTCATAGGCTTTATATAGCCTTTACATGATAGAATATCCAATGGAATATCCTGTGGCATATTCTGGCATCCCAAATATTTTCTCAGGATATTCCCATACTAAATATAACATATTCTCATTCTAAATATATCCTCAGGATATTCCTATACATATTCTCATTCTAAATATATCAACACTGACAATGATTATTATGGCCATAGACGACTCCAACTACAAGCATCAGGCCACCATTGTTAGTGGGATCAACTACCGCCAATTGTTCAGAAAGAAATCGAACCTGGCCAGTCCAGATACGGACATCTCAAAGCATCCATATACAAGCCATGCCACACAGGTCCAGATTATGAAGAGACCTCTAATAAGACGGAGTCTGCCGCACCATCTTTAGGGGAGACTTTATCTTCATCTGTAGAAGAGAGAGAGAATATAATACTGAAAGTTCTTTATACAATCACGAATTTTACGCTACCTACCTATCGAGTTTGTCCCGCGAACATTCCGAGTCATGAGAGACATTTAATAATGGGGATAGACCCCTTGTAAACTCGTGGAATCTCACTCGGGGGTTGAGAAATTGCCACTTGGTGACCACCTTGTTTTGTCCTCCATGTAACCCTGTTATTGGTTTCTGGATCAATATATAATAGTGTTGTCCACTTAGGATTACTTTGAGTGGAGTCTCCCGTCCTGCCCTCAAGAGTGGACCGAGGTAGGTTGTTGGTGGCATCACTTAGGGGAAGCATTGTCGACCCACTTCTCTTGGATATTCTCTTAGGGGCTCTAGTAGCAGTATTGTCAACTTCTAGTGTAGTCAGGCCAGTATTCGCCTCCTTATTAGGTCGATGAACTGCCTCAATATTTAAGTGGTGTGCTCCCCTACACTAAGGCATATCTTCTTCTCCATTACTGAATAGGACTAACTCCTTGGAGGATTTGAAAGAACCGCCCTTCTTTTCATCGGGTACTAACTTCTTAAGATGCTTGGTTGGGGGTGCTTGGAATAGTTACCATCACCTTCAGGCGCATAGTCAGAAGTGGGATGGTCTTCCTCCTCTATTGGGTGTTCATGTTTCCCCTCCCTGTCTACGTCCCCATCGCATTGATCATCCTCTCCAAAGTCAACATCAACAACCAGGTCCTCAGGAATAACCTCCTCTAGGACAGAACATTGGGTCCTCAGGTTGGTACAAGTTGGGAAAATCCATTCATACTCAACTACATGCTCAACTCTCTTGCCACTCGGTAGGCACATTCCAATCTTCCTCGACAGATTGTTAGTTACAAGGATCTCTACAAATACTCGAGTGTATGCTAGCCTTTGGCATCTAGTTGTAGGGATGTCGGTGCCAATCGAGTTACCTACTAGGCTTGTCATTTTTATAATGGAAGGAGTACTCCAAAGTTGAGGAGAGAGCCAAAGGAAGCGAATCCAAATAGGCACAACCGATAATCGATCTCGGTCAAAGTCCCAGGATTCCATCGACGCAAGATTACCAATCTACCATTAAAAGTCTATGGACCCCCCTCTAGGACCCTCTCCAGATCCTCTGCTTGTCTGAACTTGATGAAGTAGAAGTCATTTTCTCGGGATTAAGACTTCCATGGTACCTTTCAGCTTCCAGAAGCGAGCTGCAAAGGCTCGACGTTGGCTATAGAATGGCTTGGCTCCCATTACGTAAATAACAACCATGTCCTCGAATATTTCAACGATTTCAGCAAGGTCATCCATCGTAATCTCAGCCAACTTCTTCCCATCACCACAAGTGGAGGTCCAATATCTCCTGAACAACAATTGGCTTGCAAAGTTCTATGTCACGCCCCAGAACCAGAAAACCGGAGAGCGGGGGAATGAATCAGCCACGTATTACGGGTAGATGAATACCGTATAATACGATCAATGCTGTCTAAAAGACAAGGAGGTGCATACTACATGAAAGTCTCACTAGGGTTACTCAACATCTATTGTCCCAATCATTCAATGAAAAGCAGTAAGTAGAGAACATGTAAGAATGAGCAGTACGGCGTCCCAAACGCTCAGTCAAAATGTTCTTGAGATCTGGCTTTACAAAACATAGCAAAATGATATAACAAGATATACACAATCGTTATCAGCTGCAGTCTGACTTAGTTACAATTATGTAAAAGTAAGTGCAAGACAGTCCGACTAACATGTCGGTGCCAAGCGGCAAAATGTAAAGTAAGTAGCAAAACGAGCAGGGAAGCAAGGAACCCACTCGTGTCCTCCTGCGATCATCCCTCTAGTATTAACCATTTTGGAGGTGGAAGTAGGCTGAGTCCTCGGAAGCTGACTCTAAATCTGGCCATGCAAAACCAGAAAGGTTAGACCTCCAATAGCAAGTATCACAAAGGAAGCACGACATGAAGAATTAAAACCAGTGGTAAGAGTTAAGAATATGATAAATAAGTCTCCGCTTGCTACTGGGATTCACACAACATCATGACACTTCAAACCAACTTCCCAACCAAACAAGGACAGAAGTTGATCCGTCATGTCCTGACATTCTGATCATCTCAGTAGTTAACAGAGTAGGTACAGTACACAAACAAATAAATTTAAACGGCAATACAACT
Source organism: Iris pallida (assembly GCA_029216955.1). Classification (NCBI taxonomy): domain Eukaryota; kingdom Viridiplantae; phylum Streptophyta; class Magnoliopsida; order Asparagales; family Iridaceae; genus Iris; species Iris pallida. Next base: position 12,102,400 of record JANAVB010017598.1, read on the forward strand.
ACTACGGCTTGCTAACTGTGTTCCAAGTTGCCCTGGAAATATGCAATAAGGGATTTCTCAGTTCTTACAATGTACAAGCAAGGCTAGTCTACCCAATAATCAATTGCGCCAATCATGAATTAGACGTGTCCCAGCGGGATGCCCGTCATCAATATATAGAAAAATATATAAACAGATACCACTTCCTGCCCGTGTGGCAGGCTTGCAGTATATGTGGGAACCAGCCGGCATGTCGGGGCACTAATTGTCCCGAGATGGCTGCCATGTAAGAACTCGAAAATCTATTCTCTCCATGCAATCGTTATTTTATTTAACTTAATAGTCTCTATGTTAATTGAAATCTCATGTCGTGGATCATAGTCATTCAGAATGAGTACTTTCGTACAAAGTACGATATGTATAACTCTACAACGATGTCCGTGCGGTTAGGTTGTAGGTCTTACATAGCGTAATACAACAATCAAACCTAGCCACGGAATAATTATGCCTTGACTGTAAGGTACACATGCTGCTTTTGTAGAAAATAAGTTGAAGTCTGCACGTGTCCATATGCCAATGTTCGGGATCGGCTAGTCGATTGCAATGGTTCATGGTTAATATGAACGTGTCTCATTCAATTTCAATAAGACGACTAGCCAGTCTCTTAGTTTCAACTAGGAACGCATGATCAATCATTAGTTGAGGTAACAATTAATGTCAATTCGTGATAAGGCATGAAAGTCAAACTAGTATTTAGTATGGTCGAGTCTATAACTCTCAGGGTTAAGTTCCAGTCATATCGGGTATCCATAAACCAATCGAAACACAGGGCACACTCTATACAACAATATGTATTAAAATATTAACATATCATGATTATATCGAGTTCATGTCAAAAAGGCGTAAGGATATAATAAGGGGTGCCATGCGCCCAATAAAGGTGAATCTAGGGCAATGGATGCCAGGGCCATACTGCGCCGGGCAAGGGGGTAAGATACGCTAGTGCTAGGAAGCCTCCGAGCAGGGGAGTACGCCAAAGGAAGTACGCGTAAAGGAAATACGCGTAAACGAAATACGCGTAAAGGAAATACGCGTAAAAGAAATACGCGTAAAAGAGTAGAGTTACGCGTGAAACTTGTTTTACGCCAAGGCAGAGTAGACTTTGTTTTACGCGTAAAACAGTCTTGACTTGCGTAAATCAGATTTCACGCTGACACGAATAAACGTGGACGTAGAGTTTGATACTACGCTGGCACGAATAAACGTGGGCGTAGAGTTTAATACTACGCTGGCACGAATAAACGTGGGCGTAAGGAACCTCCAGAACTCCAAATTCCATGAAACCCTCAATCTAAGCCAAAAATGGGACTTCCATAGATCAAAATGGGGTATAACACAAATCTCAACAACCTGGAACGATCAAAACTTGAAAATAAGGAAGTTGATAGATCAAAACCACAAAAATCCGAAAATGATAAATTTCTAGATCTACAAAAATAAAATTTCAAAATACAAAATGTCAAGTTCTAAAACTATCTTAGAATCACGAGAGGAAGATAAATGGACCAAAAAAATGGGTTCTCATGTGGAAGCAAGGTGCACTTGCCTTTCTTAGGTTAGAGGAGAGGTCAATGGAGAAGAAGAAGAATAAATGAGAATAAGTGAAGAGAGAAAAAGTAGTTGGGCTTTAAATAGAGATGGTGGTAGGTAGGCGGTTGGGTTCATGATGAACCATCCTAAACCAAAACAAACCAACCCAAGTCAAAATAAACCAAAATAAACCAAGAGCAAAACAAAAGCAGAAAATAAAATACAGAAAAATAATTAGCGTGAAATTAAAGGAATTAAATACAGAACAAATGCATGATAAATATTAAATAAATACATTCAAGCAGTACACGTTACGCATTCTGGAAACGGGGAGTGACATTCTGTCCATAAAACATGTCGTACGATGGGAACTTTGATCGAGTCCGGCTTAGGCCTTATGTTGAAGACTTAACTCCTATGGTTAGGTTGGGAACGGAAGGTTCCACCATGGCCACCACTCTAGATCTGCTTAAGAATCTGCCTATTAGCATATCCCCTCAGGCCTCACTGCCCCCAATAGGTCAAGGGCTTTCGCTGCTCATAGGGGGGGGGGGGGGAGATGGGGATGAGCTGATCACAACTCGTTTGCAACACCCCCTTTGGTGCCCTCCTTGATAGACCGCCTTGCCTCTTCTCGCTGCTCAACAACTATTTGTTAACCTAAGAATGCGCTCTCTCTCTCTCTCTTTATATATATATATATATATATATATATATATATATATATCATCCACCGTTTTCATCATTGCAGCAGACGTCCTTAGCAGGAACCTTAATAACATGATCAACACCCTGCACTTCCAACACTATCACACTTCCAGCGGGTGCCCTACCATCACCCACCTGGCCTTCGCAGACGATCTACTCATCTTCTCATCCGGGGACGAAGGAGCGGTTCAAGTGATTCACAACACCCTGCAGAGGTACTCTACTTGCTCAGGCCAGAAAATCAATCCATCCAAAAGCGTCATCTATGCCCACCACACTATCAATAGCGACCATGCCAGCAGGATATCCCACTTAACATCCTTCTCTGTTGATCACCCCCTTTTCAACTACCTCGGCTGTCCCCTAGTGTATGGGAAATCCAATTTTGGGACCTTTGAGAAATTAATCATGAGAATCAGGAACAAACTCGAAGGGTGGCACAATGCCACTTTATCCCTAGGAGGCAAGATGATCCTCATCAAACACGTTCTCACCTCCATACCCATCCATACTCTGGCTGCATGCTCCCCGCCTTTGAAGGTTCTTAATTCAATCGAGCAGATCTTTTGTAATTTCTTCTGGGGGCACAGCAACGGCCACGACAAGCATCACTGGGCGAGTTGGGATTCTATGGCCCAGCCGACTGAAGCGGACGGTCTGGGATTTACAAAGCTCACTCACATAGTTAAAGCTTTCTCGATGAAACTGTGGTGGAATATTCGCACGAGTAAGAATTTATGGACCAGGTTTATGAAGGCCAGGTACTTCAAGCACACCCACCCATCAGTGGCCAAATCCAACAGCAGATCTTCGGCGGCTTGGCATCGTATCCTTATTGGGCGTAATCTCGCCGAGCCTGCTATTAGACTACAATTGGGTACAGGCGAGTCAGATCCCTTTCGGGAGAGATGGACAGGGGATAATTTGATCCCTAGTCTCACGGAGACCCCGAGAGACTGTAGGATCAGGGACATGTGGAACAACACGACGGATGACTGGGACTGAGACAAGATGCACGATTGGATCGGCACCGAAATGGCGAATTTCATCCAACTTAGCGGTCTCAGAATCGGGCGAGATGCCGATGCGCTCAGATGGACGCTCGAGGCATCCGGGGCATTCTCGGTGAGGTCTGCCAGATACGCCGTCCTTGGGAGCGGCCAGCCGCATCATATCTCAGCTCATATTGGCATACCTGCATCCCCAAGAAGTGGTCCGTTCTCATGTGGAGAGCCATCAAAAAGAAACAGCCCACAGACGATATCCTCAACACCATTGGGATTAGCTTAGCATCCGCCTGCAATTGCTGCTCAGAACATCAGACGGAGACAATTGACCACATCTTCTGTCAGGGGAACCTACCTAGTGGTATCTGGAGGACCCTTAACCGGCGCTTCAGTATCGAGCCGGGCGGCGGACGCTTCCACGATCTAGCGGCTTCTTGGGGTGCTGTCTCCCACGGACATCAGATCGTCGCAGCAGCCGCCACATGGGCGATTTGGAAGAATCGCAACAAGGCGAGATACGAAGGTCACCTCTTCTCAACCGACAACTCATTCGGGAAATCTTCTGCCAATGTCGTAAACGGAGCACTCTGTGCTCCCACATTCTGAGCGCATTCTGGTCCTCGCTCCTCCCTTAATTTTGGCCGTTCATGTCGTTTCTCCCCCTCTTTCTTTTTGGGTATACTTGTATAGGCGTCTTCTTTTTGTGCCTTGTATACGTGTTCATGCTTCGACATTTTGAGTCTCGATTAATAAAATGAGGGGTTTTTCTGAATATATATATATATATATATATATATATTGGAACATGTTATTGTGTTACAGACTCCTGGCCCGAAGGCCTGCACCAGCACTTGTATCTCACTGTATCCTGCCCGCGCTCACATTTATTCCTCCATATGGAATTAATGTGCTTCTCCCGTTGCTGGAACCTGCAACCTCTTGGGTGGATGTGCCTCACTTTAACCACTTGAGGTAGAGTTCATTGTCTCTCTCTCTCTCTCTCTCTCTCTCTATATATATATATATATATATATATATATATATATAATTCGCTAAAATGCATGTCAAATGATTCAAACATGAGTTGGTCTGAAACCATGTTAGAGTGCATGACATTGTACCAAAATTCTAGCGTTTTGATGAGGTTATTCCAACAGGCAAAAATAACATTCCAAAATACACTAGAATCCTATAATACGACCTGTCTTCATGTCGAGTGTTTGTACTGTGTCCGTGTTGTATTCGTATCCGGTGCAACATATGCTAAATTACACGCTACATTATATTTGCTAATGTGATAATTATCGTCAAACATTCTGACATGGTGCATAAGACTTGATTACTTGTTGGGGGAGTTTTTTTGGTTGTCTCTTTCTCTCTCTGTAGCTTATGATTTGTGTCCAAAATGAAGATTTTTACCGTGTATCGTGATATTAGTATTCTGAAGTATTAAATTTTATGCAATTTGGAAATTTCTAAACTAGGAATATTGTAGAAGACTTCTTGTGGACATTAAGACTGGGTTATTCTATTGCTTATCATGGTTGCTTCTGCTTATTATTCTGGAAAACTGTGCCAAAAGGTGTTTGGTTACAGTTACACAAGTTTATTAAAGAAAAATTGAAAAGGCAGTTCAATTTTGGGTTAGCTTTTGATAGCATGCGGAAGGCTGCTTTTAGAAGCTTCTTTTGTTGTGTTTTTTTGAAAAGCAGCAGCAATCCCAAAACAGGCCTTAGGACTGTCCATGAAATGGTCTTCTACTGATCTAATGTTCTCATTTGTTCTATTGTCAAAAACCTTGAAGTGAGAATTGATGAGTAAAGATTCCAAATTGTGTGAAACTTAACCAATATATGACTAAGAAAATTTAATAACAGATTGCTTTTCAAATTCTTCAAAAACATTTGGAATACAATGTATTAGAAGTTGATTAAGTTTGATATGTATTTCAAATCTTATGCTGTCAATTCACTAAGAGTACACATGCTCCAATTGTCCATATTTATACTACACAGAAACCAATGTAACCTTTATTTGCCAGCTTGTTCATTGTTTATTAAATAATTTCTAAAAGGATAATAATAGAAATGAGTGTATAGGTTTTTTGTTATATATTCCAAACAAGTGTAGTGTCTACATAGCATCCTCTATGATCTTTATTTCTATATGATTTTGATAACACCTGCCTGTGTGTCCATCATGTCGTTCCTTTCTGCTTGGGCTCATTGTAGCTTTCTGGGGCCCAAAGTGGTATATGCATTCTAAGAGGACTTTTTGAAACACAAATTTTGTTCATTGAAATATTTTGGTGTGTTGATTTCTTCACTGAGTTTTTTCCCCCTGCAGCTCCCACATCTGAGAATTAGGACAAAGAAGCCACGCTATTTACTGAAAATCGTCACATGTGGAAGATGTTTAGGAGGCAGATCGCCAAGGTAAATACTGATTTAATACCTAACAGTCTGTCTCGAAGATGTACAAGAAATCTCTGCATGATCGCAGTTTACTCATGTCTTAATTTTTTGTTCTTGCCATTGATCATCTGTAAGAAAATTTGTACATTTTGCTCAAAATTTGAAATAAATCAAAAGTAATCATAGATCCTTTCCTTTCTGCACATGCTTACTATCTAGCAAGGTTGCCTCCTTGCATTGTTGTTGGCTTAGAGATTTGGTCAGGGTAAGTTAATCTGGATTTTTCAAACAGATTACCAAATAGGGCAGGATCTCTTACATAGCATAGTTGCAAAATCATATTGTAGCCCATGGTAAGGATTTATAAGTAAATTATATTATTTCAATGTCCTTCATATATCTCTGCTTTGGCAGTTCTTTTGGGAAAATTGTCACATGTGGAAGATGTTTAGGAGGCAGATCACCAAGGTAAATACTGATTTAATACCTAATAGTCTGTCTCGAAGATGTACAAGAAATCTCTGCATGATTGCAGTTTACTCATGTCTTATTTTTTTTGTCCTTGCCATTGATCATCATCTGTAAGAAAATTTGTACATTTTGCTCAAAATTTGAAATAAATCAAGAGTAATCATAGATCATTTCCTTTCTGCACATGTTTACTATCTTGCAAGGTTGCCTCCTTGCATTGTTGTTGGCTTAGAGATTTGGTCAGGGTAATTAAATCTGGATTTTTTCAAACAGATTACCAAAATAGGCAGGATCTCTTACATAGCATAGCAAAATCATATTGTAGCATGGTAAGGATTTACAAGTAAATTATATTATTTCAATGTCCTTCATATATCTCTGCTTTGGCAGTTCTTTTGGGAATATATTCATGTCAAATGCAATTTTGATTTTATTGTGTACTCTTACACTAAATTTGGATGTCCTATTTGATACTGTAGCACTGATCTCTGGTCTGGTCAACCCAGCTGACCCTCGACTCAGCTATGACTCACTTTTGATGAACCTGCAAAAAGGTTCAGTCGGGGGTTCCCTAGTTAAACCCTCCAATACTCTCAAGCTGTTGGGTTGTGTGAGTAAACAGGGGGGGGGGGGGGGGGGGGGGGGTGGATGAATAGGGTTAACAAACTTTTCTTGTGATTAAAAGAATTTACGAGTTATGCAGCTGAATAGTAATAATCACCACATGCAGTAATGAAAAAACAGTAAACAAGCGCAATCATAAAGAGAGACCACAGGATTTCAGTTGGTTCGGCACCCTTGCATACATCCAAACCCCCTTATTGAAGGAGGCTTAACCAGTAGATTATTGGTCCCGAATACAACCTCATATCGTCGGCTCCCAAGCCCTATACCAACTATCCTAAGACACAACCTAGACCTAACAAGTAACCTAGTCCGTCTCAACCTAATCCCTAGATCAATTCTCCCAAAAATTCTTTTGGGTTACAACCCTTACAAAAAGTAAGTTGAAATTGTTCATAGATTCAAAACAATAAACTGATAATTATATGCAAATCCAGTTCTAGTCGTCTTCACTAGATCATCGCAGTACCACAATGAAGTTGTCGAGACGTCATTGGGCTTCTCCTCCTTTGACTATTGTGGTTTATCTAAGAGTCGTCAAAGGTTCTCGCTTCAACTTGGGTTGAAGCATGCGAGATCGAAGAAGAAAAGACTACGGAGCTTTTGGTTCTTTGGAACTTCAATGCATTCTCTAATGGCCTCTCATGTATTTATAGGCTTGTTCAAGGCCTCAAGTCATGGAATTGATTGAAAATCAATCACCTCCAAAAATTTCCAACTTTAGCCGATCATCATCAACACCTTGGCCTCAAGTCACGGGATTAATTGAAAATGAATCACCTCCAAAATTTTCAACTTTAGTCGATCATCATCATTACCTGCCGATAAAAAGAATATGAAATTAATTTAATGAAAAAAAACTTGGCCCTCAAGTCATGCGATTGATTGAAAATTGATCAATTCCAAAATTTCCAAATTTAGCCAATCATCATCAATCCTATCAACAAGAAAAGATGTGGAACCAATTTAATGATAAACTTGCTTTAATAGTGATATAGATAGATATATGGCAGGAAATAAAATGAATATACAATATTAATTTGAACCGAATTAAACCAATATTGATATCCCATGTTTTCATTTATTGAATGGTTCAGCACCCTTTGGAAAGCTAACACCATATTTGGATATCATAGAAATGAATCAAATATTTTACATCCAAAACGTTCTGTTTACCAAACAGGCTGACCGGTTCACCTGGTAAATCATAATGCGCATGCGCTACCTTCATGGCATTTTAACCACCAATGTATATCCATTTCCATACACTTTTGTACTTGCACATGTTGGTAGATAAACTCATAATTCTCAATTAATTTGTTATGTATCAAGCTAAAGACGATCACTACCAACACAAGTTAGGCCAAGGGAGTGTATATAAGAGGAAAGGAATATGCAATTGGATTAAAGTCACAACATCTAGCCGATATTCTTGGGCTGCTAAGACGAACCTACGGGTGTTTCGGTAATATCCTTGCCCACAGAAAGTCACCTGAGTTGGATCTTTGGTGAGCTTAAGGCATGAGTGTTGAATTGAGCTTGTTGCTGGAGTGAGTTCGATGTACGGTTAGGCTGCTGATGTATTCGGTCCTGGTCTTCACGATCACTACCAACACAAGTTAGGCCAAGGGAGTGTATATAAGAGGAAAGGAATATGCAATTGGATTAAAGTCACAACATAGCCGATATTCTTGGGCTGCTAAGACGAACCTACGGGTGTTTCGGTAATATCCTTGCCCACAGAAAGTCACCTGAGTTGGATCTTTGGCGAGCTTAAGGCATGAGTGTTGAATTGAGCTTGTTGCTGGAGTGAGTTCGATGTATACGGTTAGGCTGCTGATGTATTCGGTCCTGGTCTTCATGACTATCCGGTATTTGATCAATATTTGTTATTTTGACAAACACTCATAATATGTTACACGGACACAAATACGATATGACACGATACATATATGGATAGTGGACACCACACTGATTTTGCCTTTCGTAGACTCTTTTTGGAGTGCTCGTGTGGTGTTGGATATGTATCTGACACGGACACAATACTATATGACTCCAATTTATAAAGTATCCATCTGTCCTAGATTACATATATTTGGTCCACAACCAACCACATTTGACCAACACTTCCAATTGGTTCATGACTTGTCTATGATGTTGCAACTTAGTGTTTCAAGCCAAGCTTGCTTTAGAAATTTTTTTGTTGTTGCCTTAATTGAAACATGAAATCAGCACCTTAACATTCCTGAGGTACATGGTACACTTCCTCACAAGCGACAGTGTAATACTAATTTTTCCTTGGTATCTGTTCAACATACTTCAGGACCAATCTTCATTTCCACTCCTATCATCTAAACTTCACCATTCACTTGGATTGTTTGTTATATATAGAGTACGATTGAAGTATAATCTGTGCAATTCAATAATGATCTTCCCAGACCTTGTTTCTACAATAGCAGCCCTGATGATCCTAAATTTCACTGTTCTCTGTAGCTCTTTCTTATCTTATACACAGAATTTAGGTCCAAACTCCAAAGATACCTTGATATGCCCAGAAAATTCTCACGTTTTTCTCAAAATTGTAAATCTCGAATTTGAATGGTTTAGCAATTTCTCCCAAAAAAAATCGATTGTGATAAAGTACCAAGTGAGGATATAGGGACTATTCTCACCATGGAGGTTCCCCTAGTCTAATTCTAGTTGATAAGTAACTTATAGTTACAAGCTAGGAAGCACGGCCACTCAAATAATGTGAGCTATGTCGTTCCAGACACATATTGGACACAATCGGGACAGTCCAAAGTACACTAGGACACACCAAAATAGGTAACTGTGTCCGTGTCGTCTTGTTCTTACCGTCTCGTGTTGTATCCATGTCCGTGCAACATAGTTTACTAGGTTAGAATTGGGTAAGAAATGCGGATATAAGGAAACATTTAAGAGAAAGAAGAATGAACAAATATAAGCAATGAAAAGGGGCATAAATATCAAAGTCTGTCATATAATTATGTATATTAAATATTTCATACGAATTCATGACAACTCAATTGTGTGATATATATATGGAAAGGTTAAATTCAGTGAAGGACTTAGTCTATCAGCTGGACTTTAAATGTATGCAATCGATTGGCTCGATAACTACAGTTCCTTAATTGTTTTCAGGTATTTCCTTCTTAGGTTTAATTTCTCTTTGTCATAGAGTTCAAGGTCGTAGGACTAGTCGAACTACCAGTTGACTGTGTAATCGTCTGTTCCTGTTCTGGGTTCCAGATCTTCTCCTTATTTCTCCTAAGACTCATGTAAAACCCTCATTACTTGTTCCGATATGACCATTCTCCTAATGAAAATATATGCTACTGTAAGAAAAGTGGACCTCTCATTCTGAGACGGAATGTGGGGCTTAGTCCTGAAGAGGTCCATTGCACTACATGAAAATCATCAATGTCCATTGACTGATTGAACTGAGATTGTGGGTCAAGTCTCCAGTGCATTAAACTTACCTTCTCATGACCACTGATCACCAAAGTATGTCCTTTCATGACAGCGGAGGCATGAATGTGGACATGGTAAAAGGGTTTGATATCAACCAAATGTGATCCAAGCAACCAAAATACCAAACAATTGACCATATATGTTTTTTTTTACATTTTTAAGAGCTTCGAGCCTCTTTTCACATCTATCTTCTATTGGGGATGTTATGGTGGTTCCACACACGTCCACTAATGCATGTTAAGTGTGTGTCATGGCTACTCGTGTTTTTATCGTCAAGGGTATCTAGGATGTGTGTTCGGAGGGTATTGTAGTGCATTCGATAAAACCTAGGACTCTTTTTTTTTTTCTAGGGAATGTGCTTTATGTTTTGAGGGTATATAAATGATGTAAGCAACATGGAAGTGATTATAGGACTAGTTATGCTGTTATTAGTATACACAGATGTTTCTCTTTCTCTCAGAGTTCTTGCCTTCTTGGTCATCAAAAGTCATTAATCTTGCAAAGAAATTCCAAATTGGTTTGAATACAAACTAATTACAGCCTGAAGGTTCATGAAACTTCAAGGTTTAAAGTCTGAATTTCAAATATCATGAATAACATATATTTTGTGTCTAAAATGATCGACAACTACATAGACAAAGTAGGTGTCCGGAAACGCCCTCAGTAACTATATTATTATTTTTGGCTTAGTAACCTGATATATTTCTATTTATACTATTAAAAGCTACATAGTACTTGAACTATTGCATAAACTGAAGGAGACTGCTTGCTTTGAAAGGTGGGTAACTTACCCAACTATGTTATCTAAGAGAAGAGAATTGTTCGAAACTCACCAACTTATGTATATTCATTCTTATTACATAAAGTGGTTCACATCTTTTCTTGGCTCGCTCATTCTTTTTCTGGTGATGCTTGTGCTAGTCCTGTGAAATTTTATGACCATTATAAAGACATTATAGTTAGCAATAGACCTGTGTTGCTCATACTGGGTTTTTGGCATTTTCATATGCTGAGTACCTGAACTGGGAATATATGATGTTATGACATGTCTAGGCTCTAGCCAACATTCATGGAAGAACTGATATATCTGAAGTAGCGAATTTAGTGAATGAAATTAAAAATTGGCTGATAAGAGGAGAGCCCATCGCCCCGAAATTTTGGAATAAAGGCTTTGTTGTTGTTGTTGTTGGGAGGAGAAACCATCGCGAGTCTCGCGAGTCCAGCAGATGGCTGCCATCTAACTCATTTTAAATCTCAAAGGTCCTTATTTAGATGAGATTTGGTGCCATGCATACAGGTAGCAGATGGCTGCCATCTAACCCATTTTAATTCTCAGAGGTCCTTATTTAGATGAGATTTGGTGCGCCATGCATACAGGTCTAGGGGCTGGCGCTTTAAAACGGTGTAAGTGGCAGCGGGTTTTGTGCCTATCAGCACGCCACCTAATAACCCTTTTTACTAGAAGAAATATGTATTAGCAGTGTCTTGATATAAGTCCTATTTATCATTTGCAACAGGGATGGTATTCTAGACATCTAATGTTTAGGACAGAGTCTGCTATGATAAGAGCAAAGGTTGAATATATAGTCTGGCAGAATTTAACCAGCAAATATGGGGAGTGACATTAAAGGTTGCCAGTTTGAACTTCTACATGAACTATGTATCAGCAGGATCTTGGTACTCTAGACATATGATGCCTAGAGCTTGCTCAATTTGCTGTCTAATGATTGAAATAGCATCTAGTATTATTATTTTTCTCAGAAATAAACAAGTTTTGAGTGCCACAATTTGGAAATCTTTGACCTGCGCCTTTGCCATACTATTTCAGATTATAATTTTCGCTGTGGAGGCATACATTCTAAAGTTTACTAGATTACAAAACCTGACTATTATGTTCTTTCCATCAACCTACAAAGTACTTGGATTCTGTCGCAAGTCCTCGACTTGGGAAATGCTAGGATGTTACAGTTTGCCAGGTTTAGTATTCTGTTAGATACTACAGTGCGTCATTTCTGGAATTGGTTTTTATTTTGTTTCCAGAATCGTTCTTCTTGCACGTATGTTTCAGCTCGAAATCTTGGTTTGTGCAGCAGCAGTCCTTCAATATCTTACACTCATCCTAGTATTTTTTAGGTAGTTATCACCAGACGACAGAGAAAACTTTGATACAGAAGAAGGTGTCAAGTTTTGATATCTCCTTTGTATGACAAGTGGGTCTTCTCTCACTTCGTAAAACGTGTGGACATAAAGTTTGAGAATGGGCCCACTTGTCATACAAAGGAAGTATCAAAACTTTGATACCTCCTTAGTTTTACTCCTAGACGACCAAGAACGGATTGAGGATGGGCAAGTACGAAGGGCATGGTTTTTGATGGAACAATGCTTGGTATCCCTAGACTGTTCGTATTCTTTTGCTTTAAAAAACCATATTTAGTCTCACATCACCTAGAACATCCCAACTACTCATTTTTATATTAGTTTCTCTTCCTTGCTCACTTGTAAGTTGTTGTGGACTAGACCTGTCGGCCACACGCGTGCCGCCGCCACCATCCGTCCGTGTGGGTGCGCGTACACGTATGTTGGTGCCAAATGCCTATTTGATTTCCTCTACATCAGGCTAAGATCCAACAGATTTTTTATTTGCTTCGTTTCTATTAGTTGCTCATTGATTTATCCAACGGACAAATTATTTTATCCTCAACAGATACATTATTAGTCCGTTTAAACCTATTAATTCTTATTAAATCTGGGTTGAGGGCTGGCTATATAATTTATACAGTTTTTTGTTTTATTTAACCATAACAATATTCTCTCTATTATTTCTCGTTCACAAAGTAAAAGATACGTTGTTCATCCTATTTTCTGGACAAAGTTAAGTTCGTATTATTTCTTTCGAAGCTGTGTAGTGACAGAAGCCGTTAGCAAGGGAGATTTTATCGCTAGAAGGAATTCGAAAGACGTGTGAAGAGACTTTGAATAATCTTTTAAGACAATATTTCGTACAAAATTCATCCTCGTAGACCACATGAAAGTATAATTTTAACAACATAGGCTTTTAGCTTGATTTTTTTTTTGCAAGAAATCATATTTTTAAGGGAAAAAAAAAAAATCTCCTTTTAGGAATTCATTGCGGGTTGGCTTTTACTAGTGACTAACTATGGATAAGTTCGTCGTCAAAGAACGTCGGGATTACGGTAGTGGTGGACATTTTACTTTTCATGCAAGGGCGGTAGGTACTGAAAGGAGGAGGATCCTGAACAATCTGATGTTCAAACTGTGTTGAGAAACTGCAAGTACGAAATCGGACTGCTTGTTGACAGTCCGGTTTCCCATATTGCACTATGAATTATAATCAAATGGGTTACATTTCGAATGAATTATAATCTATTAACCACTGTCTACGTGACGGTTGTTAATTTGGTCCCTTATTTTCATATGGGTGAGGAAAGAGGGGAGCCAATTGTCAACCGTCAAGTAGGCGATTGTAAATGGATTGTAACTCATTTGGTTATAAATTTATCAATTTTAATATATAAATATATAAAAATATATTATTTTGTTGAAAGAAGGTAATTGTGACAAACGCTTCTACCGGAAATCGATCTCCTGACCACTCGGGTCGCATGCATCTCTCTTAACCATCAGGCTAGAGATCATTTGCAAAAAAAAAAAAAAAAAAATTATATATATATATATATATATATATATATATATATATATATATATATATATATATATATAGAGAGAGAGAGAGAGAGAGAGAGGTGCCATCTCACGGTGAGGTGGCTATATGTCATCCCCCATGCTATCATCATGCACTTGTATATTTTTCAGTGCATGATGATAGCATGGAGGGTGACACATAGCTATCACCCATAGGATGGCAGTTCACGGTCTCACCTCCCATATATATATATATATATATATATTTTTTTTTTTTTTTTTTCAATAACTTGGTAGCTGTATTAGTTTCAATAACTTGTCAACCAGAACCAGCTCATATGCATAGTCAAAATGACTCGTCGCCCATATCTGGAGACTATAGAAACTGCAGAAATATTCGCATTTTTAATCAGAAACGTGTCAAATATTGAGGTCAAAGTTAGAAAATAACCCCCTTTTTTTTTCCTCCTCGGCTTGTTAGGTGCAGAGTGAGTAGAAATTTTGGGCAAACTACAGCTAGAACTGAATTGTCTTAACGGCTAGCCAGCTGCTGCTGGTTTGAACGTAAGCCGATGCCGCCATATTTGAAAACTGTGACACAATATGAAGAAGTTTTGAGTGCCCGGAATCGAAAGATAAAAGCAGCAGTAAGGAACGTAGCTCTCATCAGAATGTCATGTTCATAGCTTTTTCTTTTTCTTTTTTTAATCCAACACGTGCGGGTTAAGTTAAATTGTGTCTACCCGCACACTCATGTTCATAGATGGCAACATTTGAAAGTATGCCGTATGGCTGCTTTTTAGCACGTACAAACTGTACGATCGTACATGCATGATCTAAAAATTCCGAAGCTTTTAATTTTTTTAAGCTCTGTATATATTATTTATGGAAATAAATTATTTATAGGACATCCTATATTTTGATGTCAGAAAAAGTAATCCATTTTTAGAGTGGTTAAATTTTTTTTTTTTTGTTTTTGTTTGTTTGTAATATTTGTACATGATCTTAAGAATGTCACAAACGACCATGATTGAAAGTATGCTGACGAGTCAATTGTCCCGAGTCATGGGAACGTTTTGATAATCTCTGTATATGTTTTGATTGCTAGCTTTGTAACTTTGCGTGGTGGTCTATTCTCTCTGATAGTATTCAAACAATTGGAACATGGTTAATGATCCAGTCCAGGTTTCAGATGGTCTGCCAATTGGCAAGGGTTCGTCGCGGAGAAAGAGTCCAGACTTGTGTGGACCCCATATCTTGTTTTCCGAAACTGTGTCCCAGTTGATGAGGTCCCAGTTGATGAGTGGTCCCTCCGTAAGTGGAGAGTCAAGTTTAAGGTTCATTCACCTTGGAGAAAGACTTGCGTCTTTTGGACTTCGCAAGATTAATAAATCTTGAATGAAACAATCTTGGAGGAGAAGCTTCTTCCCCTCACAATCTTGGAGTAGAAGCGAGGAGAAGCTTCTTCCCCTCACAATCATGAAGCTATATAAGGAGGTTTGAAGAGCATCAAATGAATATACCTAATGTGGTATCAAGGTTATCCCTCAATGAAGGATGAGTTGATAAGGAGGAGCAACAAGTGATCCACCTAAAGTGAGTAAGAATATGTATTCCTTGTTGCATGAGAGCAAAGAATATTTTGAACTTCTTGAGTGAATCCAATAGAGTTATTGTTAACCACCATTGAGTGAGATTGTAATTATAATTCCATTATTCTTTAATGGAGAAAAATTGGAGCTTTTTGAGGACATCGGCAAATTTTTGAACCTCGTTAATTTTTTTGGTGTTCTTTTTCTGCCTTATCTATTTTCACATTGTGCATCACTCCCAACAAGTGGTATCGGAACCGGATCGATCTTGGCGGAAGTCATTGTCAAGTTGGTACAGTCTACAACAACATGTATTGCAAACAGATGCAGAAGAACCTTAATGCTATCAAGAACCCGTGGCACACGAGAAATATGGGGAGTAGCTGAAAACGTGCAAGATGATATGAAATCCTTGTACGAGAACCACACTTATATTTTTGGTGCAGACGGAACCTTCCACTTATGGTGGAAAGGGAAAAATTGATGAGTGGTCCCTCCATAAGTAGAGAGAAGTTTGTTGTTCCCAAGGTTAATTCACCTTGGAGAAAGACTTGTGTCTTTTGGAGTTTTCAAGGTTAATAAACCTTGGATGATACAAGCTTGGAGGAGAAATTTCTTCCCCTTATGAAGCTATATAAGGAGGTTTGAAGAGCTTCAAATGATATACCTAATGTGGTATCAAGGTTATCCCCCAATGGAGGATGAGTTGGTGTGGAGGAGTAACAAGTGATCCACCTAAAGTGAAAAAATGTGTTCCTTCTTGCATGAGAGCAAAGAATATTGTAAATCTCTTGAGTGAATCCAAGAGAGTCATTGTTATCCACTATTGAGTGATATTGTACTTGTAATCCCATTATTCTTAATGGAGAAAAAAATGGAGCTTTCGGAGGACATAGGCACGTTGTCGAACCTCGTTAATTTTATGATTTTTTTTTGTCTTATTTATTTTCGCATTGTGCATCACTCCCAACAGCAACGAGGGACCTAGAATAGTTGAAGATTCGTAGCAGTTGCTGGTCTATCGGGTTAATGAATATGGAGACTTGTTAGAGGTAGCGGCCAAGACACCACTCTCGGGGAAAAGCGCATCTTCGCTCGCTACAATCTTGAAGTTGAAACTGGTGCTTAACGAAGTACAAAAAATTTAGTTAATAAGTTGTTGATTCTTTAAGTCTCGTTTTGTTCGCGGAATCATGGCTTGAAAGGCATTCATGTTGGAAACGCTGTGTGACCCGAACCAGAGTTGGCCCATGAGTTGCGATATTGAATTGGGCCCATATGCCTTAAAAGAGAATTTTTATGTAAGACCTGAACCAATCCCAATTATCTACATCTCATAATCACATCTCCTATCCGACGTGGGACTAAATTACCAACTCCATTGTCACCTCCCATTTGAGGGCGCTCCACCGGAAACGAGATACAATCCAACAATCTCCAACTTAGCTCGTTTTCGCTAGCCGAATAACCTTAGCAAAACGACCAGCTAAAATCGTGTGCGGGAAGACACATGATTTAACTGAGCCCGCACGTGCTGGAAATGAAAAAAAAAACCCTTAGCACCCTTGCTATATTTGTTTGTTCCTGCTAGCCGAACAACCTTAGCACCCATGCTACCTTTTATTCGTTTCCGCCAGCCGAACAACCTTAGCACTCTTTGCTACTTTTTTTTATTCGTTCCCGCCAGCCGAGCACCCAGGAGATCCAACATATTGTCATCTCGATCCGTTCGACTACAGAACCAAACCGACACGTTCATCCACACTACCATTGTGTGCCAATCACGACATCTTGTTCCACCTTGGACTCGTCAAATCCACCTTTGAAACCAATCCATGTAGTTGCATATGCTCCTAACTCCACCTTGAGAAGAGAGTCCGTATATCCGTGTACACGTATGAACGATCAACATCATCTGTCTTGAACTAATTAATTAGAGCTACCCAAACCAGCCCCATAACCATGGACTCTGATACCACTTGTTGGAAACACGGTATGACCCGAACCGGAGTTGGCCCATGAGGTGGGATATTGAATTGGGCCCATATGCCTTAAAAGAGAATTCTCATGTAAGGCTTGAACCAATTTCAATTATCTACATCTCATAATCCCATCTTCTATCCGACGTTGGACTAAATTACTAACTCCATTGTCACCCCCCCATTTGAGGGCTACACCGGAAACGAGATACAATCCAACAATCCCTCCCCCTTTGACATGTACAACCTCTCCAGCTTTTTCCAAAGCCCAACTATAGTTTCTTTCTCTCTGATGTTGAAGAGAACACTGTCGGGTAAAAAAACCCTGATGGAAGTAGTATCTTTCATTTTTGTCCTCTCACTTTCATCCTTCATTGTTGCTTGCTTATTTGATTTCCTCAACAAGACTTTATGGATGTCTTTTTTCACCAAAAGATCTTTAACCCTTCTCTACCACAGTCCGAAGTTTTCTTTGATGTTGAACTTCTCCGGAGTTTTCTTTGATGTTGAACTTCTCTACAAATCGTTCGAGCATTGTTGTAGACTTACCCGCCATTGTTGATCTTTTGAATTTTCAGTCGAAACTCTGATACTACTTTGTTCGAAATAAAAGCGAAAACAATTCTCCACGATGAGCTTCCACGATGAATCGAAACCCGCATATACCAAACATAGTACTTGACTTATGCAGAAAAATAAAGATCACGAAATTCAAGACAAAGGTATGTAAGAATTAAGTAGAACATTTTAATTGGTAAAAACTTACTGGAAGAGCGAGATCACTACCAAATAAGGTTGCAAGGTTTTACAAGATTGCTACAACTTCATAACCTCCACTACTAGAAAAAATACACAAAAAATTCAAATATCCCCTTAGATTACACTCAAGAAGATTTGAGAAATTCAATTTCTCTCTTTTTCAATCTCTCTATTTCTTCGTTCTTTCTCTCTCTCAACCTATTGGTGACTACTCAACACCTTTCCTTGAGCACAATTATATCTCACACAAGGAATTTATGCATTTTTATATAACATGTCATGTATTTATACATTAAAAAAAAATTAATCTTAAGTAGACATGCATAAAAATAACTCATTAACTAGATAGAATTAGAATTTATTCCATTCATATTACTATTATAATTACTAATATGAACCAAATCCTATCATATTTATGGTTTAAGTAATGAAAGTGATCGAGAAGAGTTCATTTTGTATCAATCATGACTACAACAAAGAAGAAATTGTTCTTGCTATTATTTGATTAGATTTACTTATTTTTCTAGTATATTGTTTAGTTGCTTAGGAAGAATTCAATGCTTATGGTCATGTATCAAATATTTAAGTTCTTGATATTTTACGATAAAATTAAACTCGAAATCGAAATATTTTAGTGTTTGTCGTACACATTGATCTCTTTAGTCTTTGCCTTGTAGTAAATATATACACTTGAGCTGTAGTACTTTAAGGCTCAGGCGTAAGACTACAAAATACTAGAAGAAAATATCTTACTTAAAAATTTCTTAGTGATTGATTGATGACAAAGCTTAGAATGTTTATGCCACGCGTGTAAACTTGCAAAGAATAATAATTGTTTGTTTTGAGAAGCAGCACTGGTTCATGACGTCCTTGCAAAACTCTACAGATTTATTCTAAAATATTATATTAAGATACAATTGTTTAGACATTATTTTCGACTTTTGATCTTTCCATTATAATCTGCCGGAGTCTATATATATATAGAAGTCACGGGAGAAGAAGATAATAAAAAGGAGACTTAAGTTGAATTTGATATAGTCAACTATTAAATATTTTTAATTTGATATCCTAAAATTTGATATGTATTAATTTGATATTATAAAAAAGATAAAAATACTCCTGTCCATCCATCCCTCTCTTCAAACTACCTCTTCCCGCTGCCCCCACCCCAGCACCCCTCTGTTCGCGCATGATGGCGCTGCTGTCACCATCGCTGTTGTGCGTAGAGAGAGGAGGGTAAAAAGGGGAGGGTACAGGCAGAGAGAGGTTGGGTGGAAAAGGAGGAATAATTTCATCCTTTTTTTATTTTTGAATATTAAGTTAAAAATATATATGGTATCAAGTTGTCGAGTAAAAAAAAGTAGGATACAAATTTTTTTAATTGTATATGTCGGAACTTAAACTCTAAACTAATATAAAATTCAAAATCTAAACGTTAATTAGCTATAGATCAAACTATTAACGTTCATTAGAAATCGTTTAAATAATTCTAAACTGCTAATTACTGAAAATCAAATCGTCATATAATTTGTTAATTTGCTTGAAGTTGTACTTGCAATTATGGATTTCATTCTTCTTTCTTTCTGTTGATCGATCCTAATCAAATTTCTGAAAATGTTCATTAATTTATATCATAACTTTTAGTACTTCCGAAATAGTACTAGAGTAACCCTCCAATTTTTTTTTTTCAGAAATACTTCGTCCAATTTCTGAAAATGTTTTGTCTTCTAATTTTGGCTTAATGGCACTTTGCTACTCTTAACTATTCCGCTTTTTCAACTTGATATCCTAAACTTTTTTTTGTAACAAGTTGATACCCAAAAAATTTTTGGGACGAAAATACTCCTGCTCAAACCTTAAAATTATCCCCCTCCCCCAAACCCCCCCTCCCCCACTCCGGCTACCCCCTCCCTCCCGCTCCGCCTCCCCTCCGGCCACCCCCTCTCCCGCGTCCGGCCAACCTCCCTACCACCACCGCCGCCGGCCGCCGCGGCAGCAGCAACCGCCGCCGCAGCGGTGACGCCGAAAGCGGGAGGGGGGGTTGGCCGGACGTGGGAGAGGGGGGTGGCCGGAGGGGAGGCGAAGCGAGAGGGTAGGGGTGGCCGGAGTGGGGGAGGGAGGGAGGGAAGAAGGGAAGAGGAAAGGGATAAGGACATTTTGGAATTTTTTGAAAAATTAGGTATCAAGTTGAAAAAAAATAATAGTTGAGGTATCAACTTGTTACAAAAAAAAAATTTAGGGTATCAAGTTAAAAAAATGAAATAGTTGAGGGTAGCAAAGTGCAATTAAGTCTCTAATTTTTTGTCCCTCTCTCAAGCTTATTCTAGCTCCTTCTAGTGGCTGATTAAGTAATTTTGATCTGGTTTTGACCGGTACAGCAGATTTTTTATTTTTTATTTTTTTTTCCTTGAGACGATTCCACAATTCAATGTGGTTTTCGACTCATACCACAAACAAAGAAAAAGGAAAATTCTGGTGTCGAAAAAGTTGATGTTGCAGCTTGTGGATGCTACTATTTTGGTTAGATTCGAGTCGCTTTCTGTTCCACATCTCGTTCTCATCTGCACTTATTATGTGGACCAAATGTCTGCATCTTGAACAAGCTAGAATTGAGACGTTGTAGAATTTAGCATAGACTGAGAGCAAAATATATGCGGTGTTGTCGTTAGTTTATAATTAACTAGTTGATTATGTCGAACTTGAGTGACCATTTTGGTTGCCGCGGAGAGATATAAGTTTCTGATCACTGTGTGGAAGAAAATCAGTACATCGAACCACGAAGACGTATTATTTTTTATATTTATAATATATGGTGGGAGGAGAGTTGGGGACTGTAGGCCCAAAAGACATGTAATATAACGTGCACAAAGTTCCAAACGTAACGTCGGATATCTCTAAAAAAAAAACTAGTTGATTACGACAACTAAATAGAGATACTTTTATTTCTTTTAAATCTCAATCAATTTTTTTTAAAAGCCTAAAGGCTTGTGAATATATTGTAAAGAGAATTCTTTTAGGGTCGGCTTGGCAACTGTAGGGGTAACGATTATGAGGTACTTTTAAAGTACTGGTTATGAGCGGTTATAAGGGTTCTGATATTGGATGATTTTAAATAGCAGCTTTTAAACCAGTCCAACTCATGCTTGGTAATTCAATAAGGAACGGTTCTAAAAAAAATTTACACAAAAAAATTTACCTATATATATCCATATATAAACAAAACGGTCCCGAGTGCAAAAACTGTCACCTAGTTCACACCTCGATCAGGAGGTAGAAGTCCATATTTGATCAAAAGAATAGAAACACATGAAATATAGAAATGCCTAGTTGAAAGTAGGAGATAAAGATTTTAAAAAATAAAAAATTACCGGAGAAAGTAGTCACGGTTTGGAATAAGTAGAAGAGAAAAAAAAATATGATAGGTTATTAGTAGTTATAATTATATATTTTTGGTGATGACATAAATAGAATAAAATAATAAAATCCCTCAAAATCCATTAATTTGGGGTGTTTATAAAGCCACCCAAAATTATATTACATCGATTTTAGGGATTTTTTGAGCGGACCAAAACCAGTGCCTCAAAAAATTAGTAAGCAGGGGTTTTTAACGATCGGTTCAAAAATATCCCAAATTCGATGTAAACACCGTTACCAAGCAGACCCTAAATGATTAAGTAAAGAATACAATCAAAGTCCTCTCTCTCTCTCTTCCCCCCCTCTCTCTCTCTCTCCACTACCAAAATATCTCATATTAGCGATGCCAAACGACGTCGTAAATAGCCACAAAATGTCGCTAACAGAAAACAGCGACGTATTTAGCGACGTTTCGGGCATGTCGTGTTATACATGGTCGCTATTAGAGAAAACGTCGCTATTCGTCGCCATAGCAACGTAGATCGGCGACGCACTACGTCGCTATTATTAGCGACTTTTACTGACAACAACGTTGCTAATTAGCGACGTAACCTTTCGTTGCTGATTGTCGCTGTCCGTTCAGATTTTAGCGACGTTAAATTAGTGATTAGCGACGTTGTCCGACTCCATATCTGAGAATTTTTTTGTTGCCACGTCATAATTTTAGCGACGTTTAGCGACGTTATGATACTTGAATACCGACGTCCAGATACTAGATTAGCTGACCTGTACAGTTTGCCACGTCAACGCATCTGCGATGTTCTGCGACGATTAGTGACGTTTGGTTCTCAGGTTTGCGACGTTCTAGCGACGTAAGTGTGCGTTGCTGACCGTCGCTGAACGTCGCTAATTCCAAAAAAATTGTAAAAAAAAGCAGGCAGTATACATTTCACATAAATAACAGTTACATTAAAAATATTATACCTGCATTTAGAGTTTCAGTTTGCAAATAATAGACCCGGAGCAATCCTTCTTAGAATTTTCTGGTTTCGCCGACCACTTCGGTGGAACACTCAACACCGATAAACCAATATAGAGACAAATAATAATAATGCACTACCAATAATCAAATAAATATAATCAAACGGTCAGAAAGACAAGAAATAGCCGGGTGGATAAAATCCACTACCAAACGGCTATAAAAAGTGTGTCCGATAATATTCAGCATAACATAACACAAATAGTCATACCCGGGATAAAATAAATACATAAACTAACAAATACATAATGACCCAACAATGGGTCACCAACACAACAAATGAAAACAAGTCCAATAAAGGACTACGCCTGGCCAGGATGAGGAGGAGAAGGAGGAGGAGGAGTAGGCAGTGCCTGCACCTGGGACACCAAGAACCTATACTGCTCCGGGGTCAGCATCACCGGTGATCTTAGATCGGATCGAACCAATCACACCTGAACAACACGATCTTAGCCGGCTCTACGTCGTAGTTATATGTCAACTCCACAATCTCCCGTAAGACACCATATAAATTATTGCCCGGATCTACATCTTTGTAGTTTGTAGATCGGATACACAAACAACTATTTTTGGTCGAATCAAGATCTGAAAAGTTCTCTCTGATCGGAGCATTTGTTGACTTGAACCTAAACCCATTCACACAATAGCTTGGCCATATTTTGACGAAATAAATGGGCCCCTTGGCTAGAGTTCTAATAGACTCATTGTCACGACCCGCACCCTAGGTAGGGGCACAAGTGCGTGACAACGCCCAGCCTACACCGTAAAAATGGCGTAGAACGCTGTAGAACTACTAGCCAACAAACAGTATATAATAACCTGTCATCTCCGCACGGAGGTATATAATAGAAAATACTGATAAACTCAATCACAATCTAGAAGGAAGAAATCATGGCACGAAGACTAGATAGATATAATCACAAGTCCAAAATCCAGCTCAACAACGAGAGAGACACACAAAGTAATATAGTTATACAATCCCAAAATATAATAACATAAGCATAAGTAGCAAGCTGGAGACAATGTCCAGTCCAATTATCTACTCTAACTAAACTAAGCTAGAGGCTCGTCAGGCGGAGCTAAGCCCTGCTGGACCAAGGTCTCCAAGTCTAAGCCCACTACGTCATCCGGACCGTATTAGGTACTGTAATCCTCCTCATCAGCATCTGTAATATTTTATCAACATATCCAGTCCGGATGGAACAAGTACAATTAACTAACAACAGTTCACAAGATAGGACAAAAGCTATAAGACTGTAAATAGAGAGTATATACAAGAAATCATGAAATATACATGTGAGTATCATGGCAAGGTAAGCTGTAAATCTAGGGCTAGAACAAGGCAAGTAAAACTGATCATGGTATGTACAAGAATCAAGAATCATCTATCTAGGTGTGTGAGTACTAGCTACAACATGTGGCCGGATTGGGTCTGCACAAGGTTATGATCTAGCCAATCATACGTGTGGTGTAGGATTGGCATTCACAAGGTTCACAAGATATACAAGCCGGGTATTGACCACACATCTACACTAGTACTCCCCGTCCCCGACTGGTAGAGTGGATCCAAGCAAGACACGTTACGACACGGGATTATACGAGAAGGGAGCAAGTCTCTTCGAGAATCAGTGTCCATATACTGCACAAGAACTACAAGGGGACTTGCACAAGATATACCAAGCAAGACACGTTACGACACGGGATTATACGAGAAGGGAGCAAGTCTCCTCTAGCATACATTAGTGTGAATCATCTATGTTCTGTACATATGGTGTAGTATATGTTCTTATCGTATCTAGTATCTGAAGGATATAAAAGAATCAAGATGAACTCACATAATGTAATACTAAAACATCATCTACTACTATATAAGATATAGTGATATGTTGTCGTATCATCATTGCCGAGGGATGAGGGTCGAAGGACAGTCAACGTTATCTACGGCTACATAGTTTCTGCCTCGTCAGTCGAATGGCTGCAGGGACTATGTCCTGATCACCATGTCGTACCGTAGATTAATGCAAATGGAGCTGGAGCCAAAATACAGTACTAATTCACCATGTCGTACCATTTTACTCTCTCACTCTCTCTCCTCCCTCCCTCCGGTGCTCTCACACTACTAATTCCTATGTATTTTAAGTGTGAGAATGGATGGCTCAGAACACAACCCAAAATTCATTCTAGCATACATTAGTGTGAATCATCTATGTTCTGTACATATGGTGTAGTATATGTTCTTATCGTATCTAGTATCTGAAGGATATAACAGAATCAAGATGAAATCACATAATGTAATACTAAAACATCATCTACTACTATATAAGATATAGTGATAGGTTGTCGTATCATCATTGCCGAGGGATGAGGGTCGAAGGACAGTCAACTTTATCTACGGCTACATAGTTTTTGCCTTGCCAGTCGAATGGCTGCAGGGACTATGTCCTGATCACCATGTCGTACCATAGTTTCTATTTCGCTAGTCGAATGGCTGCAGGGACTATATGTCCCGATCACCATGTCGTACCATAGTATCTGAAGAATGGCTTCAGGGACTATATGTCCCTAACCCGAACCCTAACCCGAACCCTCCCCAGCAGCCCTCGTCCCCCTGCCCCACCCTCCAGCCACCCTCCACTCACCCCCAACCACCCGCATCCTTCCCTGCAGGGACTATTATAGGCTAAGGTATTGGGTTTACCTTATTAGGGTTAGGTATTGGGTTACTGATATTGGGAACCTAGGTTGAAAGCATAATAAGGTTGTAAAAGCATAATAAGGTATTGGGTTACCGATCCGAAACTGTCG
Source organism: Iris pallida (assembly GCA_029216955.1). Lineage (NCBI taxonomy): Eukaryota > Viridiplantae > Streptophyta > Magnoliopsida > Asparagales > Iridaceae > Iris > Iris pallida. Next base: position 12,127,876 of record JANAVB010017598.1, read on the forward strand.
ATACTACCGATATCGCTGATATCCTATTTCTTAAACTAGGGTTTGTCATATCGTCGATACTACTCATTGTATTTGTACCCCGCGCTGCCCCGGAGCGCGCTACCCCCGCTGCCCCGGAGCGCGCTACCCCCGCTGCCCCGGAGCGCGCTGCCTCCCGCCGCCCCGGAGCGCGCTGTCCCCCGAAGCCGCCCGCAGTCCCGCGTGCGCCAGTACCCCTCCCACCCCTCGCCGCCCCTCCCACCCCCTGCGGCCACCCCAGCCCCGCGTTGCCCCGCGCGTGCCACCCCCGCCGCCTCCCGCTGCCCCGGAGCGCGCTGCCCCCCGCCGCAGCCCCGCGCTGCCACGCCCGCGCCACCCCTGCAGTCTTTGTCTCTCCCGCAGCCCACGACACCCACGACCACAGAGAGAGAGATTACCTTTGGGAGAGAGAGAGGAGAGGTCGCCGATCACCGTCGCGGGAGAGAGAGAGAGAGAGGAGAGTGAGGTCGCCGACCGCCGTGGGAGAGAGAAAGAGAGAGAGGAGAGAATAAAATTTGAAGGGAATGAAAAGTTTCTCCCGTCGTTTCAATTTAAGCCTGGGTCCTTTATTTAGCGACGGACCAGCGACGGTTTCTATCCGTCCCTAGGTTGTCGCTATTTTTGATACTTGCCAACGGAATATCCGTTGCTACGTAGTCGAAGAATTGTCCTGCCATTTCCCTCAATAATTCTTACCAAATAATCGACTGCATGGCGACGGCTACTTATCCGTCGCTATATCTCCGACGCCCTAGCGACGGATGAGCGACCTTTTCTCCCCCTTAAATTAAAATAAAAATTGTATCGGCTTGTCGTTGGTACTCCATCGGCTATTTGCCGCAAATCCGTCGCTAATGCCGACGAAAATTATCCGTTGCTAATGTGCCATCGCTAATTTACTGTATTTTGGTAGTGACAATCCAGAGATTGACACAGTACTAATTCATATATGTAGTCCAATACAAATAGTCTAATACAAAAACAACTCAATACAAATAGTCCAATACAAATAAGTACTAATAGCTAATAAGAACCACGCAGCTCACGCAAACGCTCAGTGATACGATCACGTAACCACCTCGAATAAGTGGGATCGACGGCGGCAGGAGAGATGTAGTCCCTTGCAAGTGCTGCATGAATAGAACTCCCGGTCTCACTAGCTACCAGTGCTGGATGAATAGAACTTCCAGTCTTACTAGCTACCGGTGCCACTTTCTCCTTAACAGTAGGAGGAGTCACCTCAGCATTCACTATTTCCCTCAAACGACGTGCCGCTCCTCGGATCATGGGTGCCATCTGGTAAGATCGATATTCACAAATAATATAATTGTAACATAAGCAAGCTAACTAAAGCAACCATCATGTAATTTGAGTACATTTTCGAAAGCAGATAAAGTACAAAAAATTCGATTTTTTGCCAAGTGTGAGAACGGATGGCTCAGAACACAACCCAAAATTTATTCTAGCATACATTAGTGTGAATCATCTATGTTTTGTCAATATGGTGTAGTACACGTTATTATCGAATCTAGTATCTAGTAGCTGAAGAATATAACAAAATCAAGATGAACTCACATAATGTAATACTAAAATATCATCTACTACTATATAAGATATAGTGATAGGTTGTCGTATCATCATTGCCGAGGGATGAGGGTTGGAGGACAGTCAACTTCATCTACGACTACATAGTTACATGAGCTAGTCGTCGCGAAACGTCGCTATGACGTCGCTAATAGCGACTAATTTAGCGACGTTAGTATGAACGTCGCTAAATTCTAATTATATTCCCCCACCAATTCATTTCCCCCCATTTTACTCTCTCACTCTCTCTCCTCCCCCCTCCGGTGCTCTCACTCTCTCCGGCGCTCTCACAGTACTAATTCATATCTATTTAAATGTGAGAACGGATGGCTCAGAACACAACCCAAGATTCATTCTAGCATACATTAGTGTGGATCATTATGTTCTGTACATATGGTGTAGTATATGTTCTTATCGTATCTAGTATCTGAAGAATGTAACAGAATCAAGATAAACTCATATAATGTAATACTAAGACATCATCTACTTCTATATAAGATATAGTGATAGGTTGTCATATCATCATTGCCGAGGGATGAGGGTCGGAGGACAGTCAAATTTATCTACGGCTACATAGTTTCTGCCTCACCAGTCGAATGGCTGCAGGGACTATGTCCTGATCACCATGTCGTACCATAGTTTCTGTCTCGCCAGTCGAATGGCTGCAGGGACTATATGTCCCGATCACCATGTTACAAATTAACCAACCAACAAAACTACTTGTTACAAATATCGGCACTATCGGTGCGTTTGAATCGGAGTATCACATTTTTTGGTGTCGGAAAACAAATAATTATTACTAAATTATCAGATATTTTTGGCACTATCGGTGCCCCTGACCAAGCCCCCCTACACCACCCCTAACCCGAACCCTAACCCTCCACTCCCCCATGCTCCCCTCCCCCAGCCGCCCCCACCCCCCTTCTTCCCTCCCCTAGCCGCCCACACATACCCACCCCTAACCCGAACCCTACCCCTAGCTCCCCTCCCCCAGCCACCCTCGTCCCCCTTGCCCAACCCCCCCAGCCACCCCCCACTCACCCCCAAACCACCCGCATCCCCCTTGCCCCTCCCTCCGAGCCACGTGCACCCCCCCAACCATAAACAACCAAAACAGCCGGAGAGAGAGACAGAGAGATAGAGGAAGGGGAAGTACCACGTACTGGAGAGGGAGGAGAGTCGCCGGAGAGAGTGAGAGTCGCCGAAGAGAGTGAGAGCGCCGATGAGAGTGAGAGCACCGGAGGAAGGAGAGGAGAGAGAGTGAGAGAGTAAAATAGGCGGAAATGGACCCTAACCCGAACCCTAACCCTAACCCTAACCCTAGATCCCCTCCCCCAGCCGCCCTCGTCCTCCTTGCCCCACCCCCCCAGCCACCCCCCACTTACCCCCCAACCACCCGTATCCTCCCTGCACCTCCCCCCGAGCCACCCATACCCCCAACCAAAAACAACCAAAACAGCCGGAAAGAGAGAGAGAGAGAGAGAGAGAGAGAGGGGGAGAGTCACGTACCGGAGAGGGAAAAGAGTCGTCGGAGAGAGTGAGAGCGCCAGAGAGAGTGAGAGCGCCGGAGGGGAGGAGGAGAGAGAGTGAGAGAGTAAAATAGGGAGAAAATGAATCGGTGGGGGGATATAATTAGAATTTAGCGACGCTATCATTACCGTCGCTAAGTTAGTCGCTATTAGCGACGTTGTAGCGACGTTTCGCGACGACTAGATCACGTAACTAATATATGTCGTTGTCATGTCGCTATTTGCGTCGCTAGTAGCGACGGTTACCGACGTTTCATTTATACGTCGCTAATGTACACAATTTAGCGACATTTTGCTAACGTCGCTAAATTTATGTCGCCAATTAAGCAGATTTTAGTAGTGACTTTCGAGCTACGATATGGTACTCGGTATGGATTGGTTGAGCAGGCACCATGCTAGTATAGATTGTAGAGGAGGCAAAGTTTTGTTTAGATCGCCAGGAGAGCCAGAGTTTGAGTTTGCTAGAGGAGCAACGAAACCGGAAGATAGATTCTGTGGAGCCTTGTTGGCGGTACAGGAATTGCCACATCCATTTATAACAGAGTTTTTGGATGTTTTCCCGAGGAGTTGCCTGGGATGCCGCCAGACAGAGATATTGAGTTCTCTATAGACTTGGTGCCGGGCGCTGAGCCTATTTCATAGCACATCTATAGAGTCAACAACAGCGAGTTAGCAGAGCTGAAAAGGCAAGTCGACGAGCTGCAGGACAAAGGCTTTATCAGATCCAGTTCTTTACTTTGGGGTGTGCTAGTTTTATTTGTACCGAAGAAGGATGGTACGGTACGTATGTGTATCGATTACAGAGCGCTCAACAACCTCACTATCAAGAACAAGTATCCGTTGTCGAGGATTGACGACTTGTTTGATCAGTTGAGCGGCACGAAGGTGTTCTCGAAGATTGACCTGCGGTCTGGGTATCATAAGTTGAAGGTGAAGCAGGATGACTTTCTGAAGACAGCTTTTCGGACTCGGTACGGCCAGTACGAGTTCACCGGCATGCCATTTGGGTTGACCAACGCCCCAGCAGTGTTTATGAACTTGATGAACAAGGTATTCCATCAATACCTTGACAAGTTCGTGGTGGTATTCATAGATGACATCTTGGTATACTCGAAGACGCCTGAGGAGCACGAGGACCATCTGCGGATTATGCTGGAGACTCTAAGGAAGGAGCAGCTATATGGAAAGCTGTCGAAGTACGAGTTCTTCTTCGACCGAGTGGAGTTTCTAGGCCATGTTGTATCTGGTGATGGAATTTCAGTGGATCAGAAGAAGATTACAGCGGTGGAGTCTTGGTCTACACCCAGTTCAGTTGTCAAGATTCGGAGCTTTCTGGGTTTGGCAGGATACTATCGAAAGTTTGTACATGACTTTTCTCGAATTGCAGAGCCGATGACTAGACTCACCAGAAAGGATGTGGAGTTCGTCTGGACTGATGAGTGTCAGGCTTCTTTCGAGGAGCTGAAGAAGAGGTTGACGTCGGCTCCTATTCTGACGTTGCCATCTGGGTCCGAAGGATTCACGATCTACAGTGATGCTTCGGAAAAGGGTTTGGGATGCGTTGTTCAGCAGCATGGAAAGGTAATTGCTTATGCATCTAGGCAGTTATGCTCACATGAGAAGAACTATCCGACTCATGATTTGGAGTTGGCATCAGTCATTTTTGCCTTAAAGCTGGGGAAATATTATCTGTACGGAGAGCGTGTAGAAATTTTTACTGACCAAAAGAGCTTGAAGTACGTGTTTACACAGAAGAAGCTGAACATGAGACAGAGACGATGGTTAGAACTGATGAAAGATTTTGATATATCCTTACAATACCATCCAGGGAAGGCCAACGTGGTTGCAGATGCTTTGAGCAGGTATCCGGTGGCCATGTGTTTGACGATGGATCATCACCTTCTGGAAGATTTGGAGAGCTTGGGCTTAGAGGTGATAGTTCCTGGGTTTGAGGAGTAGATGTGGGGTCTTCAGGTGCAGTCAGAGTTGATGGACAGAATCAGAGCGGTACAGTTTGAGGATGAGGCTCTGAGGATCATCAGGGAGCAGGTTCAGACAAGATTGTTGGATGATTTCTCTGTCGCGGAAGATGGGCCGTTGAGGCATGGTACCAGATTGTGCGTACCGAGTGGAGGACTTCGAGAGGAGATTCTTCAGGAGGCACATCGTTCTCAGTACTCTATGCATCCTAGTGCCAACATGATGTACAGAGACTTGAGACTGCATATTTGGTGGTATGGCATAAAATACGAGGTGGCTCAGTTTGTTTCTAGATTCTTGGTGTGTCAGCAGGTGAAAGTCGAGAGACAGAGACCAGGTGGTCTGCTCCAGCCACTACTCATTCCAGAGTGAAAGTGGGAGCATATCACTATGGACTTTGTATCTGGACTTCCACGTTCTCCAGGAGGGAAAGATGTGAGTGAGTCATTATTGATCGATTGACCAAATCAGCCCATTTTTTGCCTTTTAAAGTAGGTTTATCTACGGAGAAGCTGGCGAAGATGTATGTACGACAGATAGTTCGATTGCACGGGATTCCAGTGAGCATAGTCTCGGATCGGGATAGCCGATTCACTTCTAACTTCTGGAGGAGTTTGCAGTTTAGCATGGGCACATCGCTCAAGTTCAGTACCGTATACCACCTCCAGATAGATGGGCAGTCAGAGTGGACGATTCAGACTCTCGAGGATATGCTCCGTACCTGTATCTTGGACTTCGGGGGATCTTGGGAGAACCACCTTCACTTGGTAGAGTTTGCTTACAACAACAGCTACCAAGCCAGTATAAAGATGTCACCTTTTGAGGCTCTATACGGACGGAGGTGTCGTACTCCCTTATCTTGGGATGATGTTGGCGAGAGGGTTTTGTTGGCCCATTCCATGGTCACACCCGATTTCGATAATCAACTTATACTTTAGTCCATACACAAAATATAGAAAATGCTGCTAACTATTTCAGGATACATGAAATCTTATTCAACGGACGATGTACTGCATAAATCCAAGCGTCAAAGTCATCAAAAATTCTGAAGACTCTTTTCTACTTTTATTCTGTATTTTTTACACTTTATTGAGTCTAGGAATTTCCTTGTAAAATCAAGTATGGTATTACTGGCTTAGGGTTAAAATTATTCTCCTTCTCTAAACCTATTTTTACCCTTCATATTTTCGATTACAAATATTTCAAAAATGTATTTCGAAAATATTCCTTTTCAAATGATTTTACAAATTACCAAAAACATGTTTGTAAACTGTTTTTACAAAAGAATTTTATTATATCTCCTGACAGAACTCCTAGCCGAGTTCGGCCCGAACTCGGACCGAGTTCGGTCAGTTTGTATTCAAACTTTAGTTGCCTCCAAATCTGCGAGCAACGTCTATTTTGCGAGATATGTGCATCCGAACTCTGTCCGAGTTCTGTCCGAGTTCGGTTGGTGAAAACACCTATAAATAGAGAAGAACTTTTCATTTCAAAACATCAATTCATTCTTCATTCTCTTCTCTATCCATTCAAGTGTTTTCTAGTGATCTAAAAGTTTCAAATCTCACCTATACTTCTCTTAGCCAAAAGCCAGTACTATCAGATTTGATTTAGAAGTCTTTTGGTTATTCAGAGTTGTAAAGAGGTCGTCAAGTTTCAACAACAAGTTCTCGTTATGGAGCTGGTCGTGCGCTCGTCACCAAGCACGGTGTATGTTGGAGTTGGTCGTGCACTCGTCAACAAGCACGGTGGTGTAAGAGTTGCAAGCACTCAGTTAAAGCTTGTGCCTTTAGTGGATTAACATCGAGCAAGAGTACTCGAGACTGGATTAGTCCTCTCAGAGGGATACCAGTATACATCGCTGTGTTACTGAGTTTGAATCTCCTATCTTTATTTACTGCTCTTACATCATTGCCATAGTTTAATTTTTAATTGGTGATTTTATTTCCGCTGCACACACGCACTCTATTCACCCCCCCTCTAGAGGTGCTCAACGATCCTACAATTGGTATCAGAGCGGGTTATATTCTTATATAACATATCCTAGAGAGTATATATATGGCAGCCGTGAAATCTATATTCAACGGTGAAGGGCAATCCACAAATAGACCTCCCCTATTTGATGGAACAAACTATACATACTGGAAAACACGTATGACTTTCTTTCTAAAGTCTCTAGATTTTGATTTATGGTCTATAGTCATTGATGGGTATAAGAAACCACCACCTACTGTGGTTGAAGGTATTCTTATAGAAAAGACGCATGACAAGTACACCGATGCTGAAAAAGCAAAGGCTAGTCTTGATGCTCGAGCCATCAATGCACTATTCTGTGCAATTGACAAAACCGAGTTCAATAGAGTCTCTACCTGCAAGACGTCTCATGAAATTTGGAAACTCCTTGAGGTAACCCATGAAGGGACTTCCCAAGTCAAGGAATCCAAAATCAGTAGACTGACTCAGGAATATGAATCTTTTAAAATGAAACCTGGTGAGTCAATTACACAGATGTTTACTCGTTTCCTTGATATAACTAATCCCCTTCAATCTCTTGGTAAAAATTACAGCAACCATGAGAAAATCAGGAAAGTGCTGAGGGCTCTAACAAAGAACTGGAATCCAAAAGCCACAGCAATCATTGAAGGAAACGATCTCACCACGATGACTCTAGAAACACTGATGGGCAAATTGATGACTCATGAGCTCGACTTGCAAGACTTTGAAGAGGTCACTCCAAAAGAAAAGACCATCGCCTTCAAAGCTCAAGCAAGAAAATCAACATGCAACGACTCAGATGAAGAATCAGCAAGTGGTGATGAACGTGCCTTACTTGTGAAGAACTTCAAGAAATATCTAAAGTTCACAAGCAGAAAGAAGAAAGACATCCAAGAAAGCAACGAAGACGAGACTATATGCTTCGAATGCAAGAAATCAGGGCACATGAAGAGGGACTGTCCAGCTACCAAGAAGAGCAGTCCATATGATCGATCAAGATCAAACAGAAGATCCACATCTGGCCGAAAGTATGCCAACACAAGCATCTGGCACGAGAGTGATGCCAGTGACTCAGAAGAAGAAGACAGACCCTGCAGCAATGCAAATGTTTGTCTTATGGCATTCGAAAAGGTATCATCTAATCCTCTGTTTGATGATTTTACTTTTGATGAACTAGAGACTGCCTTTAGCGATTTACTTGAAGATCACAAAACTGTGCTCGACAAGTATAAGCAATCTCGAAAAGAGATTAAGGCACACACAGCCGAGATAGCTAGATTGTCTAATCTACTTGAAGACATTAAAGAGACATCTACTACCGGTAACACGGAAGAGATAGCCAAACTTAAAGTAGACTATCATGAGGCTATCCTCAACATTGAAAAGAAAGAAGAGGACTATGTCAAAATATACAAACTTTATGACATAGAGAAGAAGTTGCACCTAGTAACTGAGCAAAGACTTCTTGATATGACTGCAAGATACGAAGAGTCTGTAGCGATTTCTAAAAAGTTAGAAATCAAGTTGGGCAAATAGGCAATACCTGTGACACAGCCCAAGATTAGTCCTAATGCAAAGCATACACCAAAAAGGACTAAACACAAGAAAGCACAGAGGAAACACGAACACTATTATGCTTTCACTTATAGGTTTTCCAAACAGAACAAGCCTGCAAACACAGTTTATTCCACTAAACTGACTTGCACATATTGTGGTACACACGGTCATATATCACAATACTGTATGGCAAGAAAGCTTGTTGATAACCATACTCTAGTTTGGAAACCTAAAGCTAATCTGAGTGGACCCTTCAGAAAATGGGTACCAAAGGATTCATCTACTTGTTTTGTAGGTGGACCCTCAACCCTCTCATGCTAGAAGCAAGTGGATTCTCGATAGCGGATGTTCGCGACACATGACTGGTGATGCATCTTTATTCGCTACGCTATCGATGAAGAAAGAAGGATACGTCTCCTTCGGAAATAACTTGAGAGGTGATATTATAGGTAATGGTACTGTAGGTATGTCTCCTTATCCAATAATAAAAGATGTTTGTCTAGTAACTGAATTGAAACATAACCTATTGAGTATAAGTCATTTGGCAGATAATGGTTATGGTATCAATTTTGTGAAAGATAAATGTACTATATATGATATGTCATCTGGTGATCCCGTATATAAAGGGATTAGAGAAGACAATATTTATGTTTTCTTTTCGGAGAGTACTAATAATGCAGGAAGGTGCCTAGTAGCCAATCAAGATGAAAGCTGGCTATGGCACATGAGACTAGGACATGCAAACATGGATACTATCTCACGTCTGAACACAAAGAAGTTGGTAAAAGGACTCCCAGAAATTCCTTTCAAGAGAGACATGGTATGTGCTGACTGTGAAAAGAACAAAGCACATAGGTCTTCTTTTAAATCCATCAACGCTGTAAGTACTTCGAGACCTTTGCAGTTGATTCATATGGATTTATTTGGTCCTAGTAGAGTCGCTAGTCTTGGCGGTAAACTCTATGCTTTTGTCATTGTTGATGATTTCTCTCGTTTTACATGGGTTTACTTTTTATCAAACAAAAGTGATACAATTTTTGAATTTCAGATATTTTGTAAAAAGGTTCAAAACGAAAAAGGCTTCATGATTACTCGTATCCGAAGTGATCATGGTGGCGAATTCGAAAATACTGATTTCAAAAAGTTTTGTGATGATAGTGGATACTACCACGAATTTTCTTATCCTAGAACTCCCCAACAGAATGGTGTTGTGGAGCGGAAGAACCGTACTCTAAGCGAAATGGCTAGAGTCATGCTTAATCAGCATAATCTTCCTAAATATTTTTGGGCAGAAGCTGTTAGTACAGCCTGTCATATTTTAAATAGGGTGTTAATTCGACCTATATCGAAGAAAATACCATATGAGCTTTGGTTTGGAAGAATTCCAAACATATCTTATTTTAAAGTTTTTGGTTGTCGCTGTTTCATCCTGAACACCAAGGATAACTTGGGTAAGTTCGACTCGAAAGCAGATGACGGGATATTTCTCGGATATGCTGCTAAGAGTAAAGGATATAGAATTTTTAATAAAAGATCACTGATTGTTGAAGAAAGTATTAATGTCACCTTTGATGAGTTGAATAGTCATAGATCTAGCGACAGTGATGATGAAGATGCACCTACAAAGACAAAGAAGAGTTCTGAAAAAGATCCTACCCAAGAGGCAAGAACTGATAAAAGTTCCGAAGATGCAGGAACTGAGAAGAGCCTTGTAAAAGGTATGGCCCAAAGATTCGAATCATTGAGATTCAAACCGAATCATCCAGAAACTCTCATAATAGGTGATTTATCCAAAGGTGTAAGTACTCGTTCATCTCTTAGAGATTCTGAAGTAGCAGCTAATGTAGCATTTATTTCTCAAATAGAACCTAAGAATGTTGATGAGGCTTTTTCTGATGAATTTTGGATTTCTGCTATGCAAGAGGAACTTAATCAATTTGAGAGAAACCAAGTTTGGGAACTCGTTCCTAAACCTATTGGTCAATCGATAATTGGTACCAAATGGGTGTTCCGAAATAAACTTAGTGAAGATGGTCAAGTTCTACGCAACAAAGCACGTCTAGTTGCACAAGGTTATAATCAAGAAGAAGGAATTGATTATGATGAGACCTATGCTCCTGTTGCTAGACTAGAAGCCATTCGCATGTTTTGCGCTTTTGCTTGTTTTAATGATTTCAAACTTTTTCAAATGGACGTGAAAAGCGCATTTCTAAATGGATTTTTGAAAGAAGAAGTTTTTGTGAAACAACCCCCTGGTTTTGAAGATTTTTAAAAACCTGATCACGTCTTCAAGCTTAAGAAAGCACTTTATGGACTCAAACAAGCACCTCGTGCTTGGTATGAACGCCTAAGCGCCTTCTTACTTGATAATGGTTTTTCAAAAGGCATGATTGATACTACTCTTTTCATTAAATCTATGAATAATGATATACTTCTAGTGCAAATTTATGTAGATGATATCATCTTTGGTTCTACTAATGAACAACTCTGTCAAGAATTTGCCAAGTGTATGCAGAGTGAATTTGAAATGAGCATGATGGGAGAGCTGAACTTCTTCCTAGGATTGCAAATCAAACAACACTCAAACGGAACATTCATCAACCAAGCCAAGTACACGAAGGACATACTAAAGAAGTACGACTTCGAAAATGTGAAGCCAATTGGGACTCCTATGGCTACATCTACAAAGCTTGATGCTGATGAAAGTGGCAAACCTGTTGATCAGCGTAAGTATCGAGGTATGATTGGTAGTTTATTATATTTAACTGCTAGTCGTCCTGATATTATGTTTAGTGTTTGCATATGTGCACGATATCAGGCAAATCCTAAGGAATCACATCTTTGTGCCGTTAAGCGTATCTTCCGATACCTTAAAGGAACTTCTACAGTTGGCTTATGGTATCCCAAAACCAAATCCTTTGACCTTATAGGTTACTCGGATGCGGATTTTGCTGGATGCAAAGTGGACCGTAAAAGTACCAGTGGTACATGTCATTTCTTGGGAAAGGCCTTAGTCTCTTGGTTTAGCAAGAAACAAAATTCAGTAGCATTATCAACAACTGAGGCTGAGTATATCGCCGCAGGACGTTGTTGTGCTCAAATTTTGTGGATGAAGCAAACCTTAGAGGACTACAATCTGCACTATACAAATGTTCCTATATATTGTGATAACACTAGTGCAATTAATTTGATTAAGAACCCTATCTGTCATTCACGCACAAAGCACATAGAAGTTAGACATCATTTTTTACGTGATCATCAACAACACGGGGATATTTGCTTAGAATTTATTGATACTGAACATCAACTAGCAGATATTTTCACTAAACCATTGGCTGAAGACCGTTTTAACATCTTGAGGCGTGAGCTCGGCATTCTTGAATTCTCGGATTCTTAAAACATATGGCAATTAAATACTGTATTTATGACTTGATAATTTATTATCTAATGAAAATTATTTTTGGGGACAAACTTACAAAGGATATGTCTGTCACCACGGCTACGGTCGAAGCGAAGCGGTACTTAAGAGTTCCTCGGTGAACCACCGTTAGCTGGGACAATCCCTACAGTAAACCTAAAAATAACAGCAATTAGTTAATAAACCAGTCAAACATCATTTATTACAATCTTTACTTACCTGACTGCTTTAACTATCTCGGGAATGCAAGTGGCCGAACTCGGCCCGAACTCTGATCGAGTTCGGACCGAATTCGGACCGAGTTCGGTCGGCGCTGTGATGGCTCCAGAACCGAACAGCCGGCCCTAGCACCTATATATCCCATCCTTTCTTCCACTATTTCTCCACACCAAAACGTGAAATAGTTCCACCTCCTTCCAGAAGACTTTCCTCCTCCTTCTTTGCAAGGCATCGACGATCTTCCTCCATCTCTTCATGGCTCCGAAGCGTCAACGAGGAAATTCTTCTCAGGGTGCTTCCTCCTCATCCGACTACACTCCGGCTAGTCTCTTCAGTCCAGCCAAACCTAGAGATCCCGAAGAATTTGATGGCACTCTGTTTTCCGACAGAGACTTCTCCAATCTCTGGTTTGATTCCTTTTTTTTACGTCGTATTTGTACTGGAGCCTTTGTCAACTTTACAACCTTCTTTGAATATGCTCCTGTTTTTGATCAACTTGGATTTCGCGACTTTTTCGAGGTCCAAGATAGTATTTTCGACAATGCTGTCCGTATGTTCTACTGCAATTTGCAAGTACAACTAAACGGAAATTTCTATTCCTGCGTTGCTGGACAGGAACTAGAATTTAGTGCCACCGATATCAGTGAATATTTTCACGTTCCTGATCTTGGTGATGCTCTTGTTGACATCCACCACATTCAGTTCCCTGCCGATGTCACTTTAGCTTCTTTTAGGGAATTGATTTGTCACCCTACTCCTCCTCCTCGGAGAATATTTTTTAGACATCTTAACCAGAATTTTTACGAACTTCATCGTATGATTTTCTCGGCCCTTCTTCCGAAGAAAGGCTCTACCGATGAGGTCACATTTTTGGAACTCTCTGCTATGTATCACATTCATTTTGGAATTCCTTTCTCCATTCCAAAAACCATGATGTCTTGGATGCTCAACTGTAAGAATGCAGGTAGGAACCTTGTTTTTCCTATGCACCTTGCGAGTATTTTTCGCCGTTTCGAGATTGATCTTGAAACGTGTGCTATTTCTTCTCCACCTGTTGAGTTGACCCGCTCTCGTCGGTTTCCTCAACCTCCCGGTGCTGCTCCTGCTGACCCAGTAGCTGATGCTGAGGCCCCTCCAGCAGATGCTCCTCCTGCTCCGGCCCCTGCCTCTGGACTCGATCAGGCATTCTACCAGCGGTTTGATGATTTCGTTGCCGTATCCACGCAACGTTATCAGGACTCCGAGTTCCGGCATATTTCTCAGGCCCAGGTGCTGAGAAACAGTATTGCCGATCTCCACTACAGCCTGGTGCATGATCCAGTTCATCCACTCACTATCCTTCCACATCCTGCTTTCCCTGGTCCTCGTTTTACTGATGAGACTACTTTTCAGTACTTCGACCCGACCACTGCCTATTTCCCTCATGATCCTCCCGGTGCAGATGACGCAGAGATGTGATGTGGATTCAGCCATAGGATAGTGGATTTAGTTTTGTTTAGTTTTGATGCTGTTCATGTAGTACTTTTTACTTTCATGTCTAAACTCTTTAGTTAGACATTTATCAGTTGTATTATTTGGCTTTCTAGTGGAAAACTTTTTATGATAGTTCATTTCATACCAGTTGTCTATGCTGTGATTGTTCTTTTACTTCACTTTGTCTTGTCTATTCTATTGTTGGCTTCATGATTTACGGGGGAGCCGATTCATTTTACTACTTGACAAAGGGGGAGAAAAAGAGTATACCCAAAAATATCACAAATGCAAGGCTAGGAACAAATTTTTTTTCAGGTATTTTGCTATGTTGTTTTATTTTAATACAAATATATTTTGGTATAGACTCAAGTTTGTCAATTATCAAAATGGGGGAGATTGTTGGCCCATTCCATGGTCACACCCGATTTCGATAATCAACTTATACTTTAGTCCATACACAAAATATAGAAAATGCTGCTAACTATTTCAGGATACATGAAATCTTATTCAACGGACGATGTACTGCATAAATCCAAGCGTCAAAGTCATCAAAAATTCTGAAGACTCTTTTCTACTTTTATTCTGTATTTTTTACACTTTATTGAGTCTAGGAATTTCCTTGTAAAATCAAGTATGGTATTACTGGCTTAGGGTTAAAATTATTCTCCTTCTCTAAACCTATTTTTACCCTTCATATTTTCGATTACAAATATTTCAAAAATGTATTTCGAAAATATTCCTTTTTAAATGATTTTACAAATTACCAAAAACATGTTTGTAAACTGTTTTTACAAAAGAATTTTATTATATCTCCTGACAGAACTCCTAGCCGATTTCGGCCCGAGTTCGGCCCGAACTCTGACCGAGTTCGGTCAGTTTGTATTCAAACTTTAGTTGCCTCCAAATCTGCGAGCAACGTCTATTTTGCGAGATATTTGCATCCGAACTCTGTCCGAGTTCTGCCCGAGTTCGGTTGGTGAAAACACCTATAAATAGAGAAGAACTTTTCATTTCAAAACATCAATTCATTCTTCATTCTCTTCTCTATCCATTCAAGTGTTTTCTAGTGATCTAAAAGTTTCAAATCTCACCTATACTTCTCTTAGCCAAAAGCCAGTACTATCAGATTTGATTTAGAAGTCTTTTGGTTATTCAGAGTTGTAAAGAGGTCGTCAAGTTTCAACAACAAGTTCTCGTTGTGGAGCTGGTCGTGCGCTCGTCACCAAGCACGGTGTATGTTGGAGTTGGTCGTGCACTCGTCAACAAGCACGGTGGTGTAAGAGTTGCAAGCACTCAGTTAAAGCTTGTGCCTTTAGTGGATTAACATCGAGCAAGAGTACTCGAGACTGGATTAGTCCTCTCAGAGGGATACCAGTATACATCGCTGTGTTACTGAGTTTGAATCTCCTATCTTTATTTACTGCTCTTACATCATTGCCATAGTTTAATTTTTAATTGGTGATTTTATTTCCGCTGCACACACGCACTCTATTCACCCCCCCTCTAGAGGTGCTCAACGATCCTACAGGTTTTGTTTGGCCCTGAGATGCTAGTGGATGCAACAGAGAAGGTCAGGGTTATTAGTGATAGACTTCGGGTGGCGCAGGACAGGCAGCGGCATTGGACCGATAACCACCGGAGATCGTTGGAGTTTGAGGTATAGTTTTGATTTATCTAGTATTTGAGTCTAATTGTGATTATTTTAGATCAAGCTTTAAGTTTTGTGTTTTGTTCTAGGTTGGTGATCTTGTGTTTTTGTAGATTTCTCCGACGCGTGGCACGATTCATTTTGGTGGAGGCGGGAAGCTTAGTCCGCGATACATCGGACTTTTCCGTATCCTGGAGAGGGTCGGTGCAGTAGCATACCGACTGGAGTTACCATCTGCACTAGACGAAGTGCACAACGTGTTTCATGTGTCACAGCTGAGACGGTACATGGCAGATCCTGGTCACGTTTTGGACCAGTCCGAGATGAGGTGGGACCGTCTCTCAGTTATCCAGAGCAGCCGGTTGAGATCTTGGACATAAGGGAGAAGGTGCTCCGGAACCAGATCATTCCTTTGGTTCGAGTCGCATGGAAGCATCACTCTCCAAGTGAATCTACCTGGGAGAGAGAGGACGACATGCGGGAGCCATTTTCTTATCTATTCAAGCCTTGAGGTAGAAGTTTTTTTTTCCTTGTTCTGTTTTTGTTTGTTGTGATAGTTTCGCCTTCAATTTCGAGGACAAAATTATTTTAAGGAGGGTAGATTTATCACTACCAGTTTTTCAAAATAAAGGGTAAAATTGTCATTTTTTAATATTAGAATATTTGTGAATATTTATTTATCATATATTGTGTTTTTGGGGATTTGTTTGTCGGGTTTGAGTTTCGTCTCATTTCGACTTGAGTTAGTGATCCAGATAGTTTAAACTCTAGTTGGAATCCCAAGATTAGTTAGCCATGGCCCACAAATCTCACTAGTTATGTTAGTATAATTAGTCAAATCCTACTTGATTAGAAGGGTAGATTAATGACTTAAACTTGACCTTTTTGACCCCAACCTTTTCCATTCATTAAATTAGCCAAAGGAGACTTAGAAGGGGGCATCATGGACTTTTCCACATAGCAAACCCTAGCCATAAGGGGCCGGCCAAGAGAGGTAGGTCTTCTCCATCTATTTCATTTTCATTTTGGCCTCTTTTCTCATTTTAGGGTTCCTCCCAAAACTTGAGAGCAAATCTCATAGTTTCATCCCTCAAAACTTTTCTTTTATCCACCAAACTCTCTCATTCTTGCAAGGAGAATGAGCTACAAGTGTTTGTGGAGTCAAAGCAAGGAGAGGTGTCCATTTGGAAGAAGAGTCCGTGTCGGCTCCGTGTCCTTTAGAGTTTTCATTGGGAATCAACTCCCAATAGGTATATTTCTCTCCCTCTTGTCATTTTATATAATATGTGTGGTTTTGATCCATAGGAACCCACCCCACATGATAGATTCACCATTTAGAATGTTTTAGAGGATCATTAGTGTCCTCTTTTGGTGTTTGCATGAATATAGGTGTGTCCCATGGAGAGATTTCAAAGTGGACACACCAAGTGCTTGTGAAAATGCCAAAGAGGACATATTGATGTCTAATTTCAGATTTATATTAGTTAGAGGGTAGTTTAGTCATGTTAGAAATGTTCCCCATGGTTTTCATTAGGTTCCCTACAAGTTTGGAGATGTGTTTTAGGCCTACATGTCATATTTATATGTATCTATATGATAATTAGTGTATATTAGAATAGTGGACTGTTTTGAGCTATTATATATATATATTTGTATGTGTGGTAGTGGTTTGTTGTGTGTGGGAGAGTGGGGGATCATGCCTACCTAATTGGTGGTGGGTTGGTATGGTTGAATGAGTGTGGGTTGATGTATGTGTGCTTGTGAGAAGGAGAGTGTTGTTGTAATTGTGTTTTGTTTGTGAGTGGTGGGAGTGATTTAGAGTGGTTTGTGAGAGAGTATTATAGAGGGTTTTAGAGTATAGAGAGGGGAGTTAGAGGGGTGTTTGAGGGGGGGGGGGTGTCTTGGGGGCATGCACAACAGCCATACCCCCCCCCCCAGACAGTGCTCAACAGCAGCCCCAAAATGGGGACTGCAGCACAGTGCTGCTGAATTTCAGCAGCAGCAGTAGCTTTTTGAAGCTGCTGTAAGCAGCCATAGCCCCACTTTTGGCCAATGTATGTTAGTATGTGTTTGTGTGCGTGTTTTGGTTAGTTTTAGTAGTAGTTAGATGTATGTTTTAAGGAGGGAAATATTAGATAGCATATGGCATGTTATGTTATAAGTTTAGATAAGTTAGTTGGTAATAGATGTTAGTATCCTAGGTAAGTTAGTTAGTGGGGTGTTAGATGTAGGATCGTTGAGCACCTCTAGAGGGGGGGTGAATAGAGTGCGTGTGTGCAGCGGAAATAAAATCACCAATTAAAAATTAAACTATGGCAATGATGTAAGAGCAGTAAATAAAGATAGGAGATTCAAACTCAGTAACACAGCGATGTATACTGGTATCCCTCTGAGAGGACTAATCCAGTCTCGAGTACTCTTGCTCGATGTTAATCCACTAAAGGCACAAGCTTTAACTGAGTGCTTGCAACTCTTACACCACCGTGCTTGTTGACGAGTGCACGACCAACTCCAACATACACCGTGCTTGGTGACGAGCGCACGACCAGCTCCACAACGAGAACTTGTTGTTGAAACTTGACGACCTCTTTACAACTCTGAATAACCAAAAGACTTCTAAATCAAATCTGATAGTACTGGCTTTTGGCTAAGAGAAGTATAGGTGAGATTTGAAACTTTTAGATCACTAGAAAATACTTGAATGGATAGAGAAGAGAATGAAGAATGAATTGATGTTTTGAAATGAAAAGTTCTTCTCTATTTATAGGTGTTTTCACCAACCGAACTCGGGCAGAACTCGGACAGAGTTCGGATGCAAATATCTCGCAAAATAGACGTTGCTCGCAGATTTGGAGGCAACTAAAGTTTGAATACAAACTGACCGAACTCGGTCAGAGTTCGGGCCGAACTCGGCTTGGAGTTCTGTCAGGAGATATAATAAAATTCTTTTGTAAAAACAGTTTACAAACATGTTTTTGGTAATTTGTAAAATCATTTGAAAAGGAATATTTTCGAAATACATTTTTGAAATATTTGTAATCGAAAATATGAAGGGTAAAAATAGGTTTAGAGAAGGAGAATAATTTTAACCCTAAGCCAGTAATACCATACTTGATTTTACAAGGAAATTCCTAGACTCAATAAAGTGTAAAAATACAGAATAAAAGTAGAAAAGAGTCTTCAGAATTTTTGATGACTTTGACGCTTGGATTTATGCAGTACATCGTCCGTTGAATAAGATTTCATGTATCCTGAAATAGTTAGCAGCATTTTCTATATTTTGTGTATGGACTAAAGTATAAGTTGATTATCGAAATCGGGTGTGACCATGGAATGGGCCAACATTAGAGACTTGGTATTGGGGTACCAAGTTAGTTTGAGTAAGAGTACTAGTTAGATATAAGTTAGGGTGGTATCCTAGGATACCAATACAGTATCTTAAGATTTACCCTTTACCTTAAAGTAATGAAATATTTACCTTTTTAGCAAGTGAGATATCAAGATACCATGTTCTGGTACCAAGATACTAGGTAAGAGTTGGAATACCTTAGTAGGGTATTGAGGGATACGTAGAGTGAGGGTAAAGTAGACAAGGGTATGAGTTAGAGGCTAAGGTAATGAATTTACCTTGGTAAGGTAAAGGGGTAAGTTAAGGTAATGCCTATAATCTAAGATATAAGTTTACTATATTAAGATATAGATATAATTAGGAAGTTATGGTTGGTAATGGTTATGAATAGTGGACTTAGACTAGTTTTGCCCCCGGTTGACCATGGTTGACTGTTTTGACCCAGAGTTAACCAAAAGTCAACCGTAGCATAGAAATGACTAGAACTTGACCGGAGTTGACCAGTTGATCCAAAGTCAACTGTTAGTCAACGTTAGTCAAGTTTGAACTAGAGTTGACTAAGGGTTGACCGAAGTTGACCAGTTGACCAAAGGTCAACTGTAAGTCAACCTTTAACTTAGATTGACCTAGTTTGACTTGATTTGACCTAGATTGACCTAGTTTGACTTGCTTTAACTTAG
This sequence comes from Iris pallida, assembly GCA_029216955.1. Taxonomy (NCBI): domain Eukaryota; kingdom Viridiplantae; phylum Streptophyta; class Magnoliopsida; order Asparagales; family Iridaceae; genus Iris; species Iris pallida. Next base: position 12,147,326 of record JANAVB010017598.1, read on the forward strand.
ATTGTCCTAGTTTGACTTGCTTTTACTTCCAGAACATTATATTGATACAATATTTCATCTTTAGGTCCTCGAGGCACAGTATTGGACTCAGTTGACATTTTCCATCACATCACAGGCGAGTACATTCTCTGATAACTTTTCCAATTTACGATAACTGTTATAATTTTTGTACTTAGTGTAGATATACTTGTTCTTGACACATTGGTCACATGGATTGTTATTCATGGATCCCGACATGAGATGTTATTTCTTGTTATTGTGAAACCCAATTTTTGTATTATTATTATTATTAATATTAATATTATTAGTATTATAATGATTATTATTGTTATTTATGAGCTTGGAAATTAATTTCAAAATTTACAAGGGTTTTTGTTTTGCTGACCGACCCGAGCCCGAACCCGATTCCCGAAACCCAGACCCGGTCCTAGTCTTTTCTCTTGAAATTCTGATTTGTCTTTATTATTAAGAAAAAAAATATATTAATTACTTCTTGACTGGCCCACGATGGACCAGCTTAACCCTCCCACGTTCTCCTTATTTCTCCTTACTCCTCTCTCCTCCTTTCACTCTCACACACATCCTCAGCAACTTATTCCTTCTCCTTATTTAGCAAACTCCACCACCACCAGAACCCAACTCCCCTCTTTCCCTTTCCCACGTTCACACACTCCCACCTATTTCTCTTTCCTACTTCACCTCCTCTCCACACAACACCAACTCCACTCTCCCATACTTAAGCACAACCCCACCACCATCAGCCATAACCTTTCTCTCTCTCTCTCTCTCTCACACTTTCCTCACTTCCTCTCCCACTCTATTCTCTCCAGGAGGGAAACTTTTCCCAAATTCTTGAGCCCCACTCCCGACGCCCACCTCCGGCTGCGAGTTCCCGGCCCCGATCCCCTGCGCCCACCGAGTTCCGCGCCCGTCCAGCCCGACTCCGGTCGGCCATCTCCCTGGACCCGCGCTCCGTCTCCCGTGCGGCCTCCCCGACGCCGCCCCGCGGCCAATTCCACGCGCCGCTCCGGTCTCCCCTGCCGGACCCGCACCAGCGCACCCCTGCGCTGCCCTAGCTCCGGCGCGCGTCTCCCGCCGGACCCCCGAGCTCCGGCGCCGCAACACGGCGCTGCACCCTTCTGCCGCGCGGACCTCCCCGAGCCTGGCCCCCTCTTCTGGACCAGCGCCCCTCCGGCACCCTTCTGCCGGCCTTGCACCACTCCGGCGTAGTTTCCGCGAGCCTCCCGTGCCTTCGCTGTTTCGAACAGCGCTGTCCAGGGCTTTTCCGACCTGCTGCCCGCGTTTATTTTCTATATTTTTCATCTGAGAGCTCTAGCCGAGCAACCCAAGGTATAACCCCTGTCCCGTCTCATTTTCCTTAGTCTGTGATGAGAATGGTCCCCGATTCCCTTTTGGGAATTCGGCTTTAGCGACGTCGCATTTTTTCAAAACCTTCGGAAAGGTTCTGTTGATTGTTTTGGATTTCCGGAACTATTTGGGAATTGGTTTTTGGTATATTTTGAGCTTTTCGGATTTTTCCGGTAGCATTCTGTGACGTTTATGGTTGGATTCGGACTTCCGAAATTATTTTGAGTCGTTCCGAATTAATCTGTGGATTTGGTTGTGTTTATTATATATATATATATATTGGGGATTCCCTGGTTTGGGATTTGCAGGAAAGATTATCGGCATATTTTCCAGTTTTTGGGTTGACCAAAAATAGAGGAGATGCTGCCGGATTTTCCGTAAATTCAAGTATATTTTAAAAAAGATTTCAAAATGGATTTCGGAATTTTACTAAATATTTGGATTTGGGCGACGACCGTATCGGTCAATGGGTCCCGGCTAAGTGCAAACGAAACCGGCTTCGCCCGGACGTTGAGGCATTAGCCTAGTTGAAGATTGGACCATATCTGAGACTCGATAAATAATTATTTTATCTTCATTTTTATCATTTAATTTTATTCATATTTAATTTACTTAAAGTTTAGGACTAACGACAGTTTTGTCTTATTTCAATTTATGTAAATAAATTGTAATGGGCATAAGCCCAGCTGGTTGTTGGTCTGTAACTGTATTTGGTAGCGTAGGTTTTTGGTTGTTGCTGATTTTGCGAGTTTTTGTAGCGTTCGAATAAATTTAATAAAAGTAATTTCGTATAAAATTAATAAAGGTTTTCTCACCTAAAATCTACAAGTTTTAATATTAATTAAAGATCATGTATTTCTCACTAAATAAGAAATTAGTTTTATATTTATAAATTATAAAAATACAAAGTTTTAATCAATTAATCTGGTATCGACGAATTTTCCAAATACAAAGTTAAAACCATCTTTTCCCTCGTATTAAATTCAAACGCACCGATAATCGTAATCTTATTTGTGTTTTGTTAAATAAGAATTAAAATGAATTAGGACACAAATAGAGATTTCAACTAGCGTAGCTAGATTGGTAACCCTGGAATCTGAGTCAATTTCTCGAATGTAGGAATTCGAGGACGATTCTGAATTCCCGTCTCGAAGTCTTCATCCTCTCCAGTCAAAATCCATTTTGAGGCAAGTATAGTTTGTGTTAGTTTTACAGTTATTTTAATAATCGCTTTACTGCAAGTTTAAACCACGATGCAAACACGAAACTCTCTCGGAGAGTACTGACTGCAACTACTGTACTGATTGGGGACTGGGGGAGTAGAGTAATGTTTATGACCAAAGCCAACTGTAACTTAGGCCAGTTTAGCTTACCCCTCATACACACGGGAATAAGCCGAATCGTATCAATAGGATACAACTGTACACCCCAAGACGGTCATATTCATTGCCTATTCAAATTACACTGTTTTACTGCTAGAAAACTGTTCATTTCTAAACTGTTTAAAAGTGCATGATTCTATTATTTATTTTAACAGTTTAAATTAGCATGAATTGTACTTTGCTCCCTCCTGACTGGAGATAACATTTTTAGGGAACATTGAGGATGCTGAGCTGTTATACTATACAACAGCTAATTTGACCCGGTTCTGTACTCGGTTGGAGGACGCAGGACTTGAGGCCGGCGAGCCGAACACTTAGCTAGATTTTTGTTTCTAGATTTGTTGTTTAGAATTTTGTAATTTGACTTCAGCTTTTAATTCAGTTCTTTCACATTCCAGTTGTACTTATTTCAAGTTTAATAAAATTTTATTTTTTCCAAATTTTGAGTTGTGACAAATTTAGATGTTGTTGTGGATTACCTACTAATGGAACAGCTTACTGCCGCCGTCTCAACAACGGGGCAGGCTGGCATGATCCGGTTCGATCCAATTATTTGAGATCGGGTCGTGACATATTTTAAGTGGTGGCCCATGCAGGTCCAAAAACAACAACTTAGGAAAAACATACCTAGAAACAATTAGAACACTAGAACATTGATTTGTCACAACATAGGTCCGAATTATATATAAATAAATATTTTTGTTTGATTATAGACTGGTAGGATACCTTGCTTATGTTTGCACCCTAAACCTTCCAGAGAATGGCCATTGACAAGACAAATCCTGCCGGCGATGAGGTGTCATCTCCGGATCATATTCCATCTCCTCAACCAAGTCCAGGGTTTATTCCCTCGCAGCTGATTGACCGTCCCCATAATGCATCCAGTGAAATTTTTACTACACCAGCGGATCCTACCTCTTTTCAAACTGAGTTACATTTCCTTGGTGAAGTACCCATTCATGTTGCTCCACCAGTACCAGTAAACACCTCCCAAATGGTTGTCCTATTTCAAGAAATCATGGAGTTCCAGAAGGCTCAAGCTGAAGCCCAGCAGGAACAGATGAATATCACGAGAGAAGTCATGAAGAACGTCAATGATGTAGCCTTAGCTATCTTAAACCAAGTTGGAGCGGAACCTCATCCTAGGAGGGAAACCCCTGAATCTAGAAGATATTTGAGCCCTATCCAACAGTCATATCGTAAGAAGCTATTGGTTTGTGACTACTGTAAAAGGCTTAGTCACCAAGCCAATATTTGTAGCAAGAGATTGGAGAAATGTTTGGCATGTGGATCTGCTGAACATCGGGTAAAGGACTGCCCCTTATCTTTCCATCAAACCAGAACTCTTATCCCAGCAACACCTGTTAGGCAACAACCTAGGGACTCTCTTCCTATCCAGCAGACCTTGCCTCCTACAATAAGGCATGATACAGACTCGAGGTTCATAGAAGATGAAGCAGTTGGAGACTGCTCATGCAAGAGCCAGAACCATGAAGAATAGTACCTAGGACTGCTGAATAACATTATCTATTGTTATAAGAAGTTGTAACATGATGTCCTTAGATCAATCAAGAGAGTTTTTGCTGTAATTCTCCACATGAATAAAATTCTTAGTTACACCTTTATGGTAGATGTCTTCCCTGATAGTCTTTCCGGATTACCCCCAGATCGAGACATAGAGATCACCATTGACCTAGTCCCCGGCTCTCTCCCTATTTCTAAGGGATGCTACAGAGTCAACCCGAAGGAGGCCAAGGAGATGAAGGACCAGATCAATGAACTGAAGGCTCTAGGATTCATTCGAGACGGAGCTTCACCCTGGGGAGCACCTGTCTTGTTTGTGCCTAAGAAGGACGGAACAGTGTGGATGTGCATCGACTACCGGGCGCTGAACAACATCACCATCAAGAACAAGTACCCCCTGCCCCGGATCGACGACCTGTTTGATCAACTGAGTGGAGCCAAGGTATTTTTAAAGATAGATCTCAGATCAGGCTACCATCAAAGCAAGGTCAGGAAGGAGGATATTCCCAAGACGGCGTTCAACACCAAGTAAGGGCAGTTTGAATTCTTGGTCATACCGTTTGGACTGACGAATGCTCCTGCGGTGTTCATGAACCTTATGAACAAGGTTTTCCATGAATACCTAGATCAAATTGTCGTTGTCTTCATCAATGACATTCTGATCTATTCAAAGTCGAAAAAGGAGCACGAAGAGCACCTCAGGGAAGTTCTAGAAACTTTGAGAAAGGAGAAGCTGTATGGTAATCTTTCCAAATGTGAATTCTTTTTAGACAAGGTGGATTTTTGGGCCATGTTGTCACAGGAAAAGAAATTTCGGTGGATCCAAAGAAGATAGCTGCTATTGAGAAGTGGACTGCACCAAGCTCGATTGCAGAGATCAGGAGCTTTTTGGGACTAGCTGGCTACTACCGAAAGTTTGTGAAGGATTTCTCCAAGATTGCTGAACCAATGACGAAGCTTACCAGGAAGAACGAGGAATTCATATGGTCTGAAGCTTGCCAGTCAGCTTTTGAGGAACTGAAGAAGAGGCTTACAACGGCGCCGATACTTGCGCTACCCGCAGGCACCGGCGATTTCTCAATCTATAGTGATGCTTCCGGTAAGGGACTGGGCTGCGTTCTTCAACAATACGAGAAAGTAATTGCCTATGCATCTAGACAATTACGGACTCATGAGAAGAACTATCCCACACATGATTTGGAGCTTGCAGCGGTGATATTTGCTTTGAAGCTATGGAAGCACTACCTGTATGGAGAGAGAGTGAAAATATTTACAGACCACAAACGTCTGAAATATGTTTTCACTCAGAAGAAGCTAAACATGAGACAGAGACGATGGCTGGAGCTAATGAAGGATTTTGATATCAACCTGCAGTATCATCCGGGTAAGGCTAATGTTGTTGCAGATGCACTTAGTCGATATCCGATGGCGATGTTCTTGACCAAGGAGCGTCATTTGCTGGAGGACATGGAGAAGCTTGGATTGGAAATTGTACTGCCCGAGGAGGAGATGAAGAAACTTGGAAGAGAAGCCATCGTACCAGGAGCTGAATCATCATCGATGCAGTTGCAAGTGCGTTCGAGTCTTATGGACAGGATCAAGGAGACACAATTCCAAGACGAGACGCTTTGCAAACTCAGAGACCAAGTGCTGGCGGGAACACTTGAAGTATTCTCAATCGCCAGCGACGGAGCACTGAAGAATGGTACGAGGCTTTGCGTACCAACTGGCGAACTGAGGAACGAGGTGATGCAAGAAGCGCACTAGTCGCAGTATTCCATACACCCTGGAGCCAACAAAATGTACCGGGATATGCGGACTATAGTATGGTGGTACGGAATGAAGAAGGACGTATCCAGGAACGTGGCTAGATGTTTAAATTTGTCAGTAAGTTAAAGCTAGCAGACAGAGACCAGCGGGACTATTGCAGCCGTTTGACATTCCGGAGTGGAAATGGGAGCACATAACGATGGATTTTGTATCGGGACTGCCTCGATCCCAATGAGGGAATGATGCCATTTGGGTTATCGTGGACCGACTGACAAAGTCAGCTCACTTTATCCCCTTCAAGGTTGGTTTATCCACCGAAAAGTTGGCAGCACTGTACATGCGGCACATCTACCGGATTCATGGAGTTCCGGTAAGTATCGTATTTGACAGAGATACTAGATTTACCTCTCACTTTTGGAAGAGTTTGCATGACAGCTTGGGAACCCAACTGAAGTTCAGTACCGCCTACCACCCTCAGACTGACGGGCAATCAGAGAGGACAATCCAGATGCTAGAAGACATGCTGAGATCCTGCGTCCTGGAATTTGGAGGGTCTTGGGAAGACCATTTGCACTTGGTAGAGTTCTCTTACAACAACAGCTACCAAGCTAGCATCGGGATGACACCGTTCGAGGCACTCTATGGACGTCGTTGCCACACTCCACTTGCTTGGGACGACGTCGGAGAACGAGTGTTGCTTGGACCTGAGATGGTGACCGAAGCAACAGAGAAAGTGAGAATGATCAGCGACAAGCCCAGGGCTGCCCAAGACAGACAGAAGCATAGGGTTGATAGTAGTCGTCGACCAGTGAAGTGAAGAAGGGGATAGCGTTTTCGGTGAAGTTTTCTCCTACCAGAGGAACAATCAGTTTTGACGAAGCTGGGAATTGAGGCCTGGTTGTCAAGCCATTTGGAGTTTAAGACGAGTTGGAAGTAGCGTACCGGTTAGCTCTACCAGCTAATCTTGAGAGTGTGCAACGTCCTCTACGTACCACAGCTCAGTCGCTACATTCCGAATTCGAGTCACATATTGGATAATTTAGAGTTGAAGATTGGACTCAACCTTTCAGTGCCAGAGAAACCAGTAGCAAGTGTAGTTAGAGGTGAGAAGAAGATCAGAAATTGAGCCATCACATAAATTCCTATTTTTCTTATCTTTTCGTTCTAAATTTGACAGATGCTGACGAAGTTAGCCTAGTTTTACAAGCTATCTCTTTATCAAGCTTGATCATGACGGTATTTTATTGGGTGCACCTACTAATATATCGTCTAATCAGGACCGGTGCATGATGGTCTGATCAACCTCGTGTACTTTGGTTCTCTTTTGTATTTTTCTACATGGATGATATCATAAATGAAACTTGTCCCTAAACCGTCTCATCCACGACTGCCTTGGAAATTCTTATTGTTGCACCTGAGTTACGGGCGTAGTACCCGTACCTGTTTGATTCTCCTACCCTGCCTTTAATTTTGAGGACAAAATTTTCTAAGGTGGGAAGATTGTGAAACCCAATTTTTGTATTATTATTATTATTAATATTATTAGTATTATAATTATAATTATTGTTATTTATGAGCTTGGAAATTAATTTCAAAATTTACAAGGGTTTTTGTTTTGCTGACCGACCCGAGCCCGAACCCGATTCCCGAAACCCAGACCCGGTCCTAGTCTTTTCTCTTGAAATTCTGATTTTTCTTTATTATTAAGAAAAAAAATATATTAATTACTTCTTGACTGGCCCACGATGGACCAGCTTAACCCTTCCACGTTCTCCTTATTTCTCCTTACTCCTCTCCCCTCCTTTCACTCTCACACACATCCTCAGCAACTTATTCCTTCTCCTTATTTAGCAAACTCCACCACCACCAGAACCCAACTCCCTCTTTCCCTTTCCCACGTTCACACACTCCCACCTATTTCTCTTTCCTACTTCACCTCCTCTCCACACAACACCAACTCCACTCTTCCATACTTAAGCACAACCCCACCACCATCAGCCATAACCTTTCTCTCTCTCTCTCTCACTCTTTCCTCACTTCCTCTCCCACTCTATTCTCTCCAGGAGGGAAACTTTTCCCAAATTCTTGAGCCCCACTCCCGACGCCACCTCCGGCTGCGAGTTTCCGGCTCCGATCCCCTGCGCCCGCCGAGTTCCGCGCCCGTCCAGCCCGACTCCGGTCGGCCATCTCCCTGGACCCGCGCTCCGTCTCCCGCGCGGCCTCCCCGGCGCTGCCCCGTGGCCAACTCCGCGCGCCGCTCCGGTCTCCCTTGTCGGACCCGCACCAGCGCGCCCCTGCGCTGCCCTAGCTCTGGCGCGCGTCTTCCGCCGGACCCCCGAGCTCCGGCGCCGCTCCCCGGCGCTGCACCCCTCTGTCGCGCGGACCTCCCCGAGCCCGGCCCCCTCTTCTGGACCAGCGCCCCTCCGGCACCCTTCTGCCGGCCTTGCACCACTCCGGCGTAGTTTCCGCGAGCCTCCCGTGCCTTCGCTGTTTCGAACAACGCTGTCCAGAACTTTCCCGACCTGCTGCCCGCGTTTATTTTCTATATTTTTCATCTGAGAGCTCTAGCCGAGCAACCCAAGGTATAACCCCTGTCCCGTCTCATTTTCCTTAGTCTGTGATGAGAATGGTCCCCGATTCCCTTTTGGGAATTCGGTTTTAGCGACGTCGCATTTTTCCGGAACCTTCGGAAAGGTTCTGTTGATTGTTTTGGATTTCCGAAACTTTTTGGGAATTGATTTTTGGTATATTTTGAGCTTTCCAGATTTTTTCGGTAGCATTCTGTGACGTTTATGGTTGGATTCGGACTTCCGAAATTATTTCGGGTCGTTCCAAATTAATCTGTGGATTTGGTTGTGTTTATTATATATATATATATATTGGGGATTCCCTGGTTTGGGATTTGCAGGAAAGATTATCGGCATGTTTTCCAGTTTTTGGGTTGACCAAAAATGGAGGAGATGCTGCCGGATTTTCCGTAAATTCAAGTATATCTTAAAAAAGATTTCAAAATGGATTTCGGAATTTTACTAAATATTTGGATTTGGGCGACGACCGTATCGGTCAATGGGCCCCGGCTAAGTGTAAACGAAACCGGCTTCGTCCGGACGTTGAGGCATTAGCCTAGTTGAAGATTGGACCATATCTGAGACTCGATAAATAATTATTTTATCTTTATTTTTATCATTTAATTTTATTCATATTTAATTTACTTAAAGTTTAGGACTAACGACAGTTTTATCTTATTTCAATTTATGTAAATAAATTGTAATGGGCATAAGCCCAGCTGGTTGTTGGTCTGTAACTGTATTTGGTAGCGTAGATTTTTGGTTGTTGCTGATTTTGCGGGTTTTTGTAGCGTTCGAAAAAATTTAATAAAAGTAATTTCGTATAAAATTAATAAATGTTTTCTCACCTAAAATCTACAAGTTTTAATATTAATTAAAGATCATGTATTTCTCACTAAATAAGAAATTAGTTTTATATTTATAAATTATAAAAATACAAAGTTTTAATCAATTAATCTGGTATCGACGAATTTTCTAAATACAAAGTTAAAACCATCTTTTCCCTCGTATTAAATTCAAACGCACCGATAATCGTAATCTTATTTGTGTTTTGTTAAATGAGAATTAAAATAGATTAGGACATAAATAGAGATTTCAACTAGCGTAGCTAGATTGGTAACCCTGGAATCTGAGTCAATTTCTCGAATGTAGGAATTCGAGGACGATTCTGAATTCCCGTCTCGAAGTCTTCATCCTCTCCAGTCAAAATCCATTTTGAGGCAAGTATAGTTTGTGTTAGTTTTACAGTTATTTTAATAATCGCTTTACTGCAAGTTTAAACCACGATGCAAACACGAAACTCTCTCGGAGAGTACTGACTGCAACTACTGTACTGATTGGGGACTGGGGGAGTAGAGTAATGTTTATGACCAAAGCCAACTGTAACTTAGGCCAGTTTAGCTTACCCCTCATACACACGGGGATAAGCCGAATCGTATCAATAGGATACAACTGTACATCCCAAGCCGGTCATATTCATTGCCTATTCAAATCACACTGTTTTACTGCTAGAAAACTGTTCATTTCTAAACTGTTTAAAAGTGCATGATTCTATTATTTATTTTAACTGTTTAAATTAGCATGAATTGTACTTTGCTCCCTCCTGACTGGAGATAACATTTTTAGGGAACATTGAGGATGCTGAGCTGTTATACTATACAACAGCTAATTTGACCCGGTTCTGTACTCGGTTGGAGGACACAGGACTTGAGGCCGACGAGCCGAACACTTAGCTAGATTTTTGTTTCTAGATTTGTTGTTTAGAATTTTGTAATTTGACTTCAACTTTTAATTCAGTTCTTTCACATTCCAGTTGTACTTATTTCAAGTTTAATAAAATTTCATTTTTTTCGAATTTTGAGTTATGACAAATTTAGATGTTGTTGTGGATTACCTGCTAATGGAACAGCTTACTGCCGCCGTCTCAACAACGGTGCAGGCTGGACATGATCCGGTTCGACCCAATTATTTGGGATCGGGTCGTGACAGTTATCTTGGTATATCTTGTGCAAGCCCCTTGTAGTACTTGTGCAGTATATGGATACCGATTCTTGAGGAGACTTGCTTCCTTTTCGTAGAATTCCGTGTCGTGATGTGTCTTGTTTGGATCTATTCTACCAGTTGGGGGCGGAGAGTATTAGTATAGATGTGTGGTCATTATCCGCCTTGTTTATTCTTGTAGACCTTGTGAATGCCAATCCTACACTCCACGTATGATTGGCTAGATCATTAGACCTTGTTCAGACCCAAATCGGCCACATATCGAAGCTAGTACTCACACACTTAGATAGATGATTTTTGATTCTTGTACATGCCATGATCAGTTTTACTTGCCTTGTTCTAGCTCTAGTTTACAGCTTACCTTGACATGATACTTACATGTATATTTCCATTACTCTTGTATATACTATCTATTTACAGTCTTGAAGCTTTTATCCTATCTTGTGAACTGTTGTTAGTTGATTGTGTTCGTTCCATCCTGACTGGATATGTTAATAAAAATATTACAGATGACGGTGATGAGGATTGCTGTACCTACTACGGTCCGGATGACGTAGTGGGCATAGACTTGGAGACCTTGGTTCAGCGGGACTTAGCTCCGCCCAACGAGCCTCTAGCTATATTTTAGTTAGAGTAGATTTTGGACTGGACCTTATCTCCAGCTTGCCACTTATGCTTATGATATTGGGATTTGTATAACTATATTACTTTGTGACTCTATTTCTCTTTGTTGAGCTGGATATTGCACTTTGTGATTTATATCTATCTTGATTTCGTGCCATGATTCTTCCTACTAGATTGTGATTGAGATTATCAGTATTTCATATTATATCCTCCGTGCGGAGATGACAGGTTATATATATTGTTTGTTAGCTAGCAGACCTACAGCGTTCTACGCCATTTTTACGGAGTAGGCTGTGCGCTGTTACGCACTTGTGTCCTTACCCAGGGTGCGGGTCGTGACAGAATAGCTGGCCGATAAGGACTGGTCTTGAAAGTATGAAACATCAATGTAAAAGATGAGTGGGATCAATGAGGTTGGTTATAGTAAGGCGCTATAAGCCCTAAAGTGTGCGGTTTATGAAAAGGTAAGCACTTAGATTGATTGGTATCTGCAAGGTCAAGACCCACCTTTCTAGCTATTTCCATACGAAGGAACTTGGTTCCATGGTACTTTTTGGGCATCGAGGTTGCCCACAAGGATGGCGGTCTCATTCTCTTTCAGCAGAAGTACCATTTGGATATGTTAGATGAGTCTGAATTCTGGGTTGACAGGCCAGGACACCGGCTTCCTTCGTTCCATTCATTTGATTCTAGGTATATAGGCTAGTTCTTCTATGTCAGATTCTTTAGGGACCTCGACCCCATAGTCAGGCACTAATGGAGGATTGTCCTGGTGGTCCATGTCACGCCCCAACTCGGAAAATTGTTCGTCCTTGCTTGATTTCACCAAATCGATCGTCCTTGCTGGGGCGTGATGTCGTACGAGTGTGGAGTTGCACTCGTACAAGGCAAGATGATAGGTTCTCAAAATGTTTATCTTAATTCAACGATAGCAGTGGAAGAAACATTGGAGTTACTTAGAGTATACGAAATAATTCATTTTATTCAATAAGCAGCAGAATTACAAAGGCTTTCAATAGCTCAAATGAATTTGCCAAATTGGCTTACAATACTCAAGTTCTCTCTTGTCCACAAAGGATTTTACTGTTCCATACATCTTGTCTTCTATATCTCGACCGCATAATCTTGTTGTAAGTTCGAACGTCAATGCGGCCGCATGTGTCAAAATGCTACGATATTCCATGCCTCAGTGCGTTAAGCGAAGCTCCGCCGCGAGCAATCTATTCCATGCATCCTGCAAGAAATCTGGTAGGGGATCAGTACTAATTCTCTCGCGTACTGATCAGACCCACTTTACTAAACCGACATTAAGTGAATATATGAATCATGCAGCTTAAGTTGTGATTTTTTAATATTTGTCGTAGGATCAGTTTTTTGACATATTCGAAAGAATTAAAACATGTATTTCATGACAAGCATGTTATCTTTTATTCGCATAAGAAAGCATGCAACCAATATCAATCTCGTGTTGTTTCTTGATACATTTTTTTTACCAACATCGATTTACTCACCCTTGTCCGACACAAGGTGAATGCCCTACCATCTTTCCATGTCATGTTATAAGTGATCTTTGTGCAGGATCTCTGCGTGCTTGCACTTTCAGTCCACCGTTCTTTAACTATATGAAGGTTGTTGACATCTCGACGGGAGAATGGACTATCTTGTTTCTCTTCTCAATTGGGTAACCCGACGTCCTTCTCGTACAGGTTGCTGGCCCTTTATCCGAAGGACGCCAAACTTATCATCAATTGTGGCTTATCACATTAGTAGCAGATCGTAATTCATACCCAAAAGATGTGCACCAACAATGTTTATCCATCCCTCCTAGGCCGAACGATCTCAGTATTTAATTCGTTCGAGAGAAATCACCACATCCGTGCACGGGCAATATCTCAAGTCCATTCGACCATGCAACGTGCATCAAATTCATACAACCAAACATAGTCTTGAGTCCGAAACTCAGACTCTGCGTCATCTCACTTTACCATTCTTCCATTTCTCATTCTATACTTCGTTTCAATGTTCAATGACACCATACCCCAACTCAATGTTCGTCAAACGAATGACCCGAAGGCCTTGAACATTCCGAGGCGCCATGCCATATTTAACAGTTCCGTCACATTCGTGCCACAACAGTTCTCTTCGCAACGAATCCATCTTTTTAAGTCGCGTGCAGATATGCACGCTTCGATACAGTTATTCTCTATTCTTTGAGTCGTGCATTCGATGCACGCTTCGATGCCGTATTTTCATGTTCTATGCCTTAGTATTCAAAGTTCTCCTACTCATACATTTGATACACGCATCGACATGATCTTTTAAAGTGCTAAACTTATATTCATTTCCTCCGACTCGTGCACTAAGGCACGCCTCGATAGAGTATTTAATGTTCTACAGCTCGTGCGCTAAGGCACTCGCGTCGATATAGTCTTTCAATGTTCTAGCATTCTAACTCGTGCACGGAGGCACGAATGACTCGTGTACTGAGGCACTCGCTGATACAGCTATCCCATGTTCATATGGCTTGCGCATCGAGGCGCTCGTTGTTCCAATGATTTCGATGTTCATTGGCGACTCGTACATTTAATGTATGTTTCAATTCAATTGTTCTATCTAGTATTCGATACGTACTACGATATCTCTCAATCGAGCCACGCCCATGGACTCGATAGGTCAACTTAGCATACAACGGTACATTTTTGTTAGGCATGACGGAGTAGGAAAGAAGGGTCAAAGTCCTCCTACCTTAAGCCGATATGCCTTGTTGTTTCGTCGAGCCGATGCGGTTCGATCTCGTAACTTTGTTGCACGACCAACTCTTCTAACTTAGCCGTTCGAGCACTTCGTGCTGCGTTGAACTACTTGACTGATTCGGCCATCCTCAGTCCATGCGAGACGATGCTTTGGTTTTGCGGACACCATTGCAAATAAGGCACAAGATCGATCTCTTATAATTCAGCGTAAAAGGTTTGCCTGTACACGAAACCAACTAAAATTAATACTTGTCCGACTTATACTTTGCATCGATTCGATTTATTGGGTCTTCGGACCGACTCAATGCTTTCTCGTTCAGGCCAACATAACTCTTTGCAGCGATTCGACTCGTTGTATTTCTCGGATCAACGTAACTCTTGTATCGATTTGCATCGATACTTCACTTGGTCAACGCAACTCTTCGAGTCAATAACTCAGCATAATGCACCGTGCGGAGTGGGGCATTACAGTCCAACAGCTCTTAGAGTGCTTGTCGTACCACGTGGTTGGTGCACTAGGCTGATGGAGACTTGACTTTTAAGATCTGACATCTGCGCACGGCCCGATCTGCCTGTGAAGGCTCTACATCTGGTCGTGCATGGTATGTTCGTGATTCGTACAAATGGAACGCATCACGTGCGCGAATCTTTTGGGTCCTTCAAAGATTTGAGAATGGTGGAAAAGTCGATGACGTGCATCCACTGACGCCTCGACTGATGTAGCAATTAAATTAACCATAACAATTAAAAATTAAGAAAAAAATTATTCAAACTAATACTTTAACTACATGATATTATCTAACTACATACACATATATCTGTAACAAATTTTAAATAAAATATAAATATATCTATAATAGATTCTAATTAAATTATAAATGTATACGAAGTGAGGAGATGTATAACTTTCTTGGCTAGGCGGACGGTATTGTAATCGAACCGCGGAAGAGGTGTATGTGTGTGTGTGAAAATTGAGAGCGTTGTCCAAATGATATGCAATACAACATATACGAAGTCCTGTACGTTATGTCGGACATCGAAAAAAAAAAATTATATCAAAAGAAGAAAAAAAAAAAATATTTTTACTGAATTTACCAATAGAAGGCGACTATTGATAAATTCGTCAACGCTTGTTTGTCGTTTCCTTCTCTAGATTCACTAGTTGACTTTCTTCACGTGGCAGCTTTCCACAGGATACCGCTGTCCCAACGTTATCCACATCTTCGTCCTTTCCCCGCCAATAGAATCCAGGACAAATTTGATTTAGGTCCATGAAAGCTTTAGTATATTATTAATAGACCACATATATATTTATGAAAGTAATAGAGACATAATTGAAATTTTCCACGTCCTTGTGGCTTTTCAGCTATGCTTTTCAAGAATCAAATTATTATGCCATTTCCAATAGAAATTTATAAAATTGAGTTTATACCCTACATGTAATTGTACTTTATATAAATTTATATCCAAGTTGGTAGAGTTTTTATATAGAAATTGTATATACAAAAAAATACTGTCAAATAATTTTCTATTTCTATCCTACGTGACAATAAATAAAATGATCAATTTAATAAGGTAAGACCTAATATTAATTGGTATGAGAGATGTACTATAAGAGTTTACATCACCATCACATATGATAAAAATTGATATAAAAACTTTGGAAGAAGTAATTTTTAAAATAAATTTCTACCATAGAAATAAAGAAGATAGAAATCTCCATTGGAGATGTCCTTAGCTTAGCTAGTTGGAGCTTAACTTGTTGAAGATATCATAATCTGAACTCATTTAAGATAAAAGAGTAAAAACATAAGTCGTGAGCCCACAAGCCCCCCCCCCCCCCCCCCCCCCCCCCCCCCCCCCCCCTCTCTCTCCCCCTCTATATATATATATATATATATATATATATATATATATATATATATATATATATATATATATATATATATATGATCTCTAGCCTAGTGGTTAAGAGAGATGCATGCGGCCCGAGTGGTCAGGAGATCGATTTCCGGTGGGAGCGTTCGCCATAATTACTCTTTAAAAAAAATGGATGAAGGTAATTGTATTGATAAATAAAGAAGACATTATAAACATACCATCCTATTGGAAATCAATATAAATTCACCACCTCACTATGTCAGAATCACTAGCCCATATTTTCTGACTACATTACTCAGTCATAAAAGAAACAATTTTTCTTAAGCTGTTCCCCCCTCCGATATCTATATCAACCTAGCCCACTCTGATTGTCTATGACAAGCGAACTCTGCTCAGTATGTCAAATACCATCCTCATCCACTCCGTGGTCCTCCAAATGTGACTGATCTTGGCAAATGATCCTCACTAGTCCCACCAGCATGTCTCTTCCTACTATTCATTAGAGGAACTTTGCAGGTCTTCCCTTTATCCCCTTTTATGTTGTACGTTGTCATCCGTCTAGTGGTCACCCCACCATGCCCTCCGTTGTTCGTTCTAAGCATTATTCACTCCGATCCGATATTAAACACCATAAACGATCTGCTATTAAGAGGAATCTCTTAGGAGCAATTCACATGTGACATATTAGCGTCTACTCGTCCTTTCCGAAATCTGCTGTGTACACCAAGCACTTATGTCCGTCTCAATCCCATTATCAACATCCACCTCCAAATTCCTAGTCGTTTCAGCCGAGTTCTCTACCCGATGAGTCTCAGGGTCACCAACATGTGTAGGCATTAGCACTCCATCCCTACCACTTATTTCAGCTGTAGTCTTCGTTGCAACATCCCCCTTGTCCTTGTAAATTTTGGGTGGATGTCCAAAGCACTTACAAAATTGGCACACGGATAGAACCCGTTCATATTCCACCTTCTACTAAAAGATCTCTCTAGATTGAATCTCATATTCAACATGCAGAGGGAGTCCTTACCTGCTTCTATTTCCACGAAAACTCTGGCATATCCCAGCCTCGACCTCATCGTGGTCGCCCTACTAGGCTAGCCTATCTCATCATCAACGGAACATTCCAGTACATAATAGGGAGTTTCGGGAACCAGATCCACATTGGTACTGAATGAAGTACTTTCCGCTCACATTGGGACTGTGCCGTCCATTCCTTCATGATTATAAGTCAGCGGTCAAATGTCCATGGGCCGCCTTGCAAAATCTACTCCATATCCGTCTGCATCCCAAATCGCACATAGTAGAATCCATTTTTCCTTAGAAAAAACTCTATACTCCCCTTTGGCCACCATACTCGATAGGTATATGCTTGAATTTGGCTGCAGAAAGGCCTATTTTCAAGCACGTAAAGAACTACTGTGTTGCGCCAATACTCTCGTGTCTCCATCAGTTCCTCCTCTGGAAAGGTAGCAAGTATATTAGATCCGACCTTAGTCGGCTCAACAAACCGCAGCTGGCCATTAGAATTATATGTCATAGGACGACAAAGCTCTATCCATGACTTACTATGTGGTATGTCTCCCATGTCTGGCGTCTTGCCCTTCTCTTCATACATTGCCTTTCTAAACGTAAGAAAACTGCTCCCCCGTACTAGGATCTGCCCCCACCTGCAAATTTGTCGGTCCCTTGCTGCATGTCGCAGCATTTGAGAATACCATTGGCGAGTCCTTTAGCCCCGAGTGAACCCCTTTGTGTACACCTACCGTCATTTTTGAACTTTGGACAGATTGAGGAGCAACTCAACCTCCCCTTCCCACTCGCTCCGTCGATCTATCCATCTTCATCAGTAACCCGGATCCCTGTCATCCGCTCCAGGGACTCGCCCTCGACGACCATTCACAACCGTCGCCCACCCACCCCTGTCAGGCCTCTTTCCTGTCCGATGAGAGGCCAACCCAGGCGGCATAGACTGCAGATTGTCCATAAGGCCCCACCATCCTCAATCACCTTCACCCACCGCCTCCTCTCTAGCCACCGACCCCTCCCTGCTTGGAGATCGGTCGATCCTGACGACCCATCGACACACCAGGATCCCATTGCACAGCAGCCCTAAGATCGTCCGTCTCCGTCCCCAAATCGCTCGCGAGAAGTCCTAAGCTCAGTATAATTCAAAGTAATTAAAATTTTGAATTAAAAGCAGTGACTCTCAAATCGAGTTTATGCTAGCAAAAATTAAAAAAAAGAAGCCAAATTTAAACTTAGTTTTTGGCTTATTTTAAAGTTATTTTATTTTATTAATTCTAGATCTTTTCCTTAATTTTATATCAGCTTAGAATTTAAGTCATAATATATTTAATTATAAAATGAATCTAAAATTTTATTTCATTTATTATATCTCCTTTCCGCATGAATTGGCTGTTGCGTTGTACTCATGTTTAGACCTGTCAATGGTAGATCGAAAATCTGTATCCGATCCGTATTTGAACCGAAAATATCCGAAATTTCAGATACGGATACGGATTCGGTTATCATATCGGATATTTATCGGATATCGGATGCGGATACAGTAAATGTCATATCCGGACCAATAATATCCGAACCAATAATATTTAAATTATTTAATAAATTTAAAATATATTCAATGTATGCATGGGACTATTAGTTATATGTGCTTGTGTAAAAATTTTTTTGGTGCAAATGTAATCAATATATGCATAAAAATCTGCTGCTTATGATATTTCAATGTGAAAATCTGCACATATATCTGACAAAACATGTTGTTCCAATGTGAAAATCTGATGTCTCTGATATTTCAATGTGGAAATCTGCTGTTTCTAGACAAAATCTGTCGTTTCAATGTGAAAATTTGTTGTTTCTTGACAAAATCTGCTGATTCTGATTTTTTTTTCTTTTCTTCCATTTTAAAATATTTTTTTAGTAATCTTATTGGTTCGGATATTACCCGATATCCGTTAAAATTATTGGTAACAGATATGGTAGCCAAAACTTCTATCCGATCGGATATCGGATAGTTATCGAATATATCTAATAGTTAATGGTTCGGATATGGTAATGCCAATATCCGACCAATAAATTACGATTGACGGCCTACTCATGTTTATGGTATAGTAGGAAAAAAAAAATGTAAGTTTTTCAATTGGTCAAGTCTGAATTTAATATAAAATACTAATTAGTCCTAAACTCATTATAGCGAAAGGCAACCTTACCCCACTCAACAGTACATAATAGCACATACGCGTGGATTGTACGAGGCTGAAAATTCGGACTTGTACAATTGGAAAGCAGATTTTTCCAATCCGAAAATTCCAACTCGAACTCGCTGACGTCAATCCTATTGTCGTAGCTGGAAAATTTCCCCTCCTTTTAAAGCTAACCATTTATGAAGCTTGGCCGCATAAATCTCTCTTTCTCCAGTCGTATCCACAAAAATAAATTAAAAAAAAATCCTCCTTTTTCCTCTCTCTCTCTCTCTCTCTCATATTTTCCCCAATTCGAAACCCTAACCCTAAAACTTCCTCCCATGTCGAGCGCCAGCGTCTTCACCGACCTCCGTCGGCGGCGGTCCCCCCTCGCCGGATCCTTCTTCACCCCGTCCGACCTCACGGGCCTCCCCCTCGTCCGGTCCCTAGCCTCCGTCTCCGGCGACCTCGTCACCGCCCACTCGAGTCCCGCCACCCCCTCCCCGTTCCAGAGAAGAAACACTCGGCTCCTCCTCCTCAAGGTCAAGATCCTCCTCTCCCTCTTCGAATTCCTCATGGATTCCTCCTCCTTATCGTCGCCGTCGTCTCTGTACCTATCGTCGTCCGCAGTCGTCTGCTTGAGAGAGCTCTACATCATCCTCTTCCGGTCGAGGCTGCTTCTCGACTACTGCTCCCAATCGAGCCGGCTGTGGCTCCTAATCCAAAACCCCCAAATTTCCGGTCATTTCCATGACCTCAACAAGGAGATCGCCACCGTCCTCGACGTCCTCCCCGTCGGAGCCCTCGGCCTCCCCGCCGATCTTCAGGAACAGCTGCGTCTCCTCCGCCGCCAGTCGAGGAGGTCCAAGCTGTATATCGATCCTCGAGACGAGCTCCTCCGGCGGAGGATCTTCTTATTCCTCGACGAATTTGCGAAGGGACGGTCGCCGGACCGGACCGAGCTGAGAACCGCTTTCGTCGATCGGCTGGGGATCAGAAATGCCCAATCTTGCAGATTCGAGATTGACTTCTTGGAAGAGCAGATCCGCGGCAACGAGGAGGACTTCGCCGACCCCTCGGTCCTCGGCGGGATCGTCGCGCTGGCCCGCTACTGCAGGTTCTCGCTCTTCAAGCTGGCGGAGGGGAAGGAGCCGGAGAAAAGGAGCAGCTTTGGCGGCGGAAGCGGCCGGAAGTCGAAGAGGAGGGTTTCTTTCAAGGGGAGTGGGGATCTCTCGCTTATGGTTCCCAAGGACTTCTGCTGCCCGATATCGCTGGACATCATGCGAGACCCGGTGACGGTTTCCACTGGACAGACTTACGATCGGCCGTCGATCACTCAGTGGATGGAGGAAGGGCACAGGACTTGCCCCAACTCCGGCCAGACGCTGTCGCATAGGCGGCTGGTTCCTAACCTAGCGTTAAGGAGCCTGATTTCGCAGTGGTGCTCCATGCAGGGACTTGAGTACGGTCTGCCCGGTGCTTCCGATGCTTCTTCTGCTGAGAACGTCGCGGTTGCGTGTTCCAGCAGAGCGGCGGTCGAGGCGAACAGAGCCACAACTCGCATCTTGGTCCGGAAGCTTGAGGACGGGCTGGAAGCCGAGGAGGCGATTTCTGTCCGGGAGTTGAGATTGCTTGCCAAGACCGGGAAGGAGAACCGGGCCTGCATTGCCGAGGCCGGAGCGATACCGCTGCTGACGAGGCTCATGTCCTCGTCGGATGCTGCCACTCAGGAGAATTCAGTGACCGCCATCCTTAATCTCTCGATACACGATGGTAACAAGAGCAAGGTTATGGAGGAGGAGGGCTGCTTGAGATCGGTCGTCAGTGTTTTGAGGCAGGGGAAGACGATGGAGGCACAGGAGAACGCTGCCGCCACGCTCTTCAGCCTCTCAGCGGTCCACGACTACAAGAAGAGGATCACGGACGAGCCGGGGGCAGTGGAGGCACTGGCGGGGTTGTTGAGGAACGGGAGTCAGAGAGGGAAGAGGGACGCGGTGACGGCGCTGTTCAACCTCTCGACGCATCCGGACTGTTGCCTCAAGATGATGGAGTCAGGAGCGGTGTGGGCCCTCCTGGAGGCCTCGTCGGCGGCGGAGGGAGTGGCAGAGGAGGCTGTCGGGGCTCTGGGGCTGCTCATGAGACAGCAGATCGTGGCAGAAGTGGTTGGGAATGACGACACGGCCGTGGGCAGCTTAATCGCGGTGATGAGGAGGGGGACCCCGAAGGCGAAGGAGAACGCGGTCGCGGCGCTGCACGAACTGTGCAAGAGCGGAGGGGCCGCGGTGATCCAGAGGCTGGCCAAGACGCCGGCCTTGGGTGGGTTGATTCAGACTCTGCTGCTGACGGGGACGAAGAGGGCTCGGAGGAAGGCTGCGTCGCTCGCAAGGATGTGCCAGAGTTGCGAGCCGGAAGTGCCTTTTGCCGGGGATGCCGGATGGGGCATGGAGTATGCTACGACGAGGAGCAACTCGATGAGGCAGGGTTCGAGCTTCGTCGGCGGTGGGGATGTTTCGGTGTCAGTTGCCGTGTCGGTGCTGTAAATTTGGGTAGGTGGTGTAACACACATTCTTTCATTCATGTTTGGATGAACAACAAACTAGTTTAGGAAAATCAATCAACACTGTAATATGTAAACCATATTGATACAAAAAAAGAAAAAAGAAAAAAAAAAACAAGAAAATAAATTCGGTCATTGTGGTGCCCACTTGAACGTCTTCAATTTTGTCACTCTTTTCTTTTTGTTGCTGTTGGTAATGAGTTCTTCATGGAACTCTATTGAAGAAAATCATGAACTCTATAGAAGAAGAAAAGGAAGAAAATAATCTTTGTTTATTTATTAAAATGAGCAACTAATTCTTAGAATGGATATGCTTCTAAATTTATATACAAAATTATAATTGGTTATAATGGATAACCATCATATCTCTAAGCGATGTTTATATCCATAGTTGTTGCAACCATATCTAATTAGTTATAACTAAAACAAAATATTTTTTTGAGTGTGTACAACTCAGTAAACAATCTGTATCAGACTTCATGTGATCAATACAGTTGAAATGAGTGGAATTTCTCAAATGATTTTATTGATGGGCTCCTGCCATTACTTATAGAGAGTACACCTCCTCTTCACAATACAACTTCCGATGTGGGACTAAAGTCCCTTATTAGTTCTCAACACTCCCCTTCAAGATGGACGATAGATATTAATCATCCCCATCTTGTTACATAGCTTTGACAGACTCAATGAACTAAGACCCTTAGTCAGACAGTCTGCAACTTGTTCTTCTGAGCGAACATGGTCAATCTTCAGTATCCCTTGTTCCAGCTTCTCCTTGATGAAGAATCGATCGATCTCGATGTGCTTCATTTTGTCGTGCTGAACTGGATTGTTAGCTATACTTATTGCAGCTTGACTATCGCTCAGAAGACGTAATGGTGCTCCCTTGTCCAGCTTAAACTCTTTCAGCAGTGCTCTTATCCATAGCAACTCTGACACTCCCAGAGCTATTGTCTTGTATTCTGCTTCAGCTGTCGACCGTGCTACCACTGACTGTTTCTTGCTTCTCCATGAGACTACGTTTTTTCTACAAAAATACAGTACCCCGTGGTAGACCTTTTGTCGTCTATGCAGCTTGCCCAGTCTGCATCGCATTATCCCTCAACTTCTATGTGTCCTTTTTTCTTGAACCATATTCATTTTTTCGGCGTCCCTTTCAGATATCTCAATATCTGAGACACTGCTTCCATATGACCCGTTCTTGGATCATGCATGTAGCGGCTTACTACACTCACCGCAAATGAGATATCCGGGCGAGTGTGCCCCAGATAAATCAATCTTCCTACAAGTCTTTGATACCTTTCACGATCAACAGGCTCTCCTGCTTCTGCTCCCAGCTTGCACTTCTGGTCAATTGGAGTTACTGCTGCTTTGCATCCCAGCATCCCTGTCTCCTTTAGCAGATCTAGTGCGTATTTTCTCTGTGAGAGAACAATTTCCTGTTCGTCGTCACACACCTCGATACCCAGAAAATACCTCATCGCTCCTAAATCCTTCACCTCAAACTCCTTCGCGAGTTTTGACTTCAGCTTAGTAATCTCGACTTCACCATCACCAGCGATTATTATATCATCCACATATACAGCAAGTATAGTAATGTGGCCTCTTGTATGCTGGAGAAAGACCGTATGATCTGCATTTGTTTGATGGTACCCCATGCCTGTAACAGCCTTTCTGAATCTGTCAAACCAGGCTCGAGGAGATTGCTTAAGTCTGTATAGTGACTTCTTTAGTTTACACACTTTACCATGCGACGTCCCTCCGTCTGATTCTGTCGCATAGCACCCTGGCGGGGGTTCCATGTATACTTCTTCTTGCAGGTCCCCATGGAGAAAGGCATTTTTTACATCTAACTGGTATAGCTTCCATCCATAGTTTGCTGCAATGGAGACAAGAGTTCTTACCGTGCTCATTTACGTTACTGGGGCAAACATATCATCATAGTCAATGCCATATGATTGTGTGTATCCTTTTGCAACCAACCTCGCCTTGTACCGCTCTACTTTTCCTTCTGGCGTCTCCTTTACTGTGTACACTCATTTGCATCCCACAACTTTCTTCCCTTTGGGTAATGGAACCAGCTCCCATGTCTTATTTTTCTCTAGTGTCCCAAGTTCTTCCATCATTGCAGCTTTCCACCTTGGATTTTTCTTTTCTTCCTGCCAACACTTGGGCAAAGAAGTAGAGTCAAACGATGCAATGAAGGCTCGATAATTTGGAGAAATGTTAGAATAAGACAAGAAGTTGGCAATGTCATGCTCATAATCATCATAACGACGAGGAGCCTTACCCGCATTGATGCGAGAATATCTCCTTAAAGGAGCAATAAGTGGTGGAGAGGACATACCATCAGAGTCAGAGAGATCCGCATCGGAATCAGAGTGATTCAGTGCGAGGGCAACATCTTCAAGAGCCGGGGCAGGAGTAGACGAGGGACTTGGTATGGTAGGCACTGGACTTGGTACAGTAGGCACTGGCACTGGGCACGGCTTCTCCCCCTGCGTAACATATGTATTGTCTTTTTCATCGGAGTCACTGCTATCTCCCCCTTTCGTCCAGTTCTCCACGACCGGACACGGGACCGATCCGACTACCACGTTTGGACTTATTCTCTCCCCCTCATGTCTAACACTCTCCGTGTTAGGTGTGTCACCAAACGCTGAACCTTCATCTGAACCACAGTATGGTTCCAGTTTTCGGAATGTAACGTCCATGCTTACAAACAGTTTCCGCTCAACCGGGCTCCAACATGCATATCCCTTCTGAGTCGTCGTGTACCCGACAAAGACACATTTAACCGCTCTAGGATCCAGTTTACCAACTTTCGGCCTATTATCTGGGATAAAACACACACACCCAAATACTTTCGGTGGAACTGTGTAAGTGGTTACACCAGTAAGCATTTCCAACGATATTTTTCAGTCCAATACCTGAGATGGCATTCTGTTGATGAGATAAGAGGCCGTTAAGACAGCTTGTCCCCATAAGTGTTTTGGGACATTAATAGCCAGCATCATCGTCCGTGCGACCTCCAGCGGATATCTGTTCTTCTGTTCGGCCACACCATTTTGTGCCGATGTATAGGCACATGAAGTTTGGTATAGTATTCCATGAGTGGATAAATACTCAACAACCTTCTTATTAGTATACTCCGTCCTATTGTCAGACCGTAAGTACTTAATTTTAGTGCCATATTGTGTTTCTACCCGGCGATAAAAATCTCAAAATGCCGTAAAGATGTCACTTTTATTCTTCATAAGGTAGACCCAAGTCACGCGAGTATAACAATGAATAAAAGTGACGAACCATCGAAAATCGTTAATACCGGTTGTAGGACAAGGGCCCCATACGTCCGAATGTATCATGCCAAATGCAGCTAAACTTCTATTCCCAGAGCTCACATACGAGCTTCTGGTATGTTTTTCCAACTCACAAGCGTTACAAAATAACTGCTCTTTATTAGCCCTTTGATATAAGGACAGATACATTCGACTAATAACTTTAAAAGAAGAATGCCCGACACGCTGGTGATGGAGGAGCAATTCGTCTTCTACACTGCTACGTGAAGCGTCCGGTTGCGTGTCTGCTACTAGAGATGCCAATGCTTTGTCCAGTCCAGTCCTGTCCAAGTACCATAGCCCCTTATGCCATGTGCCAGTCCCTAGTCGCCGTCCTGTCCCTTCTCCTGAAAAGTTACCTTAGGAATGTCAAAGGAAATAATACAGTTTAGATCAAGGATAATGGCACTAATAGATATAAGATTGACAGGAAAAGAAGGAGCATATAAGACATTATTGAGAGTAAGGGAAGGGGTGCATGCGACAGTGCCTTTACCCTTTATAGGTCTGGAGATACCATCAGCAGTCTGAATACTCTCCGGCAACGGTAGGTGAGTATAGTCCTGAAACTCACCACGGGATCCCGTGACATGGCGAGATGCCCCATAGTCCATAATCCAACCTGGCTGATGGACAGATACAAGAGCACGTGCAGGTATACCTGTGCTGGGTTGGGCAAAGCAAGTGATGTGATCCCCCGAGGTAGATGACGCCCCAGGAGTGATATGACTGTCGGCCGAACCCAGCTTTGTGCCTCGCAACTTTGCAAGGAACTCCCGCTCAAGCGGGGTTATTTCTGCCAGTTGAGTTTTTTTCCCTTCCTCCGCCAGATGTGCTTTGTGTCCTCCAAAATAATCTTCCCTTCTACCAGCATATCCTCCTCTACCACTACGACGTCCTCCACGTCCCCGTCCGTGATCACTAGACTGACTTCGTAGGAGTTTTGGACAAAATATGATGTAATGTCCGGAGTCACCACAGTTGTGGCACACACCACTCACAGATAGAGGCTGAGTGAAGGCAGCAAGGGCAAACTTTTCAACCGCGGCTTGGTCCCCTTGGAAGGAGCCCTTGTTGGACATCAACTTCAATCGAGCTTCTTCCTGTGTCATGACCGCTATAGTGTAGAACCCTAGAGGGGGGGTGAATAGGAAAATAAAAAATAACTAGTACAACAGAAGCAATATATGACAAATAAAAATAAAGAGTGAGAAGATCAAACACAAGATGTACCTGGTATCCTCGCTTGAGGCAATCCAGTCCCGGAACTCTCTCCGGCTTAAATCCACTATTTAGTCAAATAGTACACACGAGTTTGGATCCGAAGAGCTCGCCAACTTCAACACGAGTTTGGATCCGAAGACTCGCCAACTTCAACACACGAGTTTTCTTACGAAGGCTCGCCAACTTCAAACAAATGAGAAGAGAAACTTGTTTATCTTCTAACACGTGAAGATCGAAATTTATAACTCTTAAATACTCTATCACTTTGGGAGAGGATGACAATTAAAAGCTTGAAGAGTATTAATGGTGGAGCTCTTGGATGTTGGAAAATTTATGGCAAGAGTTGGTGAAAGCCGCAAGAGAGAGAGAGAGCTTTCTTTTATAGAGAAACCAAGAGTTGGTGGCATTTAATGCTTCTGAATACAGGCAGACCGGCATGCCGTCGGTATACAGCAGCATGCCGTCGGTATGCAGCGGCATACCGTCGGTATACCGGCCAAATAGTAACGGTCATATTAATGACCGTTTGAGAGCATTAAATGCGGTCATTAATGCTAGTCAGAGCAAATAAAAAACCAAATATTTGAAATTCGGTATACCGCCGGTATGTCGGAGCATGCCGTCGGTATGCCGACAATTTGTCACAACAAGTTTTGGGTTGCTAAAATCGGTATACCGTCGGTATGCCGGAGCATGCCGTCGGTATGCTGACAATTTGTCACAGCAAGTTTTGGGTCGCTAAAAACGGTATACCGTCGGTATGCCGGAGCATGCCGTCGGTATGCCGACAATTTGTCACAGCAACTTTCTGGACACAAAAATTGGTATACCGCCGGTATGCCGAAGCATGCCGCCGGTATGCCGATAATTTGTCACAGCAACTTTCTAGGCTCTAAAACCGGTATACCGCCGGTATGCCGAAGCATGCCGTCGGTATGCCGCTCTGTAGGTATTTGATTTTTGACTTGTTCTTTTACTTGTCATCCGTCCTTAGGTGTTTACAGATATACCTAGACTTGTACAGACACGAAGACTATTAGCAGGAGGACGCCATCTTATGCAAGGAGTGCCGGTAGCTGCTTCAATCTTCGATGCGAAGGATGGATGCTCTTGAACGGAAAGTCTGTATGTAGTTGAGCTTCTGAGAGGATATGTATCTGAAGACGCAGAATACTAAACTACGAAGATGTTGTTAATAATCAAAATAAAATGTGCCAACAATCTCCCCCATTTTGATAATTGACAAAATAGAGAGAGAGCATCTTCAGGGAGTAACTCCTCCATAGGAAGACAACTCCCCCTCAATACGTTTTCTCCCCCTTTGTCACTTAGTCAAAGATGGGAAAACAAATTTAAAAAATTGCAATAATGAGAACAATAGCATAGAATAGAAAGCATGTATTTATATATTGAAGTGATAGCTTAATACATGCAAGATGTTCATACTTCAAAAGACAAATAAAAAGACTCTCCGCACGAGAGTTTGATAACAAGAGACAGACATAAACTAAGTCCCCGAAGGACTGCAAAGTACTAGGATCAACCACACAAAGGTCCCTGAAGGACCACAAAAGACAGAATAAAAAAAAACAAACACACATAACTAGAGCACGCATTTTTCGAGACCATCATCCAAAGGTAAGACACCCGTACTCGTCCGTCGGATCGTCCCCACCATCCTGAGCTTGTTGAAAGGCACCATAAGGATCAATGCCGTCCGGGTACATGAACCCATAGGCATTGGGATCGGAGAAGCGCGAACCCTGGTACATTGGATCTTGAAGATTGAGATCCAGATACATGTCCCGGTCTTGAATGGTGCGCTGGATAAAAAAAGCTTGATCATGAAAGCGGGCTTAAATCAGATTCCCAATTTATCGCCCGTCCCTTGAAGACATTGTGATGAACGAAGTGTTGGAACCATAGCTCGGCCGCCAAGGAATTGGTAAAGACCCGTTGGTCATACCCGTAAGGTTGAGCCACCGGGATGAAAGGGCTGAAGAAAGAGGAGGAGGAGGAGCGGGGACGCTTCGGATTTTCCATGGAGGAAGGTTAGGGTTTTGGAGAGGATGATAGAGGAGTAGGAAGAAGAGATAGAACAGAAAGGGTTTTAATAGAGGAGGGAGATGAAAGGATGGATTTGAATTTTGGAGGGTGGGTTGGGAACGGATGTAGAGGGAGTAATGAAAGGTTAGTGGGTTAAAAATAAGGAAAGTGGAGTAAAAAGAGAAGGAAAAAGGAGGATGTGAAGAGATGGGTAATAAATGAGATGGGAGGTTAAGAATTTGAAAGATGAGAGGGTAATTAATAGGGAAGAGATTGATGTGAGAGGAATTTAATGATGATGGAGAAGAATAAAGGGAGAAGGAATAAAGGTGGGCCCAGTTCTGGATTTGAAATCCTGTCCGCCTCCATCCGGCATACCGACGGTATGCCGACGTGTACCGACGGTATGCCGAGTTTCGAAACAGAACCTAATTCTGAATCGAAAAACGACATGCCGCCGGTATACCGCTGTATACCGTCGGTGTGCCGGCCGAGAGGGACTATGGACCAAAGGATAAAATGCCTAATTCACGGTAAAGGAAGGTGAAGCGATCTTCCGGGAGCGGTTTGGTGAAAATATCGGCTAACTGATAGGTAGTATCAATAAATTCAAGACGAATATCTCCATTTTGTTGATGGTCACGAAGAAAATGGTGTCTAATTTCAATGTGCTTCGTGCGTGAGTGACAAATCGGGTTTTTCGTGAGATTGATTGAGCTAGTGTTATCACATTTAATAGGGGTGCAAGGATGAGAAATGCCATAATCTAAAAGTGTTTGTGACATTCAAAGAATTTGTGCACAACAACAACCAGCCGCAATATACTCGGCCTCAGTGGTTGAAAGAGCAACAGAATTTTGTTTCTTACTAAACCACGATGCCAAAGACTTCCCGAGGAATTGACATGTGCCACTAGTGCTTTTTCGGTCAATCTTGCATCCGGCAAAATCCGCATCCGAAAAGCCGTGAAGCTCAAAGGATGAGGATTTCGGATACCAAAGACCCATGTTAATGGTGCCTTTGAGATAACGAAAAATGCGCTTAACGGCACACAAGTGTGATTCCTTTGGATTGGCTTGATATCGTGCACACAAGCAAACACTAAACATGATATCAGGACGGCTAGCAGTTAAATAAAGTAAGCTACCGATCATACCTCTATACTTACGAATGTCGACCGATGTGCCATCTTCATCATTGTCAAGCTTTGTCGTTGTGGCCATAGGAGTCCTCATTGATTTGGATGAGTCGAGGTCGAAACGCTTGAGGAGGTCCTTTGTATATTTCGCTTGATTGATGAAGGTTCCTTTGGGTCCTTGTTTGATTTGTAACCCCAAAAAGAAGGAAAGTTCATCCATCATACTCATTTCAAACTCTTCCTGCATAACTTTAGCAAATTCTACACAAAGTGTGTTGTTAGTAGAACCAAAAATAATATCATCGACATAAATTTAAACCAATAAGAGAGTGCCATTATGGGATTTAATAAAAAATGTTGTGTCAACTTTTCCCTTTGAAAAATTGTGAGAAACAAGAAAAGAGCTAAGGCGCTCATACCAAGCACGGGGAGCTTGTTTGAGGCCATAAAGGGCTTTGTGGAGTTTGAACACGTGATTAGGAAATTGAAAATCTTCAAAGCCGGTAGGTTGTTTAACATAAACTTCCTCTTTAATAATACCATTTAGAAAAGCACTCTTAACATCCATTTGAAAGAGCTTAAAGTCATTAAAACAAGCAAAAGCACAAAGCATACGAATGGATTCAAGACGTGCAACCGGAGCATAGGTTTCGTCGTAGTCAATGCCTTCCTCTTGGTTATAGCCTTGAGCAACTAATCGGGCTTTGTTACGAGTCACTAACCCATCTTCATTAAGTTTGTTACGAAACACCCATTTTGTTCCAATAATGGGATGATTGCTAGGTTTTGGGACAAGTTCCCAAATCTTGCTTCGCTCGAATTGATTTAGCTCCTCTTGCATAGCTATCATCCAAAACTCATCAAGAAAAGCATCATTAATATTTTTAGGCTCTACTTGAGAGATAAAAGCCACATTTGCACAAAGATCACGAGTGGCGGATCTAGTGCTAATACTGGAGGAAGGATTCCTAATGATAAGCTCCTTAAGATGATTGGTGACAAATCTCCATTCTTTTGGGAGATCCTTTTGAGGAGGCTCGAGAGGAGGAGACTCTTTTGATGGAGTCACAACTTCATTGTTAGATGAAGAAGGACGATCTTCAATAGAGGAGTTCTCCGATCCAAACGAGATGTCATCAATATCCTCGAAAGAGGAGAATGTAGAAGAGTTGAGTTCATTAAAAGAGACATTGATTGACTCTTCGACAACAAGACTTCTTTTGTTAAAAATACGAAAACCTTTACTATGAGTAGAGTATCCAAGGAATATTCCTTCATAGGCTTTTTCTTCAAACTTGCCTAGGTTATCCTTGGTATTCAAAATAAAACACTTGCAACCAAAAACTTTAAAATATTCAATAGAGGGAATTTTGTCAAACCAAAGCTCATAAGGAGTCTTCTTAGAAATAGGTCTAATCAAGACCCTATTAATAACATGACATGCCGTATTAACGACTTCCGCCCAAAAATATTGGGGGAGCTTATATTGGTTTAACATAACCCGGGCCATATCGTCAAGGGTTCTATTCTTTCTCTCCATAACACCATTTTGTTGAGGAGTTCGTGGACAAGCAAAATCATGTCCAAAATTATTCTTTTCACAAAATCTTTTAAAATCGGCATTATCAAATTCTCCTCCATAATCACTTATAATTTTGTTAATAGAAAAACCTTTCTCATTTTGAACATGTTTACAAAAGGCAACAAATTCACGAAAAGTATCACTTTTGCAAGCAAGAAAAATAACCCAAGTAAATCTTGAAAAATCATCAACTAAAACAAAAGCATAAAGCTTGCCTCTAAGGCTAGCAACTCTACTAGGCCCAAAAAGATCCATATGGATAAGTTGAAGGGGTCTAGAAGTACCACAGAGTTGATTGATTTGAAGGAAGACTTTGTTAACTTACTCTTCTCGCATTCTTCATACACCATATCCTTTTTGAATGGGATACTTGGGAGTCCTCTTACGAGCTTCTTGGTAGCAAGACGAGAGATGGTATCCATGTTGGCATGTCCAAGCCTCATGTGCCAAAGCCAACTCTCATCATTTTTAGCAACTAAGCACCTGTCATTGTTAGTGTCTTCAACAAGATATAAAACATAGATATTATTTTCTCTAATTCCTTCATAAACAATAGATCCATTAGAACTATCGGTAATGAAGCATTTGAGCTTAACAAACTTGATATCATAACCATTATCGGTAAGATGACTAATACTAAGAAGATTGTGTTTAAGATTAGTAACAAGACACACATTCTTAATACAAGGATAAGGAAGGGAACCTATATTATCATTCCCTATAATGTGACCTTTGAGATTG
This sequence comes from Iris pallida, assembly GCA_029216955.1. Lineage (NCBI taxonomy): Eukaryota > Viridiplantae > Streptophyta > Magnoliopsida > Asparagales > Iridaceae > Iris > Iris pallida. The sequence continues at coordinate 12,179,025 of JANAVB010017598.1, forward strand.
TTACCAAAAGAGACGTGTCCTTCCTTCTTCATCGATAGCGTTGTAAATAATGAAGCATCCCCGGTCATGTGCCGTGAACAACCGCTATCGAGAATCCACTTGCTTCTAGCATGAGAAGGACTCTTCACCTACAACATAAGTTGAAGATGAACATTTTGGTACCCATGATCTTATGGGTCCTTGAGGGTTAGTCTTAGGAACCCACATAAAAACTTTCTTGTCAACAAGTTTCCTTGTATGACAATAATTGGTCGTCTGTCCATGCAAGCCACAGTAATTGCAAATCATAGAGGATTTAGAAGAAGATATGTGAGAATCATGCATGTGTGAATCTCTAGTGCGAGGAGCTCTAGCATTAGTATTGTGATAATGATAATAAAAAGCATGATGCGAAGTGTTTTTCTTAACAAAAGGTCCTTTCCTTGTGTTAGGAAAGGATTTATGTGTTGTGTTCATGTATGAAGTATGCCTAGCATTGTGGTGAGTGTGGAGATGTCTAGGAGCATGCATGTGAGTAGTGTCCTTATTACCAAATTTCTTACACTGTATAAGAAGATCATTATACTTAATAGAAGTGTCATATTCTCTCCTATTAGCATCTTGAACTTTGTGCATAGCAAATTCATAAGAGCTTATCATGGATTGAATCTCATCATTCTTTTTCTTGATGGTGTCAAGAGATTCTTGAAACTTGAGTCGCAAGGACTCTATTTCATCCGTGTCAGAAGCAGAAGATTTTCCCTTCACATCAATAATGATGCTTGAGAGCCTCTCTACTTCAAGTTGAAGAGCTTCAACCTCTTTAAGAGATTTCTTGTATTTATTCCAAACACCTTTGTGCTCTTCATGCAATTCAAGAATAGCTTTCTCCAAATCATCATAGGTAAGAGTGTTTAAGGAGAAATCATCAAGTACCTCATCGGTTGCCATGAGACAGACGTTGGCATTGTGTTTGTACTCCTTGTCGTTGTCGGAGTCGCTCGTATCACTTTCACACCAAATGCTTGTGTTGGCGAACTTTCTGGAGGACGAGCTTCCCTTGCTAGGCTTCTCGTACTTGCTTGAGTCTTTTCTTATCATCGGACAATCCCTCTTGATGTGTCTGGGTCTTCTGCATTGATAGCACGCCGGATCTTCTTCGTTGTCCCGTCTGAAGTGGTTGGCTTTGTTGAATTTTAGGAACTTCCGGAAGTGCTTAGCTGTGAGAGCTATTTCTTCATTGTCGTTCGACTCATTGTCGTCGGAGCTATCCTTGGAGTAGGACTTTGTCGCTTTGAGAGCAAGAGATTTCTCCTTCTCTTTGGTCTTCTCCTTCTCCTTCTCTTGTATGGAGGATTCCTCTTGATCCTTCATATCGAGCTCGTGAGTCATTAGCTTACCCATGAGGGTCTCAAGGTTCATGACTGTTAGATCGTTCCCCTCAATGATTGCGGTAGCTTTAGGACTCCAAACTTTCGTCAATCCTCTAAGAATTTTTCTGATCTTTTCATGAGCAGGATATTCCTTAACAAGAGAAGAGAGAGGGTTAATAATGTCACCAAAACGAGTAAACATGCAAGTAATAGATTTATCATGCTTCATTTTAAAGGACTCATATTCTTGCGTGAGTCTACTAATCTTGGATTCCTTCACTTGTGAAGTTCCCTCGTGTGTGACTTCAAGTAACTTCCAAATCTCATTGGAAGTCTTGCAAGTAGAGATTCGGTTGAATTCACTACTGTCGAGAGCACAATAAACAGCATTCATTGCCTTGGCATCTCGACTCGTAAGCTTCTTGGTGTTTTTAGTAAGTGTGTCCCGAAGGGTGTCAGAAGCAATATCCTCAATAACTCTGGAAGGAGTAGAAAGACCATTTATCACGCAATCCCATAAATCGAAATCTATGGACTTCAGATAAATGCTCATTCTAATCTTCCAGTAGTTATAGTTGGTTCCATCAAATAGGGGAGGCCTATTTGTGGAGTGTCCTTCATTGTGGAAGGTGTTGATACTAGGGTTAGAGGCCATGGATCACTCAAAGGGTGTAAATCCAAATCAAGAGAACAAAGCTCTGATACCAATTGTAGAACCCTAGAGGGGGGTGAATAGGAAAATAAAAAATAACTAGTGCAACAGAAGCAATATATAATAAATAAAAATAAAGAGTGAGAAGATCAAACACAAAATGTATCCTGGTATCCTCGCTTGAGGCAATCCAGTCCCAGAACTCTCTCCGGCTTAAATCCACTACTTAGTCAAATAGTACACACGAGTTTGGATCCGAGGAACTCGCCAACTTCAACACGAGTTTGGATCCAAAGACTCGCCAACTTCAACACACGAGTTTTCTTACGAATGCTCGCCAACTTCAAACAAATGAGAAGAGAAACTTGTTGATCTTCTAACACGTGAAGATCGAAATTTACAACTCTTAAATACTCTATCACTTTGGGAGAGGATGACAATTAAAAGCTTGAAGAGTATTAATGGTGGAGCTCTTGGTTGTTAGAAAATTTATGGCAAGAGTTGGTGAAAGCCTCAAGAGAGAGAGAGCTTTCTTTTATAGAGAAACCAAGAGTTGGTGGCATTTAATGCTTCTGAATACAGGCAGACCGACATGCCGTCGGTATGCAGCGGCATACCGTCGGTATACCGGCCAAATAGTAACGGTCATATTAATGACCGTTTTAGAGCATTAAATGCGGCCATTAATGCTAGTCAGAGCAAATCAAAAACCAAATATTTGAAACTCGGTATACCGCCGGTATGCCGGAGCATGCCGTCGGTATGTCGACAATTTGTCACAGCAAGTTTTGGGTTGCTAAAATCGGTATACCGTCGGTATGCCGGAGCATGCCGTCGGTATGCCGACAATTTGTCACAGCAAGTTTTGGGTCGCTAAAAATGGTATACCATCGGTATGCCGACAATTTGTCACAACAACTTTCTGGACACAAAAATCGGTATACCGTCGGTATGCCGAAGCATGCCGCCGGTATGCCGACAATTTGTCACAGCAACTTTCTAGGCTCTAAAACCGGTATAGCTGGTATGCCGAAGCATGTCGCCGGTATGCCGCTCTGTAGGTATTTGATTTTTTGACTTATTCTTTTACTTGTCATCCGTCCTTAGGTGTTTACAGATATACCTAGACTTGTACAGACACGAAGACTCTAAGCAGGAGGACGCCATCTTATGCATGGAGCGCCGGTAGCTGCTTCAATCTTCGATGCAAAGGATGGATGCTCTTGAACGGAAAGTCTGTATGTAGTTGAGCTTCTGAGAGGATATGTATCTGAAGACGCAGAAAACTAAACTATGAAAATTCTGTTAATAATCAAAATAAAATGTGCCAACATATAGCTTCCTCCAAGGCTGAAAGCGTGGGTTGGGACAGAAGAATATTCCTTCTCTGCTCAAACACAGTGTTGAGCCCCTTCAGGAACTTCATCATTCGCTGTCGCAAAATATAAGCCAGGAACATCTAAAAATACTTTGCAATCGTCGGTTCGACTTGTGCATCTTCCATCCCAAGAGGATCATAGTGATCCAGATCAGACCAATACTTCTTCAACAGGGCTGCATACTCAGAGATGGTACGGTCGTCTTGGGCCACCCTATTAAGTTCATCATGAAGTTGGAAGACCCGCATGGGGTTGCTCGAGCCTGAGTACATATCCTTCAAAATTCGTCATATCAGTGGCAGCCTCCATCGCGTCGACATTGCCCAACACCTGGTCGGTCAAGGAGGCTGTCAACCACCCAGCTACGACATTGTTGACAATCTTCCAGATAGCAAACTCCTTTGAGGAGGGATCGGATGGCGCCTTCGTTTGGCCATTGACATAGCCAACCAAGCCACGTCCCTTCAGCGTCCGTATCGCCTGTCTCGACCATTTCAAGTAGTTGGACGTTCCTTCCAACTTTGTCTCCAACTTTTCCAACTTCTCCATTTTTTAGGGTGACGGATCCACATCAGTATGGGTCACCCGTGTGGTTGCCTCGGTTAATCTCTTTGATAAGATCTCATCAACCAGGGACTTCATCTCTTCTGTCGTCAGTTTACCACTGATAGAATCTATGGCGTCTTCAACTGTGAGTAGGGTGGTCTTGTTGTATCCCTAGTCATCGTCCTCATCATAGTCTACTAACTGCTGGGTGTCCTGATCTCGGGTGTCTATGTCATCAACTATAGAGACCAGGGGAGAACAACAAGTGGCCACCTCACAGAAATTCTTCAGGCATACGAGCAATTAGAACCGCGTCATGATGACGAGGGTAGATAGTTCAAGTATAACCAATTGGACCGTGACTTCGTGCATGATCGATATTTTCAGAACTCCGAGTAGGAGCTGTGCGAAAATAACAAACTTTTGCAAGCACTTCCGAAGAAGGTGCAAAAAAAACAAAAAATTGGGGCACTGCACAGCAGTTTCGGGCGGGAGGCAGTTCCGGGGGCGCTGCACAGCAGGTCCGGGAGGGGAGGGGCAAGTCCGGGGCGCTGCACAGCAGGTCCGGAAGGGCAGGTGGGGGAGCTAGAATAGTAGATCGGGGTGTGGTGGGGGGCTGGCGTCAGGGAGAGAGGGGTGGTCCAGGGCGCTGCACCGCAGGTCCGGAGGAGGGGAGGAGCTGGAATAGTGGATCAGGGGGTCACTACTAAAATCTGTCAAATCAGCGACACCTCAGGACGTCGCTAAATAGGAAAAATATGTCGCTAATTGAAATTAGCGACGTCTTTAGCGACGTTTGGATGTTGTCACGATTAACCTAGTCGCTAAACAACACGACGTCGCAATACGTCGCTATTGCGACGACACTTAGCGACGCATAAACGTCGCTAATTCAGCGACTACCAGCGACGTAAAATGACAGTAGTTACCGACGTAACCTAACGACGTTGAGCGACTTGAAATGCATCGATGCTGACCTGGCTTGAGAGCCAAAAGACGACGTTCTGCGACTTTTGTTACGTCGCTATAGTACCGACATATAGCGATGTTTAGCGACGTGGTACGTAGCGACGTTTAGTGACGATCAGCGACGGTATTCATCACAGTTAGCGACGTTTTGATACTTACTTAGCGACGTAATCTTTCATCGCTGGACGTCGCTGAACGTCGCTAATGTTGAAAAAAAATAAAAAAAAATAACATTTGCAGCATTCCCTATAATATTTGCAGCATTTGTAGCATTTGTAGCATCCCCTACAGCATTTGTCACAACAGCGACGGTGTGTATCACGAACACAGTATCAAACAATACAGATACACACAATCAAGAACACGTTTGAAACACAATCTCATCAATCAACACATATATATGAAAAACTGTAACAACATTGTCAAACATAGTGCTCTACATAAGAATAATGTATGTATAGCCACATAAAAGACCCAACAATGGGCCATCACACAACAATATATATATATATGTCGACTGCGACTGATCAGGAGGAGCATCACTGTTCCTGGAAAGAAGGTAAGCATACTGCTCTGGTGTAAGAACCACCGACGATGATGAAGGAGGAGGTAATGCAACCGCTGGAGAAGGAGGTAGTGTAACCGCTGGAGAAGGAGGCAGTGTAACCGCTGGAGATGGGTGCGTCTGCGTCTCCTCTAGGGCTAGCAGTCTGGCGCTGCATTGCACCATGCAAGCCGCTATCCTAGTAACGGTGTCGTGAATGGACTCCTGCGTCCCCTGTACGTGCCGCACGGTGCGCTCGAGCTCGTCAAAGCGTGCGGTGACCGACACAGCGTCCCCTTGCGCCTGAGACCCTGGCTGCTCAGAAATCCTCCTCAGCATATCGTTGTACAGCTCAGCAATCTGGCGGACAATGGTACCCTCGACTCGGGATGACTCGGCCTGTGACGGCTGTGAATGTGTACTGGTAGAGGAAGCCCAGGATGCCTGCGTCACAACAAATGTACCGTAGGACCCCGTACCGTAGTACGTACCCCTCTGAAGACCACCAATAGCAGTCTTCCAGAGCTCGTCCTCCGACTGAGGCGGAGAGGGCTGCGATGTACCAACCCTCCCTCTGTCGGTATACTAGCACTCGCACGCTCATCACGTAGCCTAAAAACTCTTCCTAGAAATCATTGTGCATCTCTATAAATCAGTACTTACCTAAATTAGCCTAATAAACGTCTAAAGTATTTAATTATTATTAACTATATTGTTATCTGTATATACTTCAAGTTGTGTTAAAAATTAACGAAATCTAAATTAGTACTTACATAGCGCTGAATAGCCCGGTCGTCGATGAGCTTTCCGTCCTTCCGATGGGTGGCCAGGAAGACGGTCACCATGTTTGCATCCTCACCCCTCTTTACCTGCGTGTTTGTTATATTTTATTCTTTAGTAAAATAGAAAATTATATACTCCTACTATCAATAAAATCTTATATTTTGCAATAAATTACATACCAGACGACGGAAATGCTCCGTCATAGGAATCGATCCACCACACCACTTTTCGGCCCTCATCCTAGCCGCCTTGGCCTTCTCTGATCGCTCTCTGTACCGGGACTCCTCAAATCGAGCCCTCATCGTGGTCCACTGGTCAGGTGTGATCCAACCAGCAATCGGCTTTCCGGAGCGCTGACGAGCTTTCTGATCGTCAATTGCATCACGGATCAACTTGGCGGCGACGGCAGGAAACTGCCTCTCAATCTGCTTGGCCCGGTGTGGTGGATAAAAGGAAGTCCTCTACAACAATTACAAATTAAAATAATATGTTCTAAAAAATGCTTAAAATTATATTAATCATACTAAATTAACTATCTTTAGTTACTTTGAAGTGGGCAAACCAGAATGCCTTCCTCTCTTCCGAGGCATCCGAGTAGTTGATCCACGGACCCCCATAGTTGGACCTTAGAAAGGATCCCAACGCTCTCTGTACCGACGATGGACGATATCTGTATACAACGATAACCGACGTATTAATGAATATATATAGATATACAGACATGCATAATATATATATATATATATATATTCATTTAACTTACTTCGTAGGACCGTCGGCCCAAATCTCCATCCTCGTCTCGTCCTGAGGTGCGCATGGAGGGTCGCTCTGGTATGGATCCGCCCGGGCGGGAGTAGGGACTACCTCCTCCACCCGCTCTCCACCCGCCATGCTACTGTCAGCGGTATGAAGGCTAGGGGAAGTAGTATGATCAGCAAGCCTGGAACTGCTCGTCGCAGGTGTACTGCCACCCGAACCTGCGACCGTACGGTACAATGGAGTGCTCGGGTCAGACGATGGTCCGGAGCCATCCTCTGGTAACGGAGCTCTCTGCCCACCTAAGGACACGGCTCGTCCTGACCTATCTCTGTGTCATCCTGAGGTGCCTCCGCGTCGTCCTACCATGCTGATAATAACATATGATTGAAAATATAAATAAATACAATGACAGTTTAGAAATATCTGCATACATTGGAGTTCATAATTTAAGTTTTCAAAAATCTGAATACTAATAGAAATGATCATAGTTCATAATTTAAGATTACAGAAATATGAATACATCAAAATCACAGTTTCTCAATCATCCTCTGAAAATTCATCTTCTTCGTTTGCCTCCTCCTCCTCCTCATCCTCTTCCTCTTCCTCCTCATCGTCACTAGCATCTCCTTCGTCTTCCCCTTCGGATACTTGTACCTCTTCTACACAAGTAGATATTGAATGGAAAACTTCTGCTGAGTCGACATCAACTATATTTGGTACAAGAGGCAGCTCGTCCTCCTGATAAGCCATTTCGTCGACGTCGTAGGTATTTCTGGCTTTAGTCTTGCATACTGTCCACCAGTCGTACCTCGTTGTTCCCCGTCTAGGATATGTTATAAAATATATGAGTTGAGCTTGACTTGCTAGGATAAATGGTTCGTATCCTTGGTATCGACGACGGTAGTTAATATCCACAAGACCATGCTTGTCAATTTTTCATCCTTGATCTTGTATGGGATCGAACCAATCAACTTTAAACAACACGATCTTGGCAGGCTCTATGCCATAGTTGTATGTCAATTCCACGATCTCCTGTAAGACGCTATAGAAATCATTGCCTGGAGTGACATCTTTGTAGTTTGTAGATTTGATACACAAGCAACTGTTTTTTGTGGAATCAAGATCCAGAAAGCTATCTCTGATGAGAGAATTTGTTGACTTGAACTTAAACCCATTCACGCAATAACTTGGCCATATTTTGACGGCATAAATTGGTCCCTTGGCAAGAGTTCTAATAGATTCATTCTCAAGGATGACGTCCGGACGATCGACCTAAACACGAGAAGATACAAAATTAAGTTTAATGTTAAGTTATTTCTTGTGCAGTTGTGAATGGAGGAAGATTCTAACTAGCTTCTTACGTACATATGCAGTCAACCAAGATGGAAAATGAAGTCTTATTTCTTCTTCTACTTCTTCATCTGCAATGTATGGTCTACTTGACCTCACCTCATCATTAAATTTGCTGAAAACCAATAAATATCGGGATATACTCGTTAAATTATAATAACGTAATCAACAAATAGATGACTTGAACGTTGAAGATTTTCACTTACCACTCTAGCCTTTCCACTTCATCCTTCTCGCAGTTGAGTAATATATATAACTGGGCAGCTTTAGTTCCTCATCATTCAAATATCTCTTTTTCAGTTTTCCAGAAGGCTTTCCAAGAGCATTGAAGACTTTCAATAATGCATCATTATATTCTATATCTCCATCGTCGTTCCTCGGAGCTCTTATTCTATTTGTAGCAATATGAGGCTTGAAATACATTAAACAAAAGTTTGTAATCTCCTCAAGGACATAGGCTTCAAAAATATAACCCTCGACCCGTGCCTTATTTTTCACCTTCCTCTTCAGGTGGTTTAGATGGCGCTCGAATGGGTACATCCACCGACAACCGACGGGCCTACCAACACGTGCCTCATATGAAAGATGAATTGGCAAATGCTCCATGGAATCGAAGAATCCAGGAGGGAACACCCTCTCAAGCTTACACAACATTACTGCAATGTCCTTCTCCTGCTTTTCAAGCCGATCGACGAGCAACTTAGTAGAACAAAGATCTCTGAAGAATATGCTAAGCTCTGTCAGTGGATCCCAAACGACCTGAGGTAAGAATTTCTGAAATGCAATCAGGATTAACCTCTCCATAAAAACGTGACAATCGTGGCTCTTCATACCCTATAGTTTGTTCTCATTCGGGTCAACACATCTTCTCAAATTCGATACGTACCCATCTGGAAATTTTAGGCCCTAGATCAACCTACAAAGTTTATCTTTGTCCTCCTTGTCCAGTGAGAAAATGGCCCTGGGCTGCTTATACTTCCCATTGCCTTCCTTTATCAAATGCAACTCTGGACGTCTGCATATTTCTTCTAAGTCCAACCTGGCCTTGGGATTGTCTTTCGTCTTCCCCTTTACGTCCATCACAGTATTTTTTATATTGTCAAATACATTCTTCTCGATATGCATGACATCCAGGTTATGTCTGAGCAGATGGTCACTCCAATATGGTAGGTCCCAGAATATACTCCTCTTCGTCCAGTTGTGAGCGCGGCCAAATCCATCACACTTGTACCCCGCTGTAGGCTCTCAATAGCACTTGACAATTCTTTAACTTCTTTCCATATCGTGTCCCCGGACCACCGTGGCGATGGACTAGACTTCTCTACCACGCCAGAACGAAAAGCATTCATGTTCCTCCGGTACGGATGATCCTTTGGCAGGAACTGTCGATGACAATCAAAGAAGCACGGTTTTCCTCCGTGTTTCAAACTGAAATCCTTAGTACGATCCATGCAATATGGACATGCGAGACGACCATGGGTGCTCTAACCCGATAACATTCCATAGGCCGGGAAATTATTGATGGTCCACATTAGTGCGACCCTCATCTGAAAGTTCTGCTTTCTGGAAACATCATATGTGGTTGCACCTACTTCCAACAACTGATTCAGCTTATCTACCAAGGGCTGTAAGTACACATCGATGTTCCTCTTCGGGTTCTTCGGACCTGGAATAATAACAGTTAGGAACATGTAAGGAGACTTCATACACATCCAAGGCGGCAAGTTGTACGGAGTAACAATCACAGGCCAACAAGAATATTGTGAGCCCGAAAGTCCAAATGGGGTAAAACCATCGGAGAAAAGCCCTAATCTGACATTACGCGGCTCCGAAGCAAAATCGGGATACACTCGATCAAAGTGCTTCCATGCTTTCCCGTCGGATGGATGATCCAGTACTCCATCTATTTGTTTTCGCTTGTGCCAACTCATATTATCAGCTGTCTCCTTTGCCATAAACAACCTCTGCAACCGCGGCGTCAAAGGCAAATAGTGCATCGAATCTGTTGGCTTGCGTGCACCAGAAGTCCTTGTTGTACTAGTTTCCTTGAAGCGATCGGCACCACAAAATCTACAGGCGTCTTCATCCTTGTCGTCCTTATAGTACAACATGCATCTGTTGCGACATGCATCAATTTTTTCATATCCCATCCAGAGCGATCTCACCATTCTCTTGGATCGGTAGAAGTCTTTAGGTAACTTTCCACCCTCCGGCAATATATCTTTAATTAACTCCAGGATTCGGTTGTAGCATTCTTGAGACATGTTAAAATCTGATTTTATGCTCAACAATCTTGTAATCACCTCCAACGGTGAATGGTCATCACAAACAGGATATAAAGGAGTCCTTACATTCTCCAACAACTCCATGAACTTTACAGCATCGGCATTCGGTGCCTCCTCAGCTGCATATTGATTGTTCGGATCGAAACTAGGCCCCGCAGCATCGAAAACCATGTTTGTCCACCCTTGGTCGTAATCAGCATGCTCGTGGACATCTACATAAGGCTCAACATAAGGCTCCGGCTCGGAGGCTAAATGCACAAGTTCTCCGTGTGCGGTCCACTGATAATAATTTGGCATGAAACCCCTCGAATACAAATGATATGTCACATCCACTTCCGAATAATATTTCAAGTTACGATATCTCACACATGGACACTTAATTCTTGTACGGTCCATGTACCGAGGGAACGCCTTGGCAAACTACATGAACTGTTGCACACCCTGTATAAATTCATCCCGCACACCGCACATGTCATCAGGATGACGATTGTACATCCACAAATAGTTTCGCAGATAGTAATTCATATCCATTTTAAGATAATTCTGCAAAGATTGACACAGATAATAATTCATCAGGATGACGATTGTACATCCACAAACGGTTCCGCAGATAGTAATTCATATCCATTTTAAGATAATTACTGCAGAAAATAAAGACCGACATGAACTGACGCACGAAAGTGACGATTGTACGACCACAAGTTTTATGTTCTTCAACGATATATTTCATATGCTTAATTGCCAAGTGTAGGGACGAATGGCTCAGAACACAACTCAAAATTCATTCTAGCATACATTAGTGTGAATCATCTATGTTCTGTATATATGGTGTAGTATATGTTCTTATCGAATATAGTATCTGAAGGATGTAACAAAATCAATAAGATGAACCCACAAAATGTAATACTAAGCCATTATCTACTACTAATAGATGTAGTGATAGGTTGTCGTATCATCATTGCCGAGAGATGGGGGTCAGAGGACAGTCAACTTTATCTACGGCTATATAGTTTCTGCCTCGCCAGTCGAATGGCTGCAGGGACTATGTCTTGATCACGATGTCGTACCGTAGATTAATACAAATTCCTAATAGCAAATGTCGTACATAGATTTCTGCCTCGCCAGTTGAATGGCTGCAGGGATAGTATCTGGCTAGTATATGTCATTCAAAATCAGATTAATGGGACAGTTAATTCCTCTCCCCATATATATACTAACTGATATAATACCATGGAGTTGGGGCCCTACCTCTCCAGCTATAACTTAATTCATTGCGAAGTAGGGGAAACTTGAACTAACCAAGTAGGGGACTGATAAGGTTGACCATAGATGAAACTAAACTGGAACAGGGGACTGGTCACTGAATATTTAAAGTAGGACTGGATCCTATACTACCTGGGAACTGAAGAAGAAGTTTTGGACTGTACAAGATATAAATTTGAGGTTGAACATTAATATTAAGGTTCGAACATATAAAACAGGGACTGACACAAGGATAACAAGACTAGACATGTAATGAATGTAGCGACTGATACATTACTAGTGGACTGAACAAATAGTACAACTAAGGACTGAACAATGGGCTAACTGCTAACCCCAATACCTCTATCCATTGATACCTCAAACATGGTAGTCACGCTGCTGCCAAGGGCCAACTATGCATATGCAGGGAAGTTCCCTGTTTCTAAGGTCCAAACTGGACCCCTAAATAGTCCTGGACCTGCAGGACCAATTGGCCTGACCTGTACACTACTGTGGTCTTCCAAGGCAGGACATGACATGCCTCCCTCATGATTTCCCCCTCATCAGTTGGCCATCCCTTCCCTCTAATCAGTTAACCAATGCTTATTCCCCTTTTTCTTCTAGCCCTCACTCTCCTCCAACCAACTGCCATATGACCCACTTACCCCGAGCTCATACCTCTATATCACTGATACTATAGGCTATGGACTGAACAATAGTCTAAGGTAATCTCTTCATCCCTTCTAACTGATAATGATTTAGTCCAATGGTTGATACATGGGGCATAGAGGACTGCATAATAAATACAAACCTCTTCTTTATTGATACCAAAATGAAAGGATGAACCAAGGTAGCCTACAACTCGAGCCTAACCCAACAGAATAATGTGGTTGCTAAGCCCTCCCTTAGGACTGAACCAAATTAAGCAGGGACATGTTTTGGTTGGATGTAAACAATTTTGATCTCTATCTCTAAGGGGATCCTGACTACACTTGTAATTTTGTGAAGAGCCACAGTTTTGCGGAGAGCGGCCGCCTTTTTCCACAACTGCAGGGGACAACTTCGGGAGTTATACCCAAAGTAGGAGCAATCGCTCGCTAGGAGGTCTCGTAGCGTTTCAAGACTACCAGCCTTCCATCGAACATCCAGGGGTCATCACAAAGGACATTTTCCAAGTCCTCGACTTGGGAGAACTTAACAAAGAAGTACCCGTTCTCCCTAGAGAACACGTCCAAGGTCCATGTTATTTTATAGCCATATTTAACACTTACTAACGACTCAATAGTTCATGGTATTTAGCTGTTATAAAAAAAGCAGTTCATAATATTTAGTTGTGAAATCGTGCAAGTTCATGATATTTAGTTCCAAATAAGTTTATGCCTTACTTAGTTTGCATATCTGTTCTTGAACTCTCATCCTTGCCACAATTTTAGAATTACAAAACATGTCCTTGTAATGGTCATGGCTGAAACAGGTACTGACATATATGATACCTAATATAATGAAGACTGATACTTAAGGGAGGATATGGACTATAGTTCAAAGGGACTGCTCTGGATCTAAAACTGAAACCAAACTAAACAAGGACTAATACATGTAAACCCTTACAAACTCTCATGCTCTCAAAGCCTTTACCATAGATATTACATGGGGACCCATACATTTGATATCAAGCTTCAAACAACAAAATATAAATGTCGGATACATTCAAGCTAGATGATTGATTGCCTATTCTCCCACACACCCAAATAACTCCAAGTCAGTGCCTTGGGTAACCCCATACAAACAAATCCCCCTCTTGACAGGGACTACTCATCCTCTAATGGAGCACACTAGCCTCGGTCTCACCATAACTGAGGATGAAAGCAAGTGCCATTAAAGCAACCAGATCTCACTGGCCAAAGATGGTCTTTGCTATATTTGCAGTTTTAATTCCCAGGGATGGTTTTTTTTTCGACCCTGAAAAACAAATTTGGAAGTAAAAAGAGCTACCGGAGGAGAAGGGGGGCTACATGAGGATGGTACGAGGAGGAGGAGAGAGAGGGGGGCTACCCAAAATAGTCCCAAAGCAGTGCCCTGGAGAGAGAGAGAGGGAGAGAGAGTGGGGGGGAGGGGGGCTACCTGAGGAGAAGGCCAGAGGAGGGTGCGAGGAGGAGGAGGCCGGAGGTGGAGGAGGGTACGAGCGCCGGAGGAGGGTGCGAGCGTCGGAGAAGGGATAACGGGAAATTTGGGGGGAAAAAAATTTCGGCCGGGAATAATAGAAAAAAAACCCTTCTGCACCTGATATGAAACATTTAGCGACGTTCGCATGCGACATCGCTAAACGTCGCTGATTATTAATACACGGCGACGTAATATAACAGTCGTCGCTACGCGTCGCTATATTAAAATAATTAGCGACGTGTAGCGACAAAATTGTGACGCAGATTCCCATTTAATATACTAATATCGCTATTCGTCGCTAGTAGTCGCCACCAGCAATGGATAGAGATGACACATTTACACGTCGCTAAATTCCTAAAAATTAGCGACGTCCTCTCATGGAGTCGCTAAATTCGTCGCAATTTTGCCATATTTTGGTAATGGGTGGCGTCAGAGAGGGAGGTCAGGTCCGGGGCGCTGCACCGCAGGTCCGGAAGGGAGGAGCTGGAATAGTAGATTGGGGGTTTGGGGGGGGGCTGGCGTCAGCGAGGGAGGAATTTTTTTTTTTTGGGAACCTGGCTTTGATACAAAGTTGAAATGAGTGAAATTTCTCAGATGATTTTATTGATGGGCTCCTGCCACTACTTATAGAGAGTACACCTCCTCTTCACAATACAACTTCCGATGTGGGACTAAAGTCCCTTATTAGTTCTCAACAAATATCAATCTTTAAGGAATATTGGCATCAGTCTGAAATGATCTCAGCACCAGTTCTTAGGTAACAAGATCAATGGGAGTTGATGTGATATACATATGTAGCTATATTTTACCAAAATCTTGATTGGGTAAAATTTAGTGGAAAAAAGATCGTAATCTGAGAAAAAAAAGAGCCGATGTCGATACGTCTTTTTTTTACGTAAAAAATCTAGAGCTACGACCAAACTGACATGGATGTTTCGTTAAAACCTTCTTATGGTGCAAAAAATTAAGTGATTTTTTTCCTAAGTTAAAAAAAGAGAGACTATAATAAGGTGCAAAACATCACCACATTCAGATGATCACTCCCACCGGCTATAATTATTCTGATGACCACGAGCGAGAAGATGATCCAGACCATCACCACCTCCGTGTTCGCCATTATTCCCAAAGATTCTTGTTAGCTGAAGAGTAATATAGATTAAAAACAACTACAGGAGGAGAGAGATTACATGTGAGTCTCTGCCGCCGTGGTGCCAGGGAGGAATGGAGTCTTAAGGGCTCGGGATGGGGAAGAGTATGACTTTATAACACTTCATAATACATATTTTTTTTGCAAAGTTTAAAGGTACTACAAAAATTACTAGGAAGTTGTCCATTTATTTTGCAGTCCTTATTATTTTGGGTTATTTTGTATAAGGGTACCAAGTTTTTGATATAATTAGACTTTGGGTACTGAATTTGTCCGTTTTAGAGTTTGGGTACTCGAATGTTTTTAGTGACACATTTTAGTGACAAAAGTGAACTTTCAGTGACGAAATAAGACTTTTTACGACGAATGTTCGTTACTAAAATGTGTCACTAAAAAGTTACAGTATCCAAAGTCTAAAACGGACAAACCCAGTACCCAAAGTCTAATTATATCAAAAATTTGGTACCCTTATACAAAATAACCCTATTATTTTAGGACTGCCAAAATTGACAGTCTTGATTTTATATAGACTGCCAATATTTTGGAATCCTGCATATGCGCAGGACTGCCAAAATTTTAGCAGTCCTATTTTTTCAGGACTGCTAAAATTTTGGCAGTCCTGAATATGCACATTACTGCCAAAAAGTGTGTTGTCCAACAATAATTATTGTAGCGCCCTTAACATTTGCCTATTTATTTTATTTTATTATAATTCATAATGTTTTTAAGTGTTAAAAATAAATACAATGTTTTACTAATATTAAAATCTATATTTTCCTATTTATACTAACAGGTTTTTGTTTATTTTATAACGACAAAAATTGTTAGTAATTAAAAAAAGTCTATGTTGGAAACTCCGTATATTTTGGTGTAGTTCCAAGGCTAATCTCACTTTATATAGATGTCTGTCTAGTCTAACATAAACCTATTCACTCTACACCCAATATTCTTAGATTGGCACTATGGTACATCAAGTCATTATATTTCATTCTAATGTTATCATTCGGTAGTAATCTACCTAGTGAAGATCCTTTAAGCTATTCTCATGGTAACTTGGTTCCTAGCATATGCACAATATCATGATTTTTGTATTGTCCAAGAACTTTTTTTTTCCAACCTTAATGCAACCATAAAAATTATATAAGGATTCATATCTGGATGTCCTTCAAGAAAAGTCTTGTCTTCATGGGACATCTATCCTTGAACTATATGTGATCGCATCAATTTAGCTAGATTATAGAACGTATGGCATAGTTTGCATTACCATATGAAGATCTAGGATCCTCGGTACTTTATTATCACACTGAACGATACAAAGATCGAGATGAGACAGAGTGGGAATTGTCAATGTCAATTCACGTCGTTCTTCAGGAATATTGACGTTTTTACATTTCCATAGTGACAGGAATACCGTCTCATCAAAGTGACAATCCATAAATCTAGCTGAGATATCCTTTAAGGTCTCTAAATAGCGAGCGAATCAGAACCGACATAGATTCTCATCTTTCTTTGATGGCCCATTTTGGTACTTGGTGCCACAACTGGCACATAGGTTACACACCCAAAAATACTTAAATACGAAATGTCAGGTATGTACCTAGTAACCAACTGTAACGTCGAATAAGGTAGGGGCAATGAGCCTCAGATGGACCAACATGCATTCATGTAGTATTGCATAGCCCACGCAAAAACAAAAGGTTTTATGTACATTACTAAAGTTCTAGCGACTGAATGGATACACTTAATAAACGATTATACAAGTCCATTTTGGATGTGAGCATAGGAAACTAGATGTTCAACTTCAAACCCAAAGGGAATGCAATATTCATCAAATGTCTTTGACATGAATTCTTTGACACTATCAAGTTTTTTTGACTTTATCAGGTAATATGAGTGGTTAGCCCGCAACTTGATTAGCTTTGTCCGGAGTTTTTATAAGTGCAACATTATAGATCACAACAAGCATAAACGAGACCAACAAATAGATGCATTAACCATTACCATAAAATATTCAAATACTCCGCATGATGGTTTGACTGGTCCACAAATATCCCCTTGTATCTGCTGTAGAAAAGAGGGAGGATCAAAGTTTATCTTTGTAGGGTTTGGTCTTGGATTCATTTTTTCTAAATAATATGCTTGGCAAAGCGTGTTTGAACACATGAGATCCTTATTGCTAGTAAGGTGATGTCCATGTGTAGATTTAAGGACACGACATATCAATTAACAATGCCAAGGCGGTCATGCCAAAGAATAAATGTTCTCATCTTGGCCGAAGAAGGTCGGTCAAATGATGGGCCTCCATCGCTCAAATGGTTGTAGAGTTCAACCCATTCGGGAGACGAGCCATCTTTTCTAAGATATTCTTCTGTCCATATGTATTGGAAGTTATGCAAAGACACTCCATACTATAGTCTTACAATGTGGTTGCAATATGGTAGTAATTTTTTCGGATATCCTTAAAACTCAACAACGTTCTATTGGAACGAGGATAATATAAATATTCATTGGTATTTTCAGTACTATGGAGAAAAATGAAATGAGCAATATTGTGCCCCTCTATTAGGTTTGGTGGACCTGATAGGGTTGTCAGAGTGGTTTTCTTAGGGACGAAGTAATAAAAATATTTTGGCTCACAAAGAATAGTGTGCGTAGTTGCACCATCTAACATACAACTAACTTTTCTACTTGTCATACTTGAGCAAAATTAATTGAATTTGGGCACATATATGCAAAGAATAAATAAAATGAAATTTAATTAATAATTTATACAAAAAATTTATAAAAATAATATCCAACCCAAAATGAAGCCACAATTCATTATTTATTAATCTTTAAACATGAGACACATAAAAGGATCCTCTGACACGAGGGATATGGTTCCTCTGATACATCGTGTATGAAAGGATCCACATACCCTTAAATTACTAATACACAACAAAATTTGTACAAAATTATGAAAAAAACTACATTTATCAACACAAATAATATTGAATTTCGTCTTCCTAAAACACCAACTCTTACGATCAATATTACCATTTTCTCTAGCACAAAGACCTACTTGACTTATTCTTGCAAAATTAATCTTTTTGTTAACGACTTATTGTATAAATAACCATTTAGTA
Source organism: Iris pallida (assembly GCA_029216955.1). Lineage (NCBI taxonomy): Eukaryota > Viridiplantae > Streptophyta > Magnoliopsida > Asparagales > Iridaceae > Iris > Iris pallida. The sequence continues at coordinate 12,197,321 of JANAVB010017598.1, forward strand.
AAATAAAGAAGGATATGGGTGTTGTCACGTGTTCCTTGTGAGCCGTTCTTTTTATTATTATTATTTTACTTCTACAATCCTTTATAGGCTACTAGAGTTATACTGGATCTCCGAAAAATTCTAGAAAAGAACTAAGTTCTTAGGGTTTTCTCGTATAATTCTAATAGCATCAAAAGACTTGCATAAATAAATTTAATTATCAAAAATGGCTCAAATGTACACTTGACTTCGAAGTGTTCAACATAGGCATGATCATATATATATATATATATATATATATATATATATATATATATATATATATATATATATATATATATATATATATATATATAAGTCCAGCCAAAACTAGTATCAAATAGGTAAGTTTTAATATGTGTGTCGGTTAAAACTTATTCCATTTTGATATACTATAACATGTTTTAATTTTTGCTGATATAAGCATTTCATGATACCGTGCCAACACCAACTCATGTTAACGTGAATTGCCACAAGAATTTACGTATATATATATATATATATATATATATATATATATATATATATATATATATATATATATATATACATGTACAAAGCATACAATTACATATCTACAATATGTTAGAAATTTTATTGTACCCTGTCTATTCATGAGATGAAGAACATAAATTAAATTGATTGCGGAAGCTTACCTGAATCCATTGCTTGACTTGATGGATGTTGAAGCGATCGAATCTTTATTGGGTTCGATCTTCCAACTTGCTATGACCCTTAATGACAAAGGTGAATCCGAATCCTTTGTCCCTCTCTTTCTGTTGATGGGGATACAGAAGAGAAAAAGAGAGAACCTTCTCTTTGGTGGCCGTATAAGTTGGGGACCATAACCCTAATGAATACACATATTTATATATGTGTTGATATTTCTAATTTGGCCCCTCATCAAATTAGAATTATCTCCGGTATCTACACATTAATTCCATGACAATTATACCCTTAAGCCAATTTCCAAATAGACCACTTTAATTTGGCTTAATTATTTAGATAGCCCAAACACAATTAATTTTACATGTGTGGCCCCTTAATTATTGAATAATTCCAACAATCTCCCACTGGGCCATATATGTAACCTTATAATTGTGTTAACCTTAGTGAGCTCATAAATTGTTATCTTAATCCTTAGGGTATATCCGGACAATCTCGTCCATTAACCATATCAACATAGGATCAAAGCGGCATTCGTCATATATAGCGTAACTAAACCATCAATAGTCACATGTACCAATATAGCTAAACGACATAAATCAATCATGGATGCGTAGCATGGAAATTACACGCAATGTGATCAATACATGTCTATTTCCAACTGGTCTTCCTTAACTTTAATGAGATCAATACTTTAACATAATGAAAACAGAATGAACTGAATTTCCATATATCTGATCAGATAAATATCCAAAATACTTTAATACATAAATGTGTCCAAAACCAAATAGCACCTAAATTCATAAAATACAAACTCCCACTATATTGCCATATTCTTAATTAACACCCATATGAGCAGTATGCTCATGAAAGACCCTGGGTGATAATGCTTTTATGAGCGGATCCGCTAAAATGGAGTTTGTCATAATGTACTATATGGACACTTTAACCATTCTGAATTCTTTCCTTCACAACTAGAAACTTTAATTATGTCAATATCCTTGACTTGTACAAGTTTCTGTTGTTATTGGAATACATTACTACTAATTTATTGTCATACCATAATTTCATGTGGTCTTTCAACACCGTACTGTAGGCGCAGCCTTGTGATAATTTCGCAACCATATTCCCTGAATAGATACCCCACAACATGTTTATAAACCTTGCTTTCATGGTGGAGAAACTATGAGTGCATGTTTGACACTCATCCAAAATATATCTCCATTAGTCAGCATGACCTGATGTGGATCTCCTGCTGTGTTGGCATCCAACAAAATCGGAGTCGGAATACCTTATGATCTCCAGAATTATCCGATCTCCTACAAAGAGCATATAATTTTTTGTTCTCTATTAATTACTTAAGTAGTTTGGCTGCTATCCAATGATCCATCCATATTTGCTTAAATATCTGCCTAACATCCTAATATGTACGCAATATCCTGACGCGTACATACTTGAGCATACATTAGACTCCCTACAACTGATCATGAAGGAAAAATCTATTATATTTTCTTAATTTTAAGGTTAACCTTTGTTACGACCCGCACCCTAGAGAGGGGCACGAGCACGTGGTTACGTCCAGCCTACGCCGCAGAATCGGCGGTAGAACGCTGTATATAGGGTCTGTAAATACTACGACTAAAATAGATAAATGTACATGTATAGTATATACACTCCGAATGGAGGTGACATAGCAATACAGTCTCAATCACATATATCAAAAACTAAGATAGATAGCAGGAAAAGAGATATGATAGATAAACAGGAAACGAGTCCAGAATCCACAAGTCAGAGCTAACACAACATCCAGAGTCTCAGATAATATAAGTATAAAGATACTACAAACTGAAATGTACTAGCTGGCTCGCAGGCCAGGCAAACCTAACTAACTGTGCTACTCAGGGTGAGCAAAGTCCAGTGGCTCTACCAATAAGCCACGGTCTAAATCTAGTCCATCAGACTCAACCCCATAGTAGGTCGGGCAGTCAGTCTCAGAGTCATCTGTAAAATTTGTCAACGGTATCCTGTCAGAAAAATGAGCAAGTACAAACACCAACAGCAGTTCCATACGAATTAAGAAATACTATAAGAGACAGCAATAATGAAATACAAGACAAAAGATATATGCGACTTGGGAACCATTTGAAAGCCGAGTTACAACCCTTGAACCAAACAAGGACCGGAGTTGTAACCCTCCTTCCAAACAGAACTTGGTCTAAAATCATGGTACAGTATAAAAGACAGGTAGAGCATGTGAGAAATGAATCATAGCATGGTGAAAGTACAGTAAGTAAAGCTGAAATGGAAATATAACGTATGACAATAAATGTAAAAAGTGATTTGAATAATTAGAGCGATATGTGATCGGCTAGGGAAGCAAGAGATGGTTATCCACTTGGTCCGGCAATCTGCGGTGTACTCAACGGAGAATCATGCCGTCCAACCAGGATAACTGGTAATGGGGTGTCTGCAATACCCTACTTGAGGTGAGGGTGACGCTAGCAAAATATAGTTACATGAAGGCTTGATCATATAACCCCTAATAATTTCCCCATCCCCGAATAGTATCACGGATCCGGACTTGGCACGTCATGACACGAGGTTCAAGAGCAGGGGGCCAACCCACTCCCAAATCAGTGTCTATACAAGTACAGGAACACAGGAATATCTCATACTCATATACCAAAGGAGTCTAGGAATAACATCTCATGACAGGATCCGACGTATACTAGTTCGTGAAACGTCGTGTCAAAAATCAAGTAAAACACTACGACTGAATCAGATATAGTAGATATCAAGACAATAAAAACTATCAGTGAATGTACTCGCCTGTGGTCCTGAGCTGATAGGGTGAACAGACGCTCAGAGTGATCACAGACCTAAAATAAGATACTATGAGTCAAACAGGGCTTAACACTGAAAAAGGAAACTAATATAATCCATGAATGCAAGTCTAAGTCAAAACTAGGTCAATATAGGTTAAACTGGTTCATACTAGGTCATACTGGTTCATACTAGGTCATACTAGGTCACTGGAAGTCAATCCAAGTCAAACTAGGTCAATCGGGATCAACGGTTGACTTACAGTTGACTTTTGGTCAAAAAGTCAACTCTGGTCAACTCTAGGTCAAACTAGTCTAATGTTGACCAACTGTTGACTTTCAGTCAACTGGTCAACTCTGGGTTGGTTTCGGTCAAA